>CM061548.1:362565914-362965914 GCA_030864215.1 Capsicum pubescens
AACTTCAAGACGGTCCCTTTACATAACAAATCCATTAGAATGCCAGCTTAAGGTGCAAAGGGACAAATCTTGTCCACCTTAAGGAATGGAAATTTTTATATCCTTTTAAGGATAAACACGTAAGAGGCCAGCTTAAGGTGCAAAGGAACAAATTTTGTCCACCTTAAGGCATGAAAATTTTGAGATCCTTTTAAGGATAAACCCGCGAGAGGCCAGCTTAAGGTGCAAAGGGACAAATCTTATCCACCTTAAGGCATGGAAATTTTTTATATACTTTTAAGGATAAACACGTAAGAGGCCAACTTAAAGTGCAAAGGGACAAATCCTTTCCACCTTAAGGTATGAAATTTTTTTATATCCTTTTAAGGATAAACACGTAAGAGGCCAGCTTAAGGTGCAAAGGGACAAATTTTGTCCACCTTAAGGCATAAAAATTTTGAGATCCTTTTAAGGATAAACCCGCGAAAGGCCAGCTTAAAGTGCAAAAGGACAAATTTTTTTCACCTTAAGGCATGGAAATTTTGAGATCCTTTTAAGGATAAACCCATGAGAGGTTAACTTAAGGTGCAAAGGGACAAATTTTGTTCACCTTAAGGCTTGGAACTTTTGAGATCCTTTTAAGGATAAACCCACGAGAGGCCAGCTTAAGGTGTAAAGGAACAAATTTTGTCCACCTTAAGGCATGAAAATTTTGAGATCCTTTTAAGGATAAACCCGCGAGAGGCCATCTTAAAGTGCAAAGGGACAAATTTTGCCCACCTAAAGGCATGGAAATTTCGATATCCTTTTAAGGATAAAACCGTGAGAGGCTAACTTAAGGTGCAAAGGGACAAATCTTGTCCACCTTAAGGCATGAAAAATTCGATATCCTTTAAGGATAAACCGTAAGAGGTTAGCTTAAGGTGTAAAGGGACAATTCTTGTCCACCTTAAGGCATGAAAATTTCAATATCCTTTAAGGATAAACTCATTAGAGGCCCGCTTAAGGTGAAAATGAACAAATCTTGTCCACCTTAAGGCATGTAAATTTTGAGATCCTTCTAGTTGTAGGCTTGGAGAACTTTGGCATTCCAAATCCCATTGAAGGAACTCTCTTTCTTTTCGACGGGTTGCCCCCATTGAGTCACAAATATTTAGAGTAAGTCCAAAATTTAATTAGAATAGTTTCATACTTGGTATCCATATGGTAGATACTGCAAGAACACTTTTTTGGGACACTCATGCAACTGAACTCAGAATGAAATTCCAAGCGCCAACGTACCTCAATAAAGAGGATGCAGTCACAACGTAGTTCTGGGTGAGTATTTTTTTTCTTTTTTTTTTGTCCTAACTTTTGCTTAGGCCGCCTCTTTTGAGGTTTTCAACCTAGCGAACTTTTATTTTTTTTAGTCGTACACAGTTTATACTCTTGCGGGCCAGGAGTGGATATGCAATTTATACTCGTGTCTTAAGGAGTGTCATCCCCCTTTAAGGATAGTACTTCTTCAAGAACTTGGCGTTGATCGGCCCAATTTTCACTCCATCTGCATCGACAAGCTTGTAAGCACCATTTGAATATGCCTCTTGTACGACATATGATTCATCCCACTTTGGGGAAAATTTGCCCCCAGACTTTTGAGAAGTTATAATGGGCCTTCTTACTGCAAGGACTTGATCTCCAACTTGGAAACACCTCAAGCGAACCTTTTTATTGAAAGAACGAGATAGCCAGGCTTGATAACATTCAAGATTTTGTTGAGCCTCCAGCCTCTTCTTATCAAGAGTTTCTAACTCTGTAAGAAACAACCTAGCATTTTATTCATCGGTGAGCCCTTCTTGAATAGCCAGTCTCAAAGAAGGTATTTGACGCTCAAGTGGCAGGACTGCTTCAACTCCAAAAGCAAGTGAGTAAGGGGTTGCTTGTGTTGGTGTGCGATAAGTCATTCTATATGCCCATAAAGCTTCTTCCATTCGTTCATGCCAGTCTCGCTAGGACTTAGAGATGACTTTTTTTAATAGATTGCATAAAGTCTTATTAAACGCTTCGGCTAAACCATTGGCGGCAACATGGTAGATAGAAGACTTGCGCTGCTTGAAGCCAAAGAGATCAAAAATCTTATTCATCAGCTTGCTATCAAACGGCTTGCCATTATCGGTTATTATATATTGAGGGATTCCAAAGCATTAGATGATATTCACTCGGATGAAATTTGCAACATTCTCCTTCTTTACTTCTTTGAGAGCAACAGCTTTGGCCAATTTTGAGAAGTAATCTATTGCGGCCAAGATGTATAAGTGTCCACTAAAAGATTTTGGTAGTGAACCAACAACATCCATTCCTTAAGCATTGAGCGGCCAAGATGCTACAGTTGGATGTTGTACCTCTGGAGGTTGATGTATGAAATTTGCATGGAATTGACAAGCTTTGAATCTTTTAGCATAGTCCAAGCAATCTTTCACCATCGTTGGCCAATAATATCCCATCCTTTTAATGTGAAAATGGAGCTTCGGTCCAGACTGATGTGATCCACAAACTCCCAGGTGTACTTTTTACAAAGCTTGAATTGTTTCT
This sequence comes from Capsicum pubescens, assembly GCA_030864215.1. Classification (NCBI taxonomy): domain Eukaryota; kingdom Viridiplantae; phylum Streptophyta; class Magnoliopsida; order Solanales; family Solanaceae; genus Capsicum; species Capsicum pubescens. Next base: position 362,568,465 of record CM061548.1, read on the forward strand.
TCCTCTCCCAAACACCGTAAGAGTACTCCTTCAAATGATCTTCTGTACAGTGTGACTTTGTAGTAAAGGAAGCGAGGTGCATGATGATGAATATCAGTCTTTCTCCTTAGATCTTCTGGAAGTATCCCATAACATAAGTAATCAATGATAGTTTGTTGCCAGTCTTATTTTACAGCTTCAGACACGGCAACAAGGTATTCAACCTTGTTTTCTACATCTTCATCTGACGGCGGTATTATCCATTTTTGGCGGATAGTAACTCCCGTCTGATTTGGAAGAGTTAGGGATGAGGACAAAGCATCTAAAGCATCAGCTTACTTATTTTCTCCCTTTGGCACATATTGGAGGGTTACTTATAATACCACATAAAATTTCCTAGTTCGTTAGAGCCTCTAAAGTATGCAAAGAAAGGCTTAACACTTAGAAAATTTAACTAAGTGTTGGATCCTTCTTCATTTCATAAGCTTTCGAATTTTGATGAATTATTTTGCGACCTTCCCGACCTACGATTTTTTATTTTCAAGTTGCATTGTGATGGGGCAAGGTCATAGTACATTTCGAGTGAGTTTCAAAATTTTTGGAATCCGTTTAAGGCACGTTTAGATTTCGAACCAATAGCTAAAGGCTATAAGAAGGCGCACCCTTGGCTGTAGCCTTTGTGTAAAAGGCTTTAACCAAGGCTCCGCCCTGGCTGTAGCCTTTGTGGGAAAGGCTATAGCAAGGCGCCTCCCTTCCTAGAGCCTTTGTGCCCAGTTTTCAGCATTCCCCCTCTGTGCTCTCAAGAGTTATTTGGTTAATTTTCCACCCCTATATAAGTCCATTAACACGGGATTTGGCCTTATTTAACCCAAAAATACTAGTTTTCTCTGAAAAATATTCAAGAACAAGAGCTAGAGTTCCTAAATCAAGACCCCAATCATCAAGATTCCTCCGTTAGCTTTTCAAGAATCATATAGTAAAGTATGCAGATATTGATTCTTGGGTTCCTTCCACCCAAGAAGTTCAAGAATCCCTTTCAAGATTTTAAAGTTTATGTTCTTATGAGATTTCATGATTTATGTGTATTGAAGTTCATGCTTATGTGTTGTTGAGTTTTAATTCATGATTTAGATACAAAGTTCTAAGTTTTGATCCTAGTATGTGATAATTATATGATGTTCATGAAAAAGCCCCTTCAAGTTGCATGTTAAATGATCTATTTATGATAATTAGATGTAGAAATTATTGGATAACCAAAGCATGCTCCCCCTATGTTTGATAAAATATTTATGTGAAGGAATTAGAGCCATTATAATATGTAGACAAGAAATCCCAATTAGGTATAAGCCCATGCATGCCATGTGTTTGTTGAAAAGCCTTAGTGAATGAATTATGACATGTTAGCATGAAATCCCCCAATTATATGCTCTTTAATACATGATAAGTGTTTGATGCAAGACCTTGTTGAATGAAGTATGAGCCAATAGCATGTCTCCCTATACTATTACATGTTTGTGATTCCCAAGTGCTTGAAGAGATGTTTTACTAATTGTAATGGAAAATGAAAGTCTATGGTCATGATTATTCAAATATGGTTATATTTACTTTTATGTCATCGAGTCCTGGGGGCATTTATACCCAAAATTTAGCTGTTTGTCTAGAGCCGAGTCAGTCTCAAGGTTATCTCAGTTATGCTATGATCAGTAGAATTCAGTTAGTCACAGATCTTAGGAAAAATTTAAGATAATTTCAATATCATTAGCACTCCAGCTTCAGCTTAGTACTCAACTCAGATCTTAGTAGTATTCAAGTATCCCGTTCAGACCTCAGTAGAAATCAAGTATTCAACTCAGAACTCAGTAGCATTCATCAGACCTCGAATTTCAGTAATATTTTATCAGTTTTTGGAATCAAGTGAACTCAACTTAGCTCAGTTAATCAGTGCGATCAGTAACAAATTCAGCCCAGTCTAGTACAGTTTAAGAAAAAGAATCAGTTCAGAGTCTTTCAGTTGGGAGTAGGAGTTAGCACCGAGCGAACCTTGGGATGGGGGCTCACCCGTTAAATAAGACAGAGATCTCTAGGAGCAATCCCTAAGTTTTAGAACTACGTAGCCAGCGTAGGTATGAGATGTCACTCGCTAGATAGGACTGGCATACTCAGGGGTCACCCATTATATAGGACTGATCCCAAGAGTCACCCGTTAGATAGGACTGACTCCACAAAGTTGTCTTTACCCGTGTCACGGTACTGACACCCTTCCAAATGGGGTTACAGGTTGGACCCCAACTTAGCTAGAAGTGGCATGTCGATTAGATGTATACTTCCCATGGTCTCACTTTCAGAATCAGTCTCAGTGAAAGAACTCAGCTCAGTAGTACTGATTCAGGACTGTTAGATACAGTCAACCCTTAATATATCAGCAGATTCAGAGATCACCCGCTAGACAGAACTGATCTCAGAGTTAGTCAATTAATCTTATTATCAGCATGTTTCAGAGATCACCCGTTAGATTGGACTGATCTCAGACTAAGTCAAAATTATTTCATTATTATTAAGTTTAGAGATTACCCACTAGGTAGGACTGATCTCATATTTACTTAAGTACTCTCGTGATTATTAGATTCAGAGGTCATCCACTAGATATGACTGATTTCAGTCTCAGTACCCAGTTATTAATATCAAAAGATTCAGTTATTCAGTATTTCAGTATTAGTAGTAAGTTCAGACATCAGTAAAGCAGTATCCGAGTCTCAGTATTCAGTGTCACGATGATTTCAGTTATGGTTTGTGCATTCATGGATATGTCCTCATTCAGTACTCTCATGTTATTCAGTTAAGTAATTATTCATGTATAAGCATTGCATTAGCATTACCTCATCTTGCATACTCAGTACATTCCCACGTACTGACGCATTTGCACTATGGTGTTTTACTTTACACCATAGGTTCAAAAGCTTGAGATCCAGATCACCCTTAGCAGCTTAGTTCCAGTCAGCATCAGTAGATGTAAAGGTGAGTCTTCTTCATTCGAGGATGATCCTTATCTTATTATTGCATTAGACTCAGTTTATTTTCAGTAGACGGAGTTAGTTGGGGGCGTGTACCATCAAATCCATAGATTATATAGTTAAAGGCTTTTCAGATAGATGTATCAGTATTTAGTTTTCGGTTTTGAGTATTTTAGACGTTTTGAACCTTATGGCAATTTTCCGCTAGTTTTTTGCACTTATTATATTATATTATATTATATTATATTATATTATGCAGTGCTTAGGTATAAATATCATTAGAGGGTTAGCTTGTGGTCCTTCGGGATCATGAGCACCGTATGGCGTATCGGTTATAAAAATATGGGTGTTACAAACTTGGTATCAGAGCCTAAGGTTCAACAGTATCCTAGGAAGTCTGAAAGACGCATCTAGTAGAGTCTTGTACATAGGTGTGTTGTCCACCACACTTATATGCAGGAGGCTATAAGATATTTTAGGAACAGTTTCCCCTTCTTTCAGTATTCATGTCATGCAAGCAACTATGGGTTCTAGTTAATTCTCAGTCTAATCCATTTCTCCCTTTTATTTACAGAATATGCCTTCCCACAGAGCCAACGCCCATAGAAATAATGAGCTACCTCAGTCATTAGATCCCCTGAATGAAAATGTGTCTCATGCTAAATTTTGTGCTGTTTTCCAGACCTTAGCCCAAGTTGTGACACTACTGTGCAACCAATAATCAGGTTGTTGCTTCGCATCAGCAAGTTGGTGATGCAGCCGTAGCCAGACTTTATGACTTTATAAGTATGAATCCTTCTGAGTTCTTTGGGTCTAAGGTAGGTGAGGACCCGCAGTTGTATCTTGGGGAGGTGCAGAAAATCGCCCAGGTTATGCATGTGTCTGAGGAGAAAAGCGTAGAACTGGCCTTTTATAGGCTGAAAGATATTGCTTATGACTGGGTTGTAGCATGGAGGAAGGGTAGAGGAGAGGATGCAGATCCTATGACTTGGCAGGTGTTCCAGGATGTATTCCTGGATAAGTTCTTTTCATTAGAGATGAGAGAAGCGAAAGTAGAGGAATTTATGAACTTGAGACAGGGCTCCATGACGGTTTAGGAGTACTGCCTTAAGTTTAACCAATTATCTAAGTATGCTCCTGATCTGATAGCTGACAACCGATCTAGTGTGAGTAAGTTCATGACTGGAGTATCCGAGTTAGTATTGAAAGAGTGTAGAACTGCTATGCTCAACTGAGATATGGATCTTTCCAGACTTATGATGCATGCTCAACAGATTGAGTCAGATAAGACAAAGGAAAGGGAGAGAGTGAGTAAGAAGGCCAAAATGGGTAGTTATAGTTTTTCTCAGCCAGGGTCTCAGGGTAGCAACCATTCTTAGTATAGTCAGAAGTTTTCAGTCCCAGCTCCATCCTCAGCTAGTGTACCCACACCAAACTTCAGGGATGGTAGTCATGATAGAGCGCCAGGCTCCAAATCCTAGAGTAGTGCTAGTGGTGTTCGTACCTATGTGTTTGTAGAGCCGGTAGTGATGTGTGCTTTGGGTGTGGTAAGACAGGCCACAGGATGCGAAAGTGTGGAGTACTAGCACAGAGGGGTAAAGATTTGCATCAGCAGGGCACCAATAGTGATTAGCGTCAGAATAGACTTTATGCACTCCAGACCCGTTATGATCCAAAAAGTTTCCCTGACATAAATTCGGGTACGTTATAAGTCTTTTATATTCATGATATGCATTGTTAGATCCCTTGTTCTCATTTGAGCTTATGTTTCAGCATGAGTCAGTTAGTAAAGCCAGTAAGTCAGTTTAGCAGTCAAGCAGTCGGATTCGTATAGTTGTTTTCTCATCTAATCATGCTATCAGAAATCTCAGACATGTAACTATTCCAAGGCAGAACCTCTTTGTAGTTGTGAGTATAACTCATTTCATGCATCATGCATTAGTTTTAGACTCTCGAAGTTTAGTTATAATCCAGTTTGTAGATGCCCTGTGCATCGCCCCAGTATATCAGTGAAGTAAGAGCTCTAAGAGGGACATAGTGTCCCAAGGGGAGATACCCTATAACTCCCCGACAGTTTCATGTCTTTAACCCATTCAGTTGCATGTTGAGATGTTTTCTCATAAACTTAGTATCTGTGATCATTGCATAATCAGTCAAGCATTCAAAAGTCAGTTCAGTCAAGTATTCATGCATTAGAAATGCATGTTCAGTAGAAGAAGCTCAGCTTATCAATAATTTTAGTCATGCATTTATAAGCCAACTATTCATGCATCAGATATGCATGTCCATTCAGCTTATTAGTACCTCAGTCGTGTATCCCATGCATCAGATATGCATGTTCAGTATAAGAACTCAGAATATTAGTAGTTCTTATCGTACAGATATGTTTCAGATGTTATCGTTCCTTAAGTAAGTTTAGTCTATCAAAAATCTCAGCTTAGTCAGTCACATTCAAGGATAAATGTACCCAAGGGGGAGATAATATAAGACCCCATAAAATTTCCTAGTCGTTAGAGCTCCTAAAGCATGCAAAGAAGGGTTAACACTTAGAAAATTTGACTAAGTGTTGGAACCTTCTTCATTTCATAAGCCTTCGAACTTTGATGAATTATTTTTCAACCTTCCCGACCTTCGATTTTTTATTTTCAAGTGGCATTGCGATGGGGCAAGGTCATAGTACATTTCGGGTGAGTTTCAAAATTTTTGAAATCCATTTAGGGCATAATTGGATTTCGAACCAGTAGCTAAAGGTTATAAGAAGGCACAGCCTTGGCTTTAGCCTTTGTGTAAAAGGCTCTAACCAAGGCTCCGCCCTGGCTGTAGCCTTTGTGGGAAAGGCTATAGAAAGGCGTCGCCTTTCCTTGAGCTTTGTGCCCAGTTTTCAGCATTCCATCTCCGTGCTCTCAAGGGTAATTTGGTCAATTTACCACCCCTATATAAGTCCATTAACACGGGATTTGGCCTCATTTAATCCCAAAATACTAGTTTTCTCTTAAAATTGTTCAAGAACAAGAGTTAGGGTTCCTATATCAAGATCACAATCATCAAGATTTCTCCGTTAACTTTTTAAGAATCATATAGTAAGGTATGCAGATGTTAATTCTTGGGTTTCATCCACCCAAGAAGTTCAAGAATCCCTTTCAAGATTTTAAAATTTATGTTTTTATGAGATTTCATGATTTATGTGTATTGAAGTTAATGTTAATGTGTTGTTGAGTTTTAATTCATGATTTAGATACAAAGTTCTAAGCTTTGATCCTAGTATGTGATAATTATATGATGTTCATGAAAAAGCCCCTTCAAGTTGCATGTGAAATGATGTATTTATGCTAATTAGATGTAGAAATTATTGGATAACCAAAGCATGCTCCCTCTATGTTTGATAAAATGTTTATGTGAAGGAATTAGAGCCATTATAATATGTTGACAAAAAATCCCAATTAGGTATAAGCCCATGCATGCCAAGTGTTTGTTGAAAAGCCTTAGTGAATGAATTATGACATGTTAGCATAAAAGCCCCCAATTATGTGCTCTTTAATGCATGATAAGTGTTTGATGCAAGACCTTGTTGAATAAAGTATGAACCAATAGCATGTCTCCCTATACTATTACATGTTTGTGATTCCCAAGTGCTTGAAGAGATGTTTTAATGATTGTAATGGCGAATGAAAGTCTATGGTCATGATTATTCAAATATGGATATGTTTTACTTTTATGTCATCGAGTCCTGGGGGCATTTATACCCAAAATTTAGTTGTTTGTCTAGAGCCGAGTCAGTCTCAAGGTTATCTCAGTCATGCTATGATCAATAGAATTCAGTTAGTCACAGATCTAAGGAAAAAATCAGGATAATTTCAATATCATTTGCACTCCAGCTTCAGCTCAGTACTCAGCTCAGATCTTAGTAGTATTCAAGTATTCCATTCAGACCTAATAGAAATCAAGTATTCAACTCAGAACTCAGTAACATTCATCAGACCTCAAATTTCAGTAATATTTTATCAGTCTTTAGAATCAAGTGAACTTAGCTCAGTTAATCAGTGCGATTAGTAATAGATTCAGCTCATTCTAGTAAAGTTTAAGAAAAAGAATCAGTTCAGAGTCTTTCAGTTGGGAGTAGGATTTAACACCGAGTGAACCTTGGGATAGGGGATCACCCGTTAGATAGGACTGAGATCCCTAGGAACAACCCCTAAGTTCCAAAACTACATAGCTAACGTAGGTATGAAATGTTACCCGTTAGATAAGACTGGCATACTCAGGGGTCACCCATTAGATAAGACTGATCCAGGAGTCACCCGTTAGATAGGACTGACTCTACAAAGTTGTCTTTATCCGTGGCACGGTACTGACACCCTTCCAACTGGGGTTATAGGTTGGACCCCAACTTAGCTAGAAGGGGCATGTCGGTTAGATGAATACTTCCCACAGTCTCAGTTTCAGAATCAGTCTCAGTGAAAGAACTCAGCTCAGTAGTACAGATTCAGGACTGTTAGATATAGTCAACCCTTAACATATCAGCAGATTCAGAGATCACCCACTAGACAAGACTGATCTCTGAGTTAGTCAATTAATCTTATTATCAGCATGTTTTAGAGATCACCCGTTATATAGGACTGATCTCAGACTAAGTCAAAATTATTTCATTATCATTAAGTTTAGAGATCACCCGCTAGGTAGGACTGATTTCATATTTACTTAAGTACTCTCATGATTATTAGATTCAGAGGTTATCTGCTAGATAGGACTGATCTCAGCCTCAGTAACCAGTTATCAATATCAAAAGATTCAGTTATTCAGTGTTTCAGTATTATTAGTAAGTTCAGACGTCAGTAAAGCAGTATCCGAGTCTCGGTATTCAATGTCATGATGATTTCAGTTATGGTTTGTGCATTCATGCGTATGTCCTTATTCAGTACTCTCATGTTATTCAGTTAGGTAATTGTTCATGCATAAGCCCTTGCATTTAGCCTTACCCCATCTTGCATACTCAATACATTTCCACGTACTGGCTCATTTGCGCTATGGTGTTTTACTTTACACCATAGGTTCAGAAGCACGAGATCTAAAACACCCTTAGCATCTCAGTTCCAGTCAGCAGCAATAGACGTAGAAGTGAGTCCCCTTCATTCGAGGATGATCCTTATCTTATTATTGCATTAGACTCAGTTTATTTTCAGTAAACGGAGTTAGTTGGGGGCATGTCCCATCAACTCCATAGATCAGATGGTTTGAGGCTTTCCAGACAGATGTATCATTATTCAGTTTTCAGTTTTGAGTATTTTAGATGTTTTGAACCTTATGGCAAGTTTCTGCCAGTTTTCTGCACTTATTATATTATATTATGCAGTGCTTAGGTACAGATATCATTAGAGGGTTAGCTTGTGGTCCTTCGGGATCATAATCACCGTGTGGCGTACCGGTTATAAAAAATTAGGGTGTTACATTACCTCTACTAGCCACCCCGTCAACTTTTGTGCATAATCATAATATAGTCGTAGCTCGGGCTTTCTGAATTCATAGCTTCCCAAAAGCTGCTTGATTACTAATTGGGAGTCACCAAAGACTTGTAGTTGTAGTTGTTTCATTTCAACTGCCATCTCAAGTCCAAGTATTAACACTTGATATTTCGTAACATTATTAGAGCAACGGTTTGTTAGGGTAAACGAGTATGGGATGACCTCTTATTGTGGAGTGACGAACACCACCCTGGCACCAGCTTCATCCTGATGTGCGGCACCATAAAAGTACATCTTCCATGAGGGTCTAGCTTCAATAACCATTGCATCTTCATCAGGAAGTTCATCACTCAGTTTCCAATTATCATGTATTGGGTGGTCTGCTAAGAAGTCAACCAATGTGTGTCCCTTTACAACCTTTTGAGAAGCGTACACAATATCAAACTGTTGAAATTGAAGGTACCATCTTGCAAGTTGATCACTAAGGAATGGTTTCGATATTACAAACTTGATGGGATTTGCCCTAGACACAAGACGGACAACATTAGCTTGAAAGTAGTATTTCATCTTTTGAATTGAAAAGGCCAATGCTAAACATAACTTTTCAATTGGAGAATACTTTAGCTCATTCAGCGTCATCATCCTGCTCAAATAGTAAAGAGAGTTTTCTTTGACATCACTATTTTCTTGAGCCAGTAGTGCTCCAACTGACCTCTCTTATGCTGCGATATAGAGTATCAGTGGTTTCCCAGGTATGGGTGCCGTAAGAACTGGTGGCTTCATTAAGTATGCTTTGATACTCTCAAAGGCATTACTACAAGCTTGGTCCCATTCGAAGGGAGTGTCCTTCTTCATGAGGCGACTAAATGGATAATATTTTCCAGCCAGGTTTGAGATGAACCTCCTTAAATATGCTAGCCTTCCTTGAAGGCTTTTTAACTCATGAATGTTTCGAGGCTCGAGCATCTTCAAAATTGCATCGACCTTGGCTTGGTCAATTTCGATTCCTCGGTGTCGTACAATGAAGCCAAGAAACTTTTCGAAAGTAACTTTAAAGGCACACTTCAATGGATTCATCCTAAGTTGATATCTTCGAAGTAATTCGAACACCATTCTTAGATCTTTTAAGTGGTCATCTTTCTTTTTTTATTTCACCACTAGATCATCCACGTAGCATTAAATATTTTTATGGAGCAGGCCATCAAAGATGTTTTGCATAGCCCTTTGATAAGTGGCGCCGACATTTTTCAAACCAAAAAGCATCACCTTGTAGCAATAAATACCTTTGGGCATACGAAATACAGTGAGTTCTTCATCCTTTGACGCCATGCGGATTTGATTGTAACCAGATAAACCATCTATGTAGGACATTTCCTCATAACCAGTGGTGAAATCAATCATCAACTCTGGTATGGGGATTGGAAATTCATCCTTTGGGCAGGCATTGTTGAGATCCCAAAAGTCTACACAAACTCGAGTTTGGCCATTATTCTTCCGTACTGGAACAATACTTGAAATCCATGTGTGATATTTGACTTCACAAATAAAGCCAGCTTCAATGAGTTTGTTAACTTCATTTTCAATTAAAGGAACCAACTCCGGCTTAAAGCGTCTTTAGGCTTGCTTAATAGGACGGACACGATTCTTGACCGCCAAATGATGGACCGCTACTTTTGGATCTAAGTCAGGCATTTCCTTATAACTCCAGGCAAAGACATCCATATATTCTTTTAGTATGTCTATATACGCGACTTCTTCCTCTATGTCTAGAAAAGCACTCAAGTAAGTTGGTCTTGGATCTTCATCGGTTCCAAGATTAACTTCTTTCAAGGGATCTATTATGGCCTTTACTCCTTCTTCAAGTTGTGATGGAGCATCTCCAACATCTTCCCCTTCTTGAGGATCATCGTCGTTCACGGATATATGATAATACCAAAAAGTACCTTCCATCTCTTCATCAACCTTTATTTGGGATGAGACATCTTTCTTATTCTGGGTCGTAACATGATATGAGAAACCAACACTCTCTTAATCTTCCTCGCATTGCTTGTATAAACCACAGTATGAGCCTTTGCTTTTAGCACCTCATTGTATAAAACTACCAGTTCCATCTGTCGCCTCATTCTAGAAGGAATCAAACTTTGGAAATCCTTTTGTATTTTAAGTAAAGAGTGCATCATCGTGCTTTGACGACTCCTCTTACGCTTGTTGCTTTTATTCTTATTTATAGGTCCCAACCTTTCAAACACAGAAGTTCTTGCAGTTGATCCTTCAAGTCGGTCAAATACATAGGGTCTTTTATTAGCATTAGCGAATTCTTCTTCCACGGTGATATAATTACTGACTGCCCTTCTTATGGAGATACGAATTGGAGGTGGTTGCGTGTATCCTAGGCCTTTACGTACCTGTTTGGTTGTACCCTCCGACGAAAGTTTTCCCAACCTTAATGGCTTATTAGGATTGTATCCAACCTTTACAAATAGCTTGTATGCATTTGGGTCAAAGCCTTCTTTCGTACGCTTCATAGGAAGCGTCATATCTTGTGGCAGATTTTGAGCCACAAACTCTTCAAGAAGTCTTGAGAATGAATTTATTGCATCAATCTTCTTGATAGGTAAAGTTAGCCCCTTTAGCACATTATCTTGGGAATCCGATGGGTGATCTTTCTCTTTTTTTACCTTTGGTACGTAGCGAAGAACAGGAGTTGCCTTCTTTTTTGTAGGAGCAACACTTTCTTTATTTAAAGTGGAGAGAGGCTTCTTGGTGGCGACTTTTACGACAGTCACAACAAACTTTTTAGGTGCAAGATCATCACACTTGGTCTTGGTGACATCTTCAACCCTCTTTTATCCACAACATAATTCTTTAAGTAGAATTTTGCATCGGCAAAATGTGACTCAGCTTCAGTGAAAGGCTAGTCATCGACAACATTCTTTTCGCTTCGTCTTTGAGGTACTTCAAGCATTGATAGTAAGAGGATGAGATAATTTTGTTCCCATGCACCCAAGGACTACCAAGTAATATATTGTATGAAGTTTTGGCATCGATCACATGCATCAATGGGTTTGATTGAAAATCATCTATACAATACAACCCATGGCCCTCTGGCCTCTTGGTTGAAGCCTTGAATTATTATACGACTTTCGTTCAGTTCGCTAGTAGTGATGCCAAGTTCTTTCATCGTGTGGATAGACAGGATGTTGACTCCATATCCCTCGTCTATCAAGATTCTATTGATCTTCTTTTCTAGAATTTGACCCACCATATATAAGGGATGATTATGTAGGGCCTCACCAAGCAGAAGATCATTATTTGTGAATGTGATTTTTGTATCACATACATGTGCCTCTTGGCCAAGAGGTTTAGTAAGTGGTTCAGAGGATGAAGGAACTTCTATGGGTATATTTTAACCCTTTGCCCCCTCTTTGGCAGTATTAAAACAAGACGCCTCAAGGTTGACTCGAGCAGTCTTCACACGAAACCAACTTGGCAAGAATTCCTCCAACGTTACTGGACACCGTGGTTTTTAAAGGTGAAGCTATGTGATGGTCGTCCTTTTTAGAAGTTCAACCAGCTTCTATTTCCTTAGTTTCTTCACCATTCTCCTTCTGGTTGGCTGCTCGGATGACTCTTTTCACAGACTTATCCTCTTGCGTCTGCGCCTGGTCACCAGAGTACAACCTTCATCATCGCCTTCGTCAACTGAAGACCTGTCAGGCTCTAATATTTTCTCATTATGCTCTTTAACACATATTTGGACTGGATCGAGCGAGCCAAATGTGATAGAGATTTGATGAGAACTGGCCGTCTCATCGATGAAGAAGATCTTATTTTCTTTTGCCAGTTGCATGACTTTATCTTTAAAGACAAAGCACTTTTCCAGAGAGTGGCTTATGAGCCTATGATATTTGCAATAATTAGGGTCATTGGTCCTCCCAGCTTCGTTGGGACGCTTCATCTCTGGGATTTCAATGAGCTTATGCTCACGGAGTTTATCAAAAATCTCAGTAACATCAGAATCGAGGAAGGGATATTTCTTTTCTTGCATCTCCTTCAAAGTTTTCTGATTCGAACGTGCTCCAGAAGCCGTCTTCACACTCTGCTTCTTGATCACCTTTGTAGTAACCTTCACAGGAGACATATCAACATTCATGGACTCCTTGTTGTCATTTTTAGGGACAAACTTTCCCTATCTTTTGGGTTCCTACTTATCCTTTCCCCTTTGAGGGTCATGGATAGGCACTAATCTCTTTCCAGCAGAAGACATGCTCAACTCCATATCGTGAGCACGGGTAGCTAGCTCTTTAAAGGATTTAGGCTTAATGCCTTGCAAGATGTAGAGAAACTCCCAGCACATTTCTTGGATGCACATCTCTATTGCAGAAGCTTCGTTGAGCCTATCTTTGCAGTTTAGGCTAGCATTTCTCCATCGATTGATGAAGTCAATAACTGGTTCATTCTTTTTTTGGCGAGTATTTGTGAGCTTTACCATGCTCACTGTACGCCTTGTGCTATAAAAGCAATTTAGGAAATCGTGCTCCAATTGCTCCCAGCTATCGATGGAATTAGGCTCAAGGTTCGTATACCAATCAAAGGTGTTTTCCTTTAGAGAACGAACAAACTGTTTGACAAGATCGTCACCGTAAGTTCCAGCATTGTTGCATGTCTCAACAAAGTGTGCGACATGTTGTTTTGGGTTTCATTTTCCCTCAAATTGTTGAAATTTAGGGGGTTGATAGCCGACAGGCATTTTGAGGCTATCTATCCTCGCAGTGTAGGGCTTGGCATACGTAAGGGAAGATTTGGTTAAAACATCATACTTGTCTTTAAGGGTCCCTTCAATGAATTCCCTCAATTGCCCAATCAGGATCATTCCCTCTGAAGAAATTTGCACCTCTTTAATCAGTGGTATTTGTTTCGCAGGATTTTCTGTCTCATGAACCTTTGGAGATTTTCCAGGCGCATGGCTAGACTCTCCGTCTATCAGATCTTCCACCCTATCCATTATCTTATCAATTCGAGCATCTTAGTTCTGAACATTTTTTGTCAAGCCCTCAATTGCCTTTGCCAGATTCGCAAGTTGCTCCTCCATAGATGAGACATCAGTCACCATCGTTTGCATAATCACTGGAGAGTAGCATGGATTATCGCACAAGTTGATCTTTGAAGTGCTCAACTTATGCGGTGTAGTCGAAGATGATAAGTTGCTTGAACGACCATCGCTTTTTGCGCCAGAGTATTTGGAACCAGAATTCTCTAATAGAGCTAGAGTCTTCTTAAGAGATTCCACCATACTGCTTCCTCCTTCCGAAGCACTTGCATTGGACTTCTTTCCTTTTGGGGATAAAGATCCGAAAATTGGAGTTGGTTCGGACGACACTGGATGTGTTTGTTGTCCTAGCAAGTCTGTCTTGCTCCTTGTGACAGCTCCTAAGCTTCCGAAAGTAACACCAAGGATGCTCTCTACTTCAGCAGAGAACTTTGAGTCAGCAGCCTTGGAAGCAGTTGATTGAGAGTTGACCTTCTTGGAAGTCATTTCAGTGTTGTTGAACTTTGCAGTTGGAAAAGTTGAGATGAGAGGTAGAGATTGTCCCACTGGGCATGCCAGATTTTGTTGGACAATAAAATTTTCGAGTCGGAAAAATAAATAATCAAGACAAGAAAATATACTGCAACAATCAATTTATTGATTTCAATGTGAGTGTTACAATCTCTATGAATCCTCTGATTCGCCTTTTCAAATATAAATTCAAGGGCTTAAAGTTTGATCTTGAACTTGATTTGAATGCTTTAAGGGTCTTGATCTTGACTTGTGATTGAATTCAAGGGCTTTTGAGCTTGTTCTTGAATATTGCAGTCTTGATCTTGAATCTTGATGAACTTGCTTTGAATGCCTAAGCTTTGTAGATAAATTGTGGTGTTTGATCCACGAGCTTTCTCTTATTTCTTGTTAGAGTTCTAGGGTCCTCTTTTCTGAATTATGAGATCTCTATTTATAGTTGTAGGAAAGTAAGAGTCATGATGAATATGGACTTTCTTTGATCAATCGAATTTAAGTGATGTGATGCCTTTTTATGGGCTTTTATTTCATGGGTCTGCTGCGTCATTTTGACATGTGGCATGGTCCTATTGTCTCCTTCACTTGACTTGGTATGTCATGTTATTTGACACGTGTCGCTTATTTGGGCCTTTAGAATATGATAATTTCTTGGACTTGTTAAAGTGGGCTCATCATTTGTAGCCCAAATCAATGGGCTAGCCCAATAAAAATTGGACTTTAATTAAACCCATCTATGTTTGGACTTAAATAATTAATCCAATTATATTAATCCGCAATATTTATTTGGGACTAATATATTTTGAATTTAATATAATCCAAATTTTGTACGGATTTAAATTTAATAAAATTGCATCGTCCACAGTCATCTTAAACATCACATATGAAAAGTTAAAACCCAAATATTACTAAAATAAAAAAGAATTTCTTTTTAAACCAAACTGAAAAAAAATAATTAATTAACCAAACTGAAAAAAGAAAGTAATCAACCAAATAGAAGTGGAGAGAATATTGGTACTTTAAAAAAAAGGGTTAAATTTATCATTCTACTTTTAAAAATTAGCTAAATATATCTTTCGTCATGTTTTGGGGTCAAATTTGCCCTCATTTTAAAAAAGGAAAAAGGGTCAAATTTGTCGTTCTACTTTTAAAAATTGACTAAATATATCTTTCGTCACACTTTGGTGTCAAATTCGCCCTCGTTGTTAAGAAACTTTTCACATTTATCATTCTTTTAATAGAAAAACCTAAATCAACATTAAATGTTCCATTTTTTTAAAATAAAACACATCCTAGTTTAATCTGTGCAATCCGATTTGAGCCACAAAGAAGACACTAATACATATACCCTGTTCAGTTTTGTTGTTCAAATTTTTTCAACGAAATTAAGACACTAGATATTTATCAATGCATAGTTCATAAAAAATGAATCTGCTTCAGTACAAACACAAACAAATTTACTCTACCCTCAATTCATGGATCTGCATCATTGCGGAGCTCATAAAAAATAATACTTAACGATCAAATCCAACAGATTAGGCTCACTGAATGTTTATCTGGATGATTAAGTGAAGAGGTCTTCTTGTGTGCCAATGTGACATCTCTTTATTATTATGTCTTTATATACAATTTGAATCTATATAAATTTTCCATCATGTCATTTGTTCAAAAAACTTATCAACTGATTGTAAAATCTAAACTCACATAGAATTGGATACCAAAATTTAAAATTTGAACATAATTGAAACACGAGCAGGGTTTATAATAGATATTTTCTGTAGTTTCATGCT
Organism: Capsicum pubescens; assembly: GCA_030864215.1. NCBI lineage: Eukaryota > Viridiplantae > Streptophyta > Magnoliopsida > Solanales > Solanaceae > Capsicum > Capsicum pubescens. The sequence goes on from CM061548.1 coordinate 362,584,261, forward strand.
TCTGCATTATCCCATTTCATTTTATTTTTTGTTCATTAGTAAACAACCTACCAGCAGTACACCGAAAGATAAGTATATTTGTTCGTTGGGAGAATTCAACCAACATAATTGAGGGAGAGATATATTTATTTGTGATTCAGATCGGACAAGTTAAATTAGGGTGTTTTATATTTAAAAAAAAATAGATCATTTATTGATTTGGACTTTCTGTTAAAGAAAGAGTATAGGTGAAAAGTTTATTAACAATAACAATAAATTTGATTGCAAAGTATGAGATCGAGAGTAAATTTGAGTGCAAAATATAATGAATAGTATATTTAATTAATTTTTTCAAAGTAGCTGAGTAAATTTGATAACAATAAAAATAAATTCAATCCAAAATATATTTAGCCATGCTTTACAAAAATCTAAAATTAGGATCCTAAATTACATAACTCTGATTTAAAATGATAATCTCAAATCACATGTAATACTCTTGCCTTTCTCTAGCACTAAAGTGTGACAACTTTCTCCAACAAACAATCCTTTCCAAATTCCGACTTTCCATTCTTGTTCACCAGAAACCTCAAATCATTCGAAACCAACCATGTCCAACCTGTCTCTTTCTCCTTCCTCTATTACCCTTAACCTCCAAAACCCTACTAAACCCCCACCTTATCTCTCCTTTTCCTCCTCCATTAATAGTAGTACCATTTGTGCTCCCTTAAATTCCAATGCAGTAAAGGTTTCTACTTTCACCCAAAAAACAGCTTCTTCAAGAAGTCTTGCCTTAACATGTCGCCATTCTAGTTATTTTGAACCCCAACAGCAACAACAACAGTTACAGGGTAAGCTCTGATAAGTTCTTGAAAATGGGTTTTGTTTATTCTTAGTATTATGAATTAGTTAAAAGTTGAAATTTTAGCTTTTACTGTGGATTGGGTTTTGGGTGATTGAGGTTTAAATCGGGTTTACCGTGGATTAGGGTGTGTTTGGTATGAAGTAGAATGTTTTCTTGGAAAACAATTGGGTCTCTTACTTACTATCTTGTGTTTCTATGCAAAAGAAATAGTATCCAAGAGCATTTATATATATATATATATATATATATATATATATATTTTGGATTGGGAGCATTTATATGTAATCTAGCAAAATGCTGCAGGGGTGGAATGGAGTGAGGAGTGGGGCTTCGGAGGTGGCAGGGTGTAGGATGGTCAAGGGTTAGGGTGGGGGTGGGGGTGGGAAGGAGATAATGAACTTGGAATGCCACTTACAAAACTTGTTTTCCGTACTTTCATTAGGAAAGTCATTTTCCTTATTGAACTTATTTAATAAAGAATTTATTTTTCTAGAGAGAATGTTTTTTAAAACATTTTGACCAACTAAACATGGTAAAATTGCAGAATGTTTTTCTCCCTACCAAACACACCCTTACAGTTGCTACATTTTCCTTAATTGCTTCATATGTTCAACTCAAAATAGTGAATGTTTGCTTGGTCTGCAGAGGTTTGTTATGGGTGCAGTTTATTCATGTGTACACTTACTTTGGTTATCTGTTTACATAATCCAAATGGCCTCCATTATTGTATATTTTTTGTTGTTGTTCCGGTTTGTTGCTACTGGCGTCTTTTTCATCTGTTTTGTGCTGAGGGTCTATCGGAAATAGCTTCTCTACCCGGTCAGCTAGGGGTAAAGTCCTGCCGTACACACCACCTTCCCCACACCCCACTTGTGGGATTACATTGGGTTTGTTGTTGTTGTATACGTAATCCAAATGGCCTTGATTATTCTATTTTTTTTTTTTGTTCTGCTTGTTGCTACTGACGGCATTCTGATCTGTTTTGTACCGAAGGTCTATCAGAAACAACCTGTCTATCTTATCAAGGTAGTGGTAAGGTCTGCATACACACTATACTCTCCAAACCTCACTTGTGGGATTGCATTGTTGTTGTTATTGTATACATAATCCAAATGGAGAATGATGACTCTGGTGGAGCGCACTGCGAATGGATTGATATGCGTTACCTGTGAAGTCATGTAGATTTGCTTTTTATTAAGTGTTTGAAATGGAAAAAGGAAATGAGTACTTTTTAGTTTCTTCCCGTTCTAGTCATCAACAAATATATTGCAAATTTCCCCACTTTTTAGTGTTCTGTCTGAAAAGAAAAATTAAAGTTTTTCTCCCAACTACCTTGTGTTTTCATCTTTCTAGTTTCTAGTATCTTGCTCTTAGAACATAAATAACGGCAGTCTTGGTATATTTGATTCAAATAATTACTTTATCTGGTCAATTTATATTATTTTGAGCCATTTCATGTTATGGAAGAACTAAAGATGTCCGTGTTTTTTAGGGGCATCCGCGCCTAAGGTTTTTGTTGGATACTCAATATACAAAGGGAAGGCAGCTCTTACTGTCGAGCCTCGGTCGCCAGAGTTCTCACCTTTAGATGTATGCATCCTCATGTGTGTTGGTTGTTTCTCTTCTTTTTAATCTGTATTAGTCATTGAGGAAATTGTAATTTAATGCTACTTTGGTGGCTCTAAATTATGGAGCAGTCTGGGGCCTTCAAGCTGTCGAGAGAGGGTATGGTGATGCTTCAATTTGCACCCGCGGCTGGTGTTCGTCAATATGATTGGAGTAGAAAGCAGGTAAACATTTCCTTAATTCCTCTCTTTGCCCCGACTGCCAGATACATGCTTCCTAAGTTGCTTGGACTCTCCAAAAATGTTGCAGCACCCGCGTCAGATCCTTCAAAAATACTCTATTTTTGGAGGATCCGACACACACCCGTAGACATTTTTGAAGAGTCCGAGCAACTTACCATGCTTATCTTATCCATGGATTGCGGCGAGAATAAACTTTGTTAAAAATAATTAGATAGTAGATATGTAGTAGTGATTTGTGGCAGGGAAGTAGGTGACACTTTTAGCTAACACGGTGTGTGTGCCATGCAATCAGGCCATGATTTCTGCTTTCCTTGTGTTGATTTTGAAGTGCCTTTCTCAGTATTTGTGTGTTTTCAGGTCTTCTCACTGTCAGTGACTGAAATTGGATCTATCATCAGCCTTGGGGCAAAAGATTCATGTGAGTTTTTCCATGATCCAAACAAAGGAAGAAGGTAACAAACCAACGTCTTTTTGAATGGTCATAAAACCTAGTAACCACTTTTCGGCAATTAGCTCCAGTTACCATCTATCAGCTGGCCTGGATGTATTTGTTGATCTTAATGTATTTGTAGGCATAAACATACACTATTTTATAGATTACTTGCTTGGGGAGCAATATATTTGATTGAGGATCCTATTTGTTGGGAATTTATGTGTATTATCATCTGTTTAAGTTCTGAAAAGGCGTTTTGTGTGGGCTTTACAGTGATGAAGGTAGAGTTAGGAAAGTGCTGAAGGTTGAGCCACTTCCAGATGGCTCTGGTCACTTCTTTAATCTCAGTAATTGCCTTCTTCCTTCATTCTATGAAAGTGAAAATCGGACATTTATTTCTAAACTATAGAACATGATTTGTTACCCTTCCGTCCTAAATGAATGCAGGTGTCCAGAACAAACTTATTAATTTGGATGAGAACATTTACATCCCTGTTACGAAGGCAGAGTTTGCAGTTCTTGTCTCAGCATTCAATGTAAGATGAAGCTGGTCTCCCATTTTCTTTCTTGATATATAGTCTTTGCTTGCTTTCTCACCTGTGTTGTATACGGTTGAGTTAGTAAGAAACTTGGTGCTAAAGAGTGAATTTTGCCAAAGTTGGTGCGCACATTTAACTAGCTGTTTATGCAGTGTATGTCCAATCCCTTTGGTATTTGCTCAAAATTCCCTAATCAGGAATAGACGTCAAGTTGAGACCATTAATATGTTGATAGCCCCATAGCTTGCCATTGACATGGATGAGAAGGATGAGGATATGAGATCAGAGGCAACTTGTGAAAGCTTAAAACTTCGTTTTCCTAAGTAAAGTCTATTAGAATCTTTCCATTTTAGGAAATTGCTTCCTTTTTTTGCCCTCCCTGGACCTTGCCTAGTGACTAGAATCCATTTCTACCTTGTGCTTTTTTGTGAAAACCTGGGAATTTAGGCGATGAGGTTTCTCCTGTTACTTTCTTGCATTTTGAAATAAAATTATGTGGTGGAAGCTGAATCTTGGTTTTTGAAAAGTGCGTCATGTTATACTACAAGTTAAACCATCTTAGAACGAAGCTATCTACAAGGTGTCAAGTATAAATCAGGCCATATAAATCTTTTCCAATGAACATCACTCTCCTTCAAGAGTTCCTCTTGTTAAAGTGAAGCGTCATGTCTAGCAAACCCCTTGTGATCGTTGTTGGTGTCATTTCACAGTGGTTCTTTCTGGTTGTTGCTTATTCTCGTCTTGTTTTCTAGCAGTGTTACCTCTTCTAACATGTTCTCTGCTCAATTTTGGTGCAGTTTGTCGTGCCATACCTTTTAGGTTGGCACACTGCTGCAAATTCCTTCAAGCCTGAAGACACCAGTCGCTCAAACAATGCTAATCCAAGATCAGGTGCCGAACTTGAATGGAATCGATAGTTCTGATGAGCTAGAGTACGTTGCCTGTGCAATGATTGGGGGGCAAGATGCTCTTTTGGCCCTCGGATCGACATTTTGTATGAGCCTCTTTGACTTGTGCCCTCCAGCGATTTTACAAGGGAGTTCTAATCGGCGATAGTAGTATTGACTCTTTATGTTAAATGCTGATTTGATGTAGTAGTGTTGTGTTTAGATGTGTTTATTACTAGCCATATTGCAGTAGAAACCCATTAAATTGATGTTGAATGTGAAATCAGTCTAGTTTTTGTGAATGTATTTGGTCATCTTCAGGATTATGGTGCTATTATAAAGACAAAAAAGAGAGAAATGTCAGCTTGGCGGATGAACTTAATGCACCGAACTGCTTTTTTGTATTCTAGGAGATGTTTTGGCATAAAAAGGATTTTAAGACTGGTAATACATGTTGAAGTGATGCGGACCTAGGGTAAGAGGATATGATCATTAGTGAGTTGGGTTGTTACATATGATATCAGAGTCAGTCCACATGCAATCTCGGGTGATGGTCGACTAAACCTCCACAAGAATGTTGAGTCCTTGAAAAGCGGATGAGGAGAGATGTTGGTTATATAACGAAACAAATTGCCTTTGGTTAAACATTTTCTTAGCATGTGGATTTGGATCCAAAGTGAATAATATTTTGGAAAGGCCAAAGCCATCGACGGGCCCTCACAATTGTTTCAAAAATTCAATTAGACCCCTCAACTAATGTCTGTATCTATCAGGCTTTTAAACCCTCCGAATTTTGATTCAATTGGACATTTTTTGCCTACGTGGCATTGCGCGTGCAGTGTAATTGCGGGAGGCGCGTGAGTATTTTTTTACTAAATCACGAATAGAAAAATGTCAAGTGGCACTGAGGGCCTCAAAATTTTTTTAATAAAACAATTTTAAAAAAAAATTACTAAAGGCACCAAATTTTTTTTAATAAAGCAAAAAGCATTAAGGGCCTCAATTTTTTTTTAATAAAACAAAATTTTAAAAAAAAACCTCCCCACAACCCCCCCCCTCTCCAAATCCGATACTCCCTGCCTCATCGTTTCTCCCATTCTTCTTCTTCATTTTTTTTTTCTTAAATTTAAATTTGTTCATCTACCACTAAAAGCATGCCAAAACCACTTCTAATCTCCAACAAAAAGCTCCAAATCTGATTTGTAAGCTCCTTAAATTGTACCCATGCTTTTGAAACAACACTCAACCAAAATAATTTAGAAACCTCACAGTCTGCAAATTCAAACTCAAAGCTCGAATGTTCGTCAATGGAGTTATGTGATGTCTTCTTCACGAGAGAACTCTCTAATCAGTACTGAAATACTTAATGATTGATTTACGTCTTCAGCTTTTAACAATGATATCCAACTTATTTGCAACACATAACACCTAAATCACTCTTTTCCAAACACGAACAACCGCAACTATGGGTCTTCATATCACACTTCAAAATCCAGCAATAGGATTTGAATTTGAATTGCTGGATGTTTGTGGGCATCGTCCCAACTATGTAAATTAAAAAATGAAAGTTTGCATTTTCGAAGTGAAACTACGGGCCGGAGGTTGTGCGTGAACGATGGCATGGGTGGGGTGGGGTGGGGGCTTTGTGTGTGAAGACGATGGGAGAGGGGGGTGACGATGACTGGGGTGGGTGTGTGTGAAGACGCAGGGAAGAGGGTGGGGTTTGTGAAGAAAACGACTGGGTGGGGGGTGGGATGCTTTTTTTTTTTTAATTAAGAAATTATTATTAAGTAGATAATTAAATAGAAATTATTTTTTGCCACATGTTTTTTTTTAATTGGTTATTTATGCCACGTAAGTTGAGTGTGTTACACACTCTATATATATTTTGCTGATTGTGTAAAAATGTCCAGGTGGATCAAAATTCGGAGGGTTTAGGGGTCTGATAGGTACAGGTCTTAGTTAAGGGGCCTAAGTGAATTTTCGAAACAAGTTTGAGGGTCTGTCGATGGTTTTGACCTTTTGGAAAAGTAACATAAAAATACATTTTAAGTTATCGTATTTACATAAATCTCCACCCTTACAAAGTTTTACAAAAATTTCAACTAATTATGTATCTTTGTTGGATATACCGGAAGCTAATTATTTATCTCTACATATCCAAAATCAAAAAAATATTTTGAGAGCTAATTATGTATCTTTACAAAGGAAAAAATATATCTTCGTTTTAGATGTATTATATATCTCGACAGATCTAAAATCGAAAAAAATGTATCGGGAGCTAATTATGTATCTTTATAAAGAAAAAAATGTATCTTTATTGAATGTATCGGGAGCCAATTATATATCTCGGTAGCCTCATAATCAGGATTTTCAAGTAATTAGGTAAAATGTCGAAATTTCCTGTTCAATTTGTCGGGATTTATGTTTGCACTAATATTTCTAGTGGACTGGATAATTATGGACTTTATCCAAAAAGTTGAAGCCCATAACATATAAGCCTTTGAAATCGAAAAAAATACATAAACTAGCAACCCTAAGATATTAATTACAATTAATAGCAATAGTTTCTCAAAATTACAACTAATAACAAAACATAGCAATATTTTACCTTTGTTAGAGAAAAGCGCGTGCATTGAACTCCTCTTTTTACCCATCCCTTTTTCACGCTACTTTACCAAATTCAATTCCCTACAATCTTCAATTTTTTTTTTTAAAAAACCATTTTTATCTCTCAAGATATTGATAAACATTGCATCCTTCAATTAAGGTAAGTTTATTTTAAAGTTAATCCAAGTTATATTTTTCATATAAATTCTTTTATGTATTTTATTGTCGTTTTTTTTTTCCAATTTTTTCATTCTTCTTTGCCGATTTCGTTTATTAGTTTTTTTTTTTGTGTGCGTATTGAAATTTTTTGGAGTTCCGCTATAATGGCACAACATGCAAATCGTAGTAGTTCCATTAAAGGTATTCAATCGATAAATTTGATTTCTGATGAACTACCATCGTTTAGTCTTGGGTTAACACAAGATGAAGATTTTAACTTGTGTTCTACTAATATTCAGCCTAAGAGAGGTGTTAGCAGTGAAGATGTGAGATTGAAGCACCGTAACAATCCGAAAAATTTTGTGGAAAAAATGAAATGGAAAGATTTGAGAAAATCTTCATCCTCAAAATTCATAAAAATTCAAAAATCGATGAAAAGATGAAATTGGATGAAAAAAGTGAATCTAGTAAAATTGCAAGTCCTGTTTCATCTGATTTCGAATTCGAAGAAGAGAAAGTGAAGGAGGTATGATGCTATTTGTAAAATTTTATAATTTTTGGACAACATGTTCATATATGTATTTTATATATACAATTTATTAGGTGTGTATTTATTTTTCAGTTTTGTTAAGATATGGAATTGTAGTCCCTAATGTGTTGTTAAGATATGAAATTGTAGTCCCTAATTGTATTTATTTTATATCTGTTATATGTAAGATACGTATTTTGAACAAAGGTTTGTTACTGCTAGAATTGTATATGTTATGTATTTTGTATATTTTTATATGTATTTATATTTAAGTTATGTGTAAGACATTAGTATTTGTCACTGATAAGGTTTGTATCTGATGTTCAGTTGCATTATATTCTGGTTACTTAAATTTGGATCATTCATGTATTCATAAAATACATATGTATATGTTGTAATATAAGTATAATATGTATTCTGTAAATACAGAAATGACACTGTTTTGACATGTAAAATATATACATGCTACAGTTTAGATATGTTTTTGTTTTGTTTACTGCTATGATTTATACTTGATGTTAAGCTGTATTTGTTATCATTAGATTTTGACTATGATATGTACTTCTTTCTTCTTAATAAGCATGATTCTTGTGTCAGTTATGTATAAATAAAATACATATGTATTTGATTTGCTTGAAATATATGAAATGTATTTGTTACAGGTTAGATATGTTTTTTTTTGTTATTGATAATATTTTTTTTTTTTGCTCAGTTGTATTTGTTATTCATGAGATGATAACAATGTTTGTATTTTGATGTTTGATAATTAAGATATAGACCAGTGATGTAACTTTAAGATGTAATGTAACTTTAAGATGTATTTTCGTAAACATCTTAATTTTATAACAGGTTCTTATTGATATATGTATTTGCAAGGATTGTGGCTTATATATGCTAACATATGTTGAGTGCCTTACTTTTGGTGAAGGTATTCCATCTGTTGGTTTTGACCCAGATCTTATTCGCACAAGATATGCTTCACTTTTGTGGGATTATGGTTCGAGAAAAGAAGAAGCGAAGGCAAAAAGTGATGATGAAACACCAATGAGGCCTCCTCAAAAAATTGGGATAACAGAAGACACTGAAGTTCATGATCTTTGATGTGTATTTTTATTTTGTTGAAGTTTACAACAGTTAACATTATGTGGATAAACAATATGTTGAATATTTCTTAAGTTTCATATGTTACTTTAATGTTCAAAGATGATTTATTAATGTTTATTTACTGTTATATTAAGATTTTTGATGTTTAATCTTTTAAACTCCAATATTTTCATGGTTAGTTTATGTAAATGTTAGCAATATGTCCTTATGAACTTCGGTTCTATCCAGTTTTGCATATATATTTATGTCTAATGCATATGTATTTATGTATTTTTACAGAATTGCACATATATTTTTGAACAATGCATAGTTATTGTGGACTGAAGCAGAATGCCATATTGATTTATGAGTCATATGTATTTATGAATAATACACATGTTCATTCTAGTGTACATATGTATTTTTAATAACGCATACGTATTTTTTACAAGTCTGAAAGTATAATTTTCCTGATATGCATATGTATTCATACTCTTCTGTATATGTTTTTATCTGCAATGCATATATCAATAAGTAAGTTTCTGTATATTTATAAATAGTGCATATGTATTTTCTAATTATGCGTATATATCCATCAATAATACATATGTATTTATTACAAGATGTCCATATATTTTTGTCTAGCTAATACACATACAAACATATGGACTTTTACAGATTTGCAATTGAGTTTTTGAACAATACATATTTATGATTAATACATATGTGCATTCCAGTTTGCATTTGTATTTATGTCTAATGTAAATATATTTTTTCGAAATACGTATGGTTTCTTGTTATTACATGCAAACATAGTTTTATGCATAAAATATATGTATTTTTTACTAACGAAAAAATATCAGTAGTGTGTAATTTTAAAAAATGCATCATTTTCAGAGTCTAGTACACTATATGCCAATGGAAATATATGGCCTGCATATGAAAAAAAAATACACATAAGAGTGCATATTTTATACACATAAAATACTGCATATGTATATTATAAATACATACAGCTGAAAACATATGTAACTGTCAGTGAACACATAAACATACTGCATATGTATAATATATATATACATATAGCTGGAGCCATATGTAACTGCCAGAAAAAAAAACTGCATATGCATAATATAAATACATATAGCTGGAAACATATGAAATTGTCAGTGAGCACATAAATAGACTGCATATGTATATTATAAATACATATAGCTGAAAACATATATATATATATGTTAATTCATATTCAATTTGAATGCTTTTGCAGGTCATATCTACATCAATGTGTGAAGCCAGTAGTGTGTAGAGTTGGTTATACGAAACGTTTATACTCAATAATATCGCATCACTGATGTAATCTTCATATTGTTGTTCATATGTCCATCTACCAGAGTGTTTAACAAGAACAGGTATGCTTCCCATTTTCAATATCCGGAACACTATAAACCAGTAAATATAACTTCGATTATCAAATACGTACTACATACAATAAATCAATCGTATACACAAAACTAAAAAATGAATTCCAACAAAAACAAATCTTTTATTCGAATACTATGTATCCTCGTCTTAAATTCAAATTTAACGTATAACAATTGTGATTTAATTTTATAAATACAGAACGACAAGGACAACTTTGAATTTTGAAAAAAAATTCACTGTCAACATTTCATCTCAGAACTGATAAAATTCAAAATACGATCTCAACTTTTGAAATAGATGAATGTTACAAATGAGTTATAAACTTTTCAGAATTTTTCGCAATTATATTTAATAAAATTTACAAACACAATCAAATTTGATTATCGATACCTGTAATTGGAACGTTGGATTTTCACTATCTTCATCAAAATTTTAGGCGACCATCAGTAGTATTGGATGCACTATGTTTTTTGAATTTGATTTGAGTTGCTAATTATGAAAAACGTTTTTTGAATTTGAATTTGACTTGAGTTGCTGATTTGAATTACTGTTTTTTGATTTAAATTTACGTTTGTGGTAAAAAAAAAAGAGTCATATAAGGTAAAGGAATCTGAGTAATTAAATGTTACTTGAATTAAGGAACAGTTTCTTCCATTTTAAATTCTAACTGATTAGAGCTATATTAGGAATGGATTCTTTATTTGTATATGTATTTATATAACAGCATTTTACTTAAATACATAATATAACTTGCTATTTTTCATAATTTTGAAACTGTTGCTATAAAAGTTATAATTAAGACTCTATAATTATTATTTCTAAAATTTTCCCTTTCAAATATGATGGATCCTACGACACATGCAAAACCCAACAGGGATATTTCTTCGTTTTCTATTTCTTTTCACCTTTCTTCTTCCTTCAATGTTTCGACCACAGTCCACAAGGTAGTATATTGTTCACTAAGGGTGGGTAGGGAGGAAAATATTTTCTCATAAATGAAAATTGTTTTTCAAATTTTTCATGTTCAGTTGATTAAAAGGCTTCGAAAAATATTTTTTTTTAGGAAACTAAATTCTTTAATTAAGAATGAAGAAAATCAGTTCTCCAACGGAAATAGCGAAAACAAGTTTTTATGCGACATTTTAAGTTCATTGTCTTTTTTCACTCATCCAACCCCCACCCTGCTCCCCACCCTAACTCAACCCTATATTATTTTACTAAGTTTACATATAAATATTTTTGAAATAATATTTTATTGCTTATTTATAAAAAAATAAATAGAAACTAACTTGTTTTTCAATAAAACATTTTCTAATAGAAGAATATTTTTCTCTACCCTATGTATGTTTCACGTCATCTGAAGTGCTTTGCATACTTCACACTCTACAACTACCTTACATTATGAGTTCACTAATTTCCATTTTATGTGAAAAATGCATACTGCATTTGTTTTTTTGTTCTCATCACTCAAATATTTTCATCATTAACTTTTTAATATTGTAGTTCCTTTTTTAAAACCAGCTTTGATTTACTTTATTTGAATCGAGGGTATATTAAAAATATCCTCTGATTTGTACAAGGTAAAAATAAAATTTGCGTAGAAATCACTCTTTTCATATTCCACTTATGAAATTACAATGAGTATGTTATTGTATCACTCAAGCATCTTAGTTCTTATTAAATGTGACCTTTTTTAAAGAAATAAAAGTGTGACTTAGTTGAAAGATTAATTATACAAACAGCTAAGTTCTAATACTATAGTTAGTTGAAATATATTGTAGGATCTACTAATAACTCATTGACCATCACACTTCATGTCATCACATGTATAATTTTTTGTCTTTTTTCAAAGAGAAAAAGGTTAGACTTTATAGTATAACGGATTAAAATTAATCATTTAGGTTTACTTGCCCACCTAAGTAAATAAATATATAAAGCTAACTTTTCATTTTTATTAATAGTTGGAAGAACGAATATAAGATAATTATTAAATTTGGTATTTAACATTTGCAAATTGTCATCGCAATTTACACCGACCCCTCAATTGATTATTGATCGGTTTTGAGCTTGAGCCTTAAGCATGGAGTCGCGTTTGTTAAAAATCGTTTAATATCTTAATGTGAAATTTTTCAATGCAAATTTGAATTTAGCAATACAGATATCCAATATTGGATGAAAAATATGCATCATTTGTTAGATGAAGAGGTATATATGTACCACTTTTTAAATGAGTGAATATCCACTTTAAATCACAAAGTTAAGGAATATATTTGCCCCTTTTTCATATATTAATTTAGAGAAAGTGTTAATTAGTTTTTACTAAATCAACATCTGTCAACCCACTCTGATATACTTATTTATTTTATGACAAGTCCTAGCAAATTCTAGCTAATCAACATATTTTATGATTCTAATTTAATGCTATATTTAATTAATTAAATTGACTGCTTTAATTAATTCCTATAAATGCAACTAGAACCTCTTTTTATTTTGAACAACTTAAAATGTGTGACGAATTGGACACAAAAGTCGTGCTATTGAGACCTAGTTAAAGGCATTGACAAGTTAGATGTGTAATATATCCATTTTTTAGATTTAAATATATTTAACTTAATCATCATCATGCAGACAATTGAAAGATTTGATTCTGATTTCATAGAGCTGGTGATGGTGTTGCTTGCATGTAGGGCCGCCCCCTACTCCTATCCCGACGCTAAGGGTTTTTTGTTTTTAGAAAAAACAGCGATGTTTTGTTTGACACTTCGTATCAAACTTTTAATATGATATGCTATGCTTTTTACCTGTCATTGTTAATAGGTTGATGGATCACGTCCCTTGACACACATATTTTGGCCTTGCATGTCCGTAACTCAAAATAGATAACCTAGTAAGTAAACCATCGCTCGACTAAACATACCAATATTTAATAGATAGTTTCAATTTAATTAGCTAGGTACCTATATGCCAATGTACATGTTTATTATTATTATTATTTTTAATTAGATGGAGCCTGGAGGTAAGATAATATGTCACTGTCCTTCTTACCTTTACTTTCTGATTATCGATAATAATATAATAGATAACACGCAGTCTCACTCTCTTTTAAGTTTTAACGCACTATAATGGATATCAATAATAATAAACAGGTAACAATCTGATTTACTCTCTTTTCACATGCAATAATTTACATTATACTAAAAGAGAGCTATAAACTCACACCTTAATTTTCCCTTAATTTTCATTCTTATATATTTTATGAATATAATGTTATGAATAGCATCAAGTAAACCAATAATACCTCTCCCAATCAACCCCTTGTACTAATCCAAAAGCAAAAAAAATTGCGCACACCTCAAATTTCTCAGTGGAAGGAAGAGCACTGTTCGGGTAAAAACGTAATCTCCTATATGATATTTATATCACTTTAATAAATACCTAATACATGTCTTTATATAACAATCTAATCACACCGGTAAAGGAAGTAGGGGAGGGGTATATATATAAAAAGTGTTTTTAAATGCTACTATTTTAGTTCAAGTAAAATTAATCAAGTCGCAGATAGTTTAGCTTAAGGGTGTCAAGTGGTCTGGCCCGGCCTGACCCTCGCAACTAACCCGGCCCGGTTTGATCCGACCCGGTAATCCCTAGGGCTTTAGGGTTCCGAATCCCGGGCCGGTTATTTTTTTAAAATGGACCCGACTAATTCTGCCCGGACCAAGCCCGATCCAGGCCCGCCGGTTAACTGGCTCGACTCGGATACTTTTAAAAAAAAAAAAAAAAAAAAAAAAAAAGGATTTTGGGCCAAACTAGCCGTTGGCCCAACGGCTATATAGCCGTTTTTGGGTCCAAACGGCTAGTTTGGGCCCATTTATTAAAAAAAAAAAAAAAAATTTAAAAAATATTTTTTAATCCCAAAAAATAATCTATAAATACCCTACAACTTCAAATCATTTTTCACACAATTTTTCACTCTCTCAAATCTCAATTCTCAAATATTCAATATATTTAATATCTTAAAGTGTTCACTTTAATTTTTTAATTTTTCGTTTACAAAGTACGAGCGAAAGTTTCTAAAGTCGCAACCTTCGGATACTTCCAAAATTTGGTATTGTCGTTTCATCTCTTACGTTTAATTTTTATTTATTGTATTAATTGTTTAATATTTAATTTTATTATATCTGTGTATTTTGAATATTTTTAGTTTAATTTAATTTATATTATGGATAAATTAAGTAACCTCGCTACTAAAGGTGTTAAAATCTTTTGTCCCGGAAGCGGTAGTGGTAGTAAAAAGTGAATTACTAGCGGTAGAGGTAGTTCAAGTAGTAGATATACCCGTGTGCCTTCGCCTCCAGTACCGCTTGGTACACCTTTTGAGGAAGAAATAGGTGTAGGTGCTCACGATATGGATTATGTAGAAGCTCATGAAAATTACGGTATAGAAGAAGAAAATGAAGTAGATGCGGTTAATTTAGACGAAGATAATGAAAATATTGCAGAGACACCCGCAGTAGGAGATGCTAACTTTAGATCTGAATCGGTTAATCTCCCTCCCTGTCCTCCCAGTGCCCCAAGACCTCGTAAAAAAACTAGTGTTGCATGGCAATTTTTTGAAGGTATATCATATATTGAGGTGCAATGCAATATTTGTCAACAAATATATAAGCATAGAAGTGGAGGCAAACAAGGGGGTACGGGTACGTTAATGAGACATATAGCTGAAGATCCCAAAAGAGAGTTAAATATTGCACAAGGTGGTGGGGATGTTGGTGGGCCAACGCAAACTAGAATGGACCCAGCAGCCTGTCACGTAGCAAAGAAGTATAATAAATTGAGGGACCGGGAAGAAATAGCTAAAATGGTAGTTGTGGGTTGTTTGTCTTTTAGTTTTCCTTCTTCTGATGCTTTTATTCATTATATACAAGCAATTTATAATCCTATGTTTAACAGTATTCCTAGAACTACTTGTCGGTCTGATATTTTTAGACTTCATTCACAATATTGTTTTTATTTATCAACATTGTTAAAAAATATTCAATGTAGATTGTCCCTAACTTCTGATCTTGGTCGTGCTGTAAATAAAAATGATTATTTAACCGTTACTTGTCATTGGATGGATAATAATTTCGTGATACAAAAACGTATTCTTGCTTTTTTATATGATGAAGATCGTAAACATACTGGACAATTTATTGCTGATTCTATTGTTAAAATTGTCGGATATTATGGTATCGAAAATAAAATTTTATGTATTGCTTTTGATAATACTTCTAACAACAAGACTGCTATAAAAAAATTAAAATCTACGCTATCTCCGCCCTTGCCTGGAATTTTTCATATTAAGTGTGCATGTCATATATATAATTTAATTGTAAAAGATGGTCTTGAGTTTTTTGAGCTTTATATTGAAAAAATTCGTCTTGCCGTTGATTTTATTCAAGGAAATAATCGTATATCGAGAATTTAAAGTTAAATGTCAAGAAAATAAACTTACACCGATTTTGATGCTTGAGGAAATTGATACTAGATGGAATTCTACGTATGAATTTTTAAAAACTTGTTATAAATATAGAATTCCTATTACACTAGCTTTTAACCAACATTGCAGTTCATTTGCTGATTGCATGCTACATAATTCTGATTGAGTTGTAATTAATGATCTTGTTAAGTTTTTAGAAAAATTTTATGTAGCTACGGTTAAATTTTTCGGTGCTTATTATCCTACTGGTTGTAATATTTTGGCATATATAGCCGATATTTCTGGTTTGCTCAAAGAATAAAAAAATAAAGAAGGTTATAAAGAAGTTGTTGACGTCATGTTTACGAAATTTAAAAAATATTTTTTTTCGATTCCCCCTATTTACTTGATTGGTGCTATGCTAAATCCGTACATGAAATATAATAATATGTGCCACTTTAATACTCTTATTTATACTAACTTAGAAATAAATACGTACTAACCATGATTCTGAGCAAGTACAACCTGATTTGTGGACAACTACGGTTGATTCAAAGGTTTACATAGAAAAATTATATAATCACTATGCTGATTTATTTGATTTAGCCGTACCTACAAATATCACTCCAACTGTCGCTCCTCATCCACCCAAGGAGCCACCATCTTCTAAAAGGCCGGCACATAGTGGTTTTCCTGATTCCTTTTATAATTTAAATTGTTAGAACAGTGTTGATGAGAGAACTTACACATCAACTTATCGAGAAGAGCTGAAATATTATCTTCGGTCGGCACCAGAGAATCGCAGACGACGGATCAACACGTTGGATTGGTGGAGGAGTAATGAAACACAATATCCTGTGCTTTCAAGATTAGTTAGAGATATCTTGAATGTTCCAATGTCAACCGTTGCATCAGAGAGCGCCTTTAGTCCGGGACGACAGCGGCTTGGAGACAACTGACACTCATTGAGAAGCAATGTAATGAATGTTCTAGTTTGCCTCAGAGATTGGATTAGAGCGGAAAAAAAAAACCAAGGAATGGAACCGGAGCCAAGCGACGAGCTAAAACTTGAAGAAATTATGTCTTCACGGGAGAACTCAGCAGAATCAAGTCCAATGCATGGTTTTGCTCCCGTTGACTTCGACTATCCTATGCAAGTTCCTGTTAATATTAACATGAATGAATTGGAAAAAATGATGCATAATTTGTAGATTTTTCATTCATGTAAATTATAAATTTTGGATTATTTTGCAATCAATAAAATTCACCAAATTCATTCACTCCTTAGTCCTTGTTTTTTATATTTTTTCATTTAACGATTTAAAATTTTAAACTGAATTTCTAGTTTTCTACTTTAAATTAAAAACTTACTTCTAATATATTATGAATTTACTACCAAATATTATTAATTTATTATATTAAGTAGCATATGTTTTGTATATTTGTGTAATTATCTTCTATAGAAGTGTATATTTAACGTATACATGTGTATATGTTTTATAAATTGGTATTTAAGTATATCTATATATATTGTAATGTATATATATTGTAGTATATTTTATAAGTAGTAGTATATATACATTGAATGGTGCATATACACGTGTATGTATCTTCTATAGAAGTGTATATTTAACGTATACATGTGTATATGTTTTATAAATTAGTATATAACTATATCTATATTTATTGTAATGTATATATAATGTAGTATATTTTATAAGTAGTAGTATATATACATTGAATGGTGCGTATACACGTGTATATATCTTCTATAGAAGTGTATGTTTAACGTATACATGTGTATATGTTTTATAAATTAGTATATAACTATATCTATATAAATTGTAATGTATATATAATGTAATATATTTTATAAGTTGTAGTATATATACATTGAATGGTGCGTATATATGAGTAATTGACTAATTGTGTATATGTGTATATATTTTTTAAATTCTAATGTAGTATATACTATATATATTGTGTATATATATTATTTAACGTATTTATGATGTATATAGGTGGGTATATGACTATATGTAATGTATATTGAAAGAAAGTTTTTTTTTAATATTTTTGACCGAGTTTGACCGAATTTTGGTGGGTTTGACCGGGTTGGGTTAAGTGGGCCGGGTTAGGGTGGGTTTTAATTTTTTACTGTTGGGCCCGGCCCGCCCCGGCCCAACCCAGCCCGTCTAGCGCCAAAATCGGCCCTCAACCTGGTTAAAATAGAAGGGCCGGTTCCGGGTTGCCCTGGCCCGGCCCATTTGACACTCCTAGCTAAACTAGTTTCTGTATCTGGGCATTTGAATTAGCTTTTCTTAAATGACTTATAATATAAAAGTTTTTCTGGGTGACCAACAAATAAGTATTTTATTGAGGTCATCAGATTTAGCCCCCTCTGTGTATCTTTTTGTTAATTCAACACTATGTATATCCAGAGTAACACTAAGTAACTTATTTTTTTAAAACATACCACTTCAAATATAAAAAAAAAGTCTAGTCCTGTGATGTTTAATTGTTTATCTAATCTTATACACATACTTTTAGAGAGAGAAAGACATCCCTCTCTCTAATTCTTCTCTTTTCCTTTGGCACCGACCCAACATGGATACAACCCTCACACCCCCTCTCCTTCCAAATCCGCCAAGCGAGAATCCACCAAACGATATTTCGATGACAGATGCTCCCCTCCTCATACAAGGATATTGCAATCGGAAAAATCTAAGATCCGACAAAGCATGTAGGGTCCATATTCACCCCTAAAAATACCGAAGTGGATCCCGTCGAAAACCAAATTCTACTCTCGGAAGAAGAGAAGTAGCATCTATATGCCCCTTAGAGTCACTCGGTTATCATCAAACCCGTCAAATCAAAATTCAATCACCAATATCTCAAGAAGAAATTGGAGGATCTCTGAAAACCCGCCGAACCCTTATGCCTCATAGATCTAGGCATGAGCTTCTTCACCGTCAAATTCTTTAAATCGGAGAGTCAATCAATAGCTCTCCATAGAGGTCCTTGGTTCAAAGGTGGATTCCACCGCGATTTAGGTCATATTGCCTCATCTACCCACCGAGTTCTATGACGGAGCCATCCTCCATCGGATCAGAAAAAAGATTGGGAACCTGCTTAAAGTAGATGCGTGCACCTCAGCCACACTGCGGGATAGATACGCTAGGATCTGCATTCAAATCCCCCTGAACACCCCAGTTGCAGCCTCAATTTTCATCGATCACCACTATCAGCCCTTCCTCTACGAATGAAAGGGATTCTTATGTAAGAACTGTGGGCGGCTAGGGCACACCAGTGCCAACTGCTCATTCATTCCAGAACCAAAAAAACCAGAACGCTTGGAGGAAACAAGCACATCGCAGGCGCAAATGGAGATCATAGAACAGACCAATGATTGGCAAACAGTCTTTTTTGCCAAAAAGAAAAAACAGCCGACCAAAAATCATACGACACTCAGCAAAGGCACACCCTCCGTGAAGGTTAAAACCTATGACGCGGCGATAAGTAAGTTTGTTAACCTCAGGGCGCCGGAGTCTTCGTCGGAAAGATCGCTTCTTTCCACCCCTTCTGGACCTATTGTTGGTGGGCTAGCCCAAAGGGAAGCTCCTACGTCCATAAGGGACAAAAAAATATTTAGGGCCAAGAATTGGCCAAAAAAAATCCTAGGCCCACGAGAATCCGATTGAGGTCCTTGGCCCAAATAAGACCACGTCTGTTAAGGGCCTCCAATTTTCTCCCTTTCATGGGACACCTCTTCAGGCCCAATTGCTTTCCAAAGGACCTGACCCATTCTCTCTAAAGTCCCAAAATTTTATTACTCTCAACATTCCCACTCCGAAGGAAAAGAAAAAGAAAGAGGCCTCCCATTGTGGTACACCAGCTAGACACCTGGACATAGGCAATGATGAGCCTATAGTCCCGATGGTGGGAAACCTCTCCACTTCCCGCAGTGATTTGATGGAAACTGCCCAAAGTGCAGACAAAGCATTTAATGGTGGTGGTGTTTTCGAAGGAGAAACCTCTTAGCTCCCATCCCTCACACCCCAGCTCTATATACCCTGAGGAAACCATGTTTGACTCTTCTCAAGATACCTACCATGGACTCTCCAAACTCAATTACAACCACCATCTCAACAGATCTCCTGACTCCGGACCATCAACCAATATCCTGGTTGGAAATTTGTCTATCTACCCAGACAGTTCCCCTACACCTGGATTGGGAAGGTAAACAAATCACCATCCTGATTCAGGACTCCATGTACTGGACACTTCTAGCCATGAAAAGTCTGAACCATGGATTGCAAACGTTTGGGACCAATGTATGGATGACTGCCCTATTCCAGGTGATCAACTCCCCATTCTAGGAGGAGCTGACAACAGATTCATTGTCCAGTCTACTAAACTACTTAAGCCTCAACCTCTTTTTTTTTCCACTTCCCAACCCAACATTGATACTCCAGGGACCAATTTTTGTGACTCCTAATGGGGGAAACCCTGCCTCCCCCATCCAGGTCCAGACCTCTTCCAAGACTACAACCTCTCCTCACCTAACTCTAGAGAGAATGGAGAGACTAAATACACTAGAAGCTCTAAGATCAAGCAACAGGGACATAGAAGAATTCCTCTCACAGCTCAGGGTCCCAATAACAGAGGTACTCAACCTAGGAGATCCTCTAAAGCTAGAGTTCACAGAGTCTGTCCAAGATATTGTGATCATGTTGATTCCGATAGGGTTAGCAGACTTAGGTCTAAGAGTAAATTTGGCACCATATAATAGAAGGGAGCCTCAAGGTCATACTAACTCCCCTCAATAGGAAGAGAAAGGTCTCCCTCTTATCAATCCCTCTCTTTCTAATGGGAAAGGGTAAGGGGATTGCATTGGAACCCCTCCACTCACCCCAATCCAAGATGAAGAACTACATAGTATGGAATTCTAGGGTAGAAAAGAATGTTGAGTTCATGAAACACTATAAAGCCATGATCAACATTCACAAGCCATGCATTCTAGCTCTACTGGAGACCAAAATGGTTAACCACCAAGACCCTTGTGAGGAATTGAGATTCAACTGCTTCATCCAATCTGAAGCTTCTGGGAACTCTGGGGTCCTGGTTATCGTGTGGAGGGATAATTCTATTTCCATTACTTTTGTTTCCACCTCTTCTCAAGCCATCCATGCTAAAGTCAAGGTTAGCTCCCCCCTTTCTCTTGGTTTATTAGTATTATTTATGCTAGTACTGATTTCCAAACTAGAATTAACCTCTGGGACCAGCTCTCTTACTTCTCTGATAATCTCATCTCTCGTGAGGGTTTGAGTTGGCTGGTTGGAGGTGATTTCAATGAGATTCTCAGAGTTGCTGAAAAATTTGGTGGCTCTAGGATCAACCCTTACATATTCAATCTCTTTTGGAACTACATTAACCACTGCAATCTCATAGACTTAGGCTTCAGGGATAACTAATACACCTGGTCTAACATGAGGTATAGGAATAGACAAGGCCTCATCCTGAAGAGATTGGATAGATGCCTTGCTAATAATCCTTGGATCCATCTGTTTCCAGAAACCTCTGTTACCCCATTTTCTAGAACCCATTCTGATCACTCCTTCTCTTTAATCTAGGTTTCTTCCTGGAGAATCAGATTAAACTCTTCAGGGTTGAAACCATGTGACTCATCCACCATGATTTTCCTAATTTGATCAAATACTCCTTCCTAAACTGTCTCTGTATTACCACAACCACCTCTGATTTTGAGGAGAATGCCAGGGACTGGAGCAGGGACATCTTTGGAAATATCTCCCACAAAAAGAAGCACTTGCTTTCAAGGTTAGCTGGCATACAGAAATCCCCCAACTACCCCACTAGCTACTTCCACAAGCTTGAACACACCCTCCTTAAAGAGTTAAGTCACATTCTTACTTTGGAGAATGAATTCTGGAAACTAAAGTCCAGAATATCATGGCTTCTAAAAGAGGATACTAATACCGAATTCTTCCACACCTCTACCCTCAATAGGAGAAGGAGGAACAAAATTAACTCTCTCATAGATGATAATGGGACATGACATTACCAGCAAAAGGATATTGCCATTACCATCTCCAACTTCTATGCCAATCTTTAATCCACTGAACATATCTTGGGATATCTCACCACCAGACAAATCCCTCTACTAAGGGATCCATCAGCCAGTCTCATCATGACATTCTTCAGGTTGTCCCCTCTCCTAAAGAGATTAAAAGGGTTGCCTTCTCCTTCAAGACCAATAAAGCTCCTGGGCTGGATAGTATGCACCCTTTCTTATACTAAAAGTTCTGGGATATCCTTGGCCCCCCTTGTCAAGTTCTGTCAGGATATATTCACTAATTACTACTTGGACTCTAAGGTCAACTCCACCTACCTATGTCTCATCCCTAAATGAAGAAATACCACTGCCCTAAGAAATTTTAGACTTATAGGCCTCTGCAATACCCAGTACAAAGTAATCACCAAGATCATAGCCACCAGGCTAACGCCCTTAATGGCTAACATCATTGGTGAAAACCAAGCTAGATTTATGGCTAGAAAGAGAGTCTCTGACAATACCATTATTGTCCAGGAATATATTAGTTATTTCTCCAAAATAAAGGGCAAGAAGGCTAATATGATCCTTAAAATAGACCTTAAGAAAGCTTTTGATAAAATCGAATGATCTTTTATCAGGCAAGCTCTCTCCTTTTTCAACTTTTGCACACATATTAGCAACCTTATCCTCTCTTGTATCTCAACCTCATTCATCTCTATTCTTGTCAATGAGAGTAAAACCACCCCTTTCAATCCTTCCTGAGGCATCAGGGCAGGTGATCCCATATTACCCTACCTCTTCATCCTATGTATGGAACTCCTTTCAAGAAGAATCAACTTTGAAGTTGACACCCTCCAATGGACCCTTGTTTCCATCTCCAAGGAGGGTTCTCACATCTCTCACCTCTTCTTTATTGATGAATTGACCTTTTTTGCAAGAGCTGACTCTAAGAACTGTCATATCATTAATAAGATCCTTTAAAGTTTCAACTCCCACTTAGGGAAAAGAGTTAACCATGTTAAATCTAAGGTTATCTTCTTAAATAACTGTGACCTTGAGCATTAAAATAATCTCTCCTCCATTCTAGGCATCCATCACTCCAATTCTTTTGAAAAATACCTAGGGTTCCCTATCTTTCATAAGAAACCTGAGAGAAGGGACTTCCAATTCATCATTGACAACATGAACAGTAAGTTAATAGGGTGGAAAACTAAATTCCTGAACATGGCTGGCAGGACTACCCTTGCTCAATCTTCCTTAGCCAACATGCCCAACCATGTCATGCTATACATCCACCTCCCAAGCACCTCTCACAGCCTTATTGATAGAGCCCAAAGAAATTTTATTTGGGGCTCCACTGATGCAAAGAAAAAAATACATATGGTTAAATAGGACACCCTTACCCTACCTAAGAAGGATGAGGGGCTTGGCATGTATTCGGCTGCAATCAAGAATGACTCCTTGATTTGCAGCCTGAGTTGGAAGATGTATTCCGACCCTAATTCCCTTTGGGCCAACACTCTCCTCTCCAAATATGACAAAAAAAGCAAGAGTGATCTTAAAGGTTCCAGGACCTGGAACAACATCTACAGATGCTGGAATCAATGTAAGGATGTTGTCCATTGGGCTATTAAAAATGGAGATAGGGTCAGAGCTTGGGATGATAGATGGATCCCTGGGATACCCCCTATCCTCCATTATCCAGGGCCCAAACACTCTCAACCATGATAACATCATGGTGAAAGATATTTGGAGGGATGAAAAATGGGACTTTACCTACCTACCTACCTTTTGTAATTCCCCCAAGTATCACCTCTAATATTCAAAGTACCTTCCTCCCCAGCAACCATCTGAATCAGGACACTCCACTTTGAAGACTAAGGAGTAATGGTACCTTTTCTTGCCAGAGTGCTTACCACTATCTATATAGCCTTAAGGTAAATCCGCAAAGAACCTCCAGCTCTTCTAACTGGATATGGCAGCTCAAAACCCCTAATAAAATCAAAACCTTTCTTTGGCTCCCGTATCATAACAGCCTTCCCACCAGAGCCACCCTTTCCAAAAGGGGACTAAACATCCATAACATTTGTTGTAGCTGCAACAGTACCCCTGAAGATCAACAACACATCTTCTAGGGTGTACCTTGGCCAAGTCCTTTTGGCACAGGTTTATCCTTAATTACAGTGGAGGTACCCATCTTCAATTAGCCTTGTTTGACACCAGTAACTGGTCTAATACTTAGAGAATCTTACAGAATAAATGGCATGATAATAACACTCTTTGGGGCACTCTTCTCCCCTTCTGCTTATGGCATCTCTAGAAAACCAGAAACAACAATAACTTTCACAACACAAACTTCTAGCCAAGCTTTAGAATTCCTCATGTTGAAGTAGTGGAATACCACCACCTGGGTAACTTCACTGACACCCATCTCAGGGACAACATCTCCATCAAATGGATACCCCCTGCTACTAACCACTTTAAACTCATAACTGATGGGTCTTACCTTGACAACCTTGGTAAAGGTGGGATAGGAGGAGTCATTAGGAATTGTCGAGGTGATTGGGTCATTGGGTTCAGCAAAAGCTTCACTCATGCCACCAATAACCTTATGGAACTAATGTCCTTGAAAGAAGGCCTGAAGTTAGCCCTTGAGCAGAATCTCAAACCTCTCGAAATCTGCATTGACTCTAAGAAAATTATTCATATGCTTTATCATGGTAACTTGCTATATGATCCATCTATCTATGAATGCAAGTCATTACTGACGAGATTGGGGACCCTCCAGTCAACCACACTTACAGGGAGCAGAATAGGGTAGCGAACTTATTGGCAAAGCAAGGCGCAAGGCAGGAGTTTTTTGACAAAGTGCGCGTTTTTGTAACTCCACCGGCTAGTGTAGGAGTAGTGTTTTGGAAAGATTTTATTGGAAAATCTGTCTCCCGTTTGGTACCCAGTCCTGGGAATGTAAACCCTAGCAATCATGTTTTTGAGCCTGGCTAGGGCCTTGCCATGTAAAAAAACTCACTTTCTCTATTTAATGCACATCTATTTCACCAAAAAAATAATCTTATACACACAGTAGTAATATAAATTTTTGTTTACCGGCAACATTAATAAATTAAAGTCCAATTTTTTTTCTAAGTTTATGTTGTTATCCTTTACAATCTTCTAGATTTGGATTTTTTTTTCCTTTTTTTTTGTATTGGAGGATGATCAACTGCCCCATACAAGTTGGAATAATTGTGAAGCACTTCATAGGATTGATAAAGAAAATATTACAGACCAAATGTCTTAATCATGCGGTCTAACACTAACTACACATTTTTTAAAGTAAAAAACTACTACTTAAATCTGTTAAAACGTAAGAAACTAAACAGTGATGAATCTCGAAACAAATTGAATCTTAATTGTTACAGCTGTATGAACTTTGATACTGTATCAGGTGGGATATTTCATGGATAAGTCTGGTACTAAACTTTTCTCATATTTAGTTGATGGTTTAAATTTATTCTTGGACTAATTTTACACCATCAACTAAACATGATATAAATCTAATACTAAACTTATTCTTGAAATATCTCATTTTATCGCATTCAACATGAGATTAGTTTATACTATCTCCCATATGACATAGATTAATCCACAACTTATAATTCCAAAATTATAATTCGTGATTAATTTAGTCTATATGTATCAAACTGCCATATGAAAGTGATTTAAAAATTGTGTTTATTATTGGAAGCCTCAAAGCATTTAAATACACGTTATTCCTTGGAAGACTCCTTGAGCTAGGGAACTTCTATAAAATCAAACTACTTCTTTCTTTTCCTCATTTTATTTTACTTATCATTGATTGTTTAAAATTACTTATTCAATTTATGAAATAAAAAAAAAAATTATGTAAATTTTTTCTTTCGATCCTTTGTATTAGTAAATAATTATAGCAAGTAGGAATAGTAAAATTTAAAGTAATAGATTATCCTATAATATAGTAGATTATCGATTTGACTTTGACTACTACATCAGTATACAAGACATACATGCAAGATTAAATGGATCATTAATAGAATTTGATTTTTTACATTACTCCACAAATATATCTTAAACGACTTCTAAAGATACTAAACAAAAGGTAGAATTTATCAACCTCGTATTTTCAAGCACTACTTTAGGTCAGAAATTATAAAAAATACATCAAAAAAAATTATTTTTGGTCATGTGAAAGGCATAAAAGGGAGAAATTAATTGACGGAGTTTTCAACGACAATATAATTTTAGGACCACCATTTTTCATAGTATTGTCTTATATATATCCCATATATCGTGATGCATTGAACTGAATTAATTGACTCATGCAGCCAGCTGTGTCATTTGAAATTTTAAGAATATCTCAAAAAAAAATAAAAAAATCTGACAGCTAATCTTTTTAAGAATATTATTTTCACGAGAAAGTCATTTTCTGAGATGTAATTATACCAAAATGTTATATAGACAAAATATCCTTCATTAAATGAAGACAAATGACTCATCTCACTGCACAAAAAGAAGTTTAATTATCTCGTAATTTGTAACGTTTTATGTAGTGTACATTTAAATTATCGATTGTCTTAAATACCTTTCGAAATTTATTATTTTAATATGTCGATACCTCCCTCGTGGTCCATCTGGCACGAAAAGTGAGTTCAAACTCAAAGAGGCACGTGATGGAGTAAGAAATTTGCCACATCATCATTTTGCAATGGTAAAAATGAAAAAAAAAAAAGCCCATTTTTTATTAAATTTTTACCTCTCTTTCTTCTCTTCCTATTTATTCTCCCTTCTCCTCCATCACTTTCAAAATTTCTAAAAATAATTTTCTTTCAATTGTGCATGTGAATCTTCTCAAAATCCTAATCGAAATCTACTATGAAATACTAATCGAAAAACAACCCCATATTTTAACACAAGAAACCAAACAAAAAACATATTCTTTTTTTAGATAATAGATTACTGAAAATTCAACCTTTCTCAAAAACTCAAAAAAAAAATAATTTTTTTCTACAGAGAAATCGGAGAATTAAGGAGAAAGTGGGTTATTTTTTGATATTGGGTAAATATGAGAGAAGTAGATATTATCTATTCATATGGACAGACAGATAAGCAATTTTTCCACCAGTATGCACGTGTTTACACGATTGTGGTCTTTGGACCACAAAGAGGTGCTCGACATATTAAAATAACAAGTTCCGAAAGGTATTTAAGACAACCGATAATTTGATATACATTAAATAAAACGTTACAAATTCAGAGAGTAATTAAAACTTCTCTCAATTATTTTCTTTATAGCTATCTTTTAACTTTTAATTTCATATATTGTCATTTGCCTCAAGTAGGATTCAGACAGTCAGACATTATCATTCATATTTGCTAATACATCCGAAAAATATACTCACTAACATATACTATGTTTACAAAGTTAAGAGCCATTCATTTGAGCTGATGGAATCAAATTCTGCTATTTCAGTGCACAAAGCAAACACAACTATTACATAAATTTTCTATTTTGCCATATTATTGTTAGCTTAATCAAAGATAGCTAGCTTATCCAAAAACGAAAGACATAAATAATTTTTTTTTTATGTTATTTATGACAAAATGAAGGGGAGACTTGGAGTAACTGGTAAAGTTGCTGTCATGTAATCAGGAGGTCACAGGTTCAAGCCTTAAAAACAGCCTCCAACAGAAATGCAAGGTAAGATTACGTACAATACACCCTTGTGGTGGGGCTCTTCACCAAATTCTACGCATGACGGAAGTTTTAATGCACCGGACTGTTTTTTTTTTTTTTTTTTTTTTTTTTTTATGACAAAATGACTTTTAAGAGACGCCATGCATGTAGTCAAGAAGAGGGGCTAATTGATTTTGACGGAAATTAATAAGAGGTCGTTGAAGTGACGTCCATTTTGTGTACCAATATTTCCATTAAGAATGGTTGTTTAAAACAACCTTAGGTGGTGACAAAGGAATTTTATGAATCTTAAATTCTAAAATAGTAATATTAGAAATTAATATTTTTTTTATCTCAATTTATCTGATTTTTTTTTTAATTTTGATATTTAAAAAGTCATTTTTTATCGTAATTTTTCATATATGTTTTACATATATCAAGAACTGTCAATCAATATGACTTACATTACTTTTATATAGTTTCCTAATATGAAAAGCTATTTTTAAAGAAATTAAAAATTTCATGCCTGAGATTACGGATAAAATTAAATTAAACAGTTTGACTCTCCAAATTCAAATAGGGCCACGCATATTGAGAAAGAGGGAGTAAAAAAGTTTTGGATTTATGTTTTGTACATAATATATTTAATGAATTTCCTATACTAGTATAGATTTTGAAGTAAAACTACTTAAATTAAATTTGGCTGAATCTGTACATAACCTTCAGACTTCGATAAAAAAAAGATGGCTCGATGCACTAAATCTTTTGCTATGTATAAAATCTGAAAAAAGGTCAAACTATGAGGATTTATTATACGTAACATTATCTTGTATTTCTGCAAAGACTGTTTTTATTGAAAGCTTCCTAATGACGGCAAATAAAAATTTCTCTTGTCTCTATCCAAAGCGTTGAAATTAGAATTAGAAAATTGATTTTCCATTTGAATTAGTTTGCATGGATGATAAAGAAGAGAGTTGAAAAACTTGGTTAGTTGACATATTATTTAGAGGGTCATGTGCAACATGCTTGTCAATTGTAACAACTATAATTTAGACTTTTATATTTTCATCTACTCTTTCTTAGAATAAAAAAAAATTATAGTAGCTATTCTATAAAAAGACTTGTCCAAAGAGAAGAAAACCTTGTATATGCTAAAGTGTAGCTAAAAAAACAGGCAGATCAAACCATGCTAAGGAAAGATGGAGCAATGAATTCTACTAATACTAGTACTACTATTTATGATAAAGAAGAAGAGTTACTAGCTTCTACCAAAAAGGTACATTGAATTTTTTTATTTTTTATTTTTGGTTTCCCAAGGTATCCCCACAGCCGGCAGCCGTGAGACTAATCCTCCGTTCCTCGGTCAGCGCATTTTGCGATAGGGAATTGACCACAGAGTTTGCTCCATTCGCCAGAGGTGGGGATCGAACCCCCGACCTCTTGCTTAAGGGACATAGCGCTGAATCACTATGCCAACTCTGGTGGTTACATTGAAATTTTATTATAAAGAGCTTTATGTTTCATAGATTTTCCTTTTTGGTACTTGCTTTGAAATGTTTTGTTTGAGACTTTGAGTTGAGCTAAGGTCTATCGGAAGTACTCTCTCTTCCTTCATTAGGTAAGGATTTCGTACACATCACTCTCTCCGGACTCCATTTTATGAAAAATCGATTTTCCCCTAATTTTTATGTTTCTTCTTTATATATCATTTGTTGATATACATAAGCTGAAGGCTTTCATTACAAATTTTCTCTTCCAAGATATAAAAATCAAAGGGTGATCTTAGATTGGGATAAATAAATCTTCCTAAACAATGAAAATGAATGGAGCTATATATTCCACTTAGAGTCTACCATAAGATTTTAATCAACCATACATGGCCTTGGAATGAAAGAAAATTACAAATCTGCTTTGTCTACGAACAAAGAAGCTATAAGTAATGCAACTATGAATCTCATGGAGAGTTCAATCCTGGCTCAGGATGAAAGGTCCTAAAGAAAAGCTAATATCAACCGCAATTAATTTTGTGGTTTTTTTTTATGATCTTTGATCAATAATTCATCTTAATTAGAGTTACATGTTACATTCATATGGACTTAAATTATGTGATAGGGTTATATATTGTAAGTGACCGAATGATCTTGCTGCTACAATTCACTGAGATTTAGTTTTTTTGTCACTCTGATTCGTAAAAAAATGTTGTGTCCAATGAGAAGAATTAATTTTCTTTTAAATCCCGAATATAATTTTTTTTTCCATACATTAATGTAGACGTGTTAAGAAATGAAAAAAAGAGAAAAGGGACAAGAGAAGATCTAAGCTAAAGGAATTTTCCTTATTTTTTTCGTTATTTATTTACTTATTTATTTATACGGTTAAATTTTAAATATCTGCAACTTGTGTGTAACTGTGGGCACCTAGTGAAGTTGTCTTTCTAGGAAAAATTATTTACGTCAGATAGCTCATAGTATAAGTTTGTTATTTGGTTAGTCCATATTTGTGTTTGAACACCTTTTACACATAATTATATTATTTTTATACAAGATTGATACACTGATATAATACGTTTTCTGAAATATAATATCATATATATTACACTACGTGACATAATGTTTTATGTTAGGTTGTGTATATTTGAAAATTTCCCCTTGAATCATCGGTTAGAGTTATATATTTTGTATTTTAATATTGAGATTACACCATGTGTTGGTCTCAACTTTGTACTCATTATTTTTGAGATCTATACTGGTCAACTTGGACTGGTCACCTGTTCCAGAAAAGAAACCAACTGGACAATATTATAATCCATAACTTGGTCCAATCTTCTTTCCTATACAATATCATAGAGTAATATTTTTTAAAGACATAAATGTCAATATTATAATCCATAACTTGGTCCAATCTTCTTTCCTATACAATATCATAGGGTAATATTTTTTAAAGACATAAATAACATATTTGTCCTTTTATTCTCATTATAATTCCTAATTTTCTTTACTATTAATTGCTCAACAAGTACTCTTTTGGTTCAATTAATATAACGACAAATATTCCATTTCCATGCAGGCTACTATAACAACAACGTCCATGAATGCCAATTCAAGAAACTCTTTCGTAACCTCTATAAAGAATCAGGTATATTTGTAGTCAAGAGGTTTAATTAGCTTAAACATTTAAAGGGGTCGTTTGGTTGGGAAATTATTATCCCGGGATAACTAATACCGGGAATAGTTATTTCGGGATTACCCGGGATAACTTATCCCACCATGTATATGGGATAAGTTATCCCATCACTAAGGGGAAAATGGTGGGATAAGTTATCCCGAGTTGGATTAATCCCTCCAACCAAATGAGGGATTAAGTGATCTTTTATTTTATCCGGAGATAACTTATTCCTTGGATTTTTTATACCTCAAACCAAACGAACCCTAATTAGTATCAGTTTGACCATGAAAATTTTTACTCTTTTTTTTTTAAAGTTGACTTTCGGATATCATGCTTGGCCAATGGCAATACAATTTCAAATTTCAAGATTCAAGCAAGCTTTTTTTATCATAATTTTTTTAAATGTCTTTTAAATATTTTAAATTGTCATTACGACTTATACTACTTTCTACTTAGTTTTCACATATATAAATTTTATTTTTTAAAAAAATGTTAAAGATTTTATTTCCAAATTTACGATAAAAATTAGAAAGTTTGACACTCGAAATTTGAATTTTGCCACAGAAATTGAGATATTGGGAGTATAAGTTATGCTCTTGACTAATTAACTTGGTGCTAACAAGTGTTGTGGCTTAAATTTAACAGGAGGATCAACTAATAAACTCAACAAAATGTCAGATTGTTGAAGCCAAAGAAGAAAATGAGAGGTTAAAGTGGATGCTATCTAAAACCATGAAGGATTACAAATCCTTGCAAATGCATTTTCAAGGCATAATTACTCAAAATTCCAACAATATTATTGCAAAAAGTCCTTCTAATATTATTGAAAAAGAAGAAGTGGAACATCTTTCTCTAAGCCTAGGGAGATCATCAAGTTGTAATACTTCAAAAGAGTTCAAGAAGGAATTATATGATCAAAATGATGAGTGTAAAAGTCTAAAAAATTGTAAATTATATGATGGTCTTGATTTGGGATTAGATTGTAAATTTAGTCAAGATCATTTAACATATGATCATAGCCCAGAAAATAGTTTTGAAGAATCAAACAAGGAGAATATAAAAATGGCCCGAATTTCGAGGAATCATGATGAAGATGAAGATGAAGATTTTTGGGATAAAAGGAAGGCTAGGGTGTCTATAAGAGCTGTGTGTGGCACTACTACGGTAAGTCCGTTTTAATTTGCATAAATAGAATTTAATTCATATATACTGATGGGTCAATAGAAAAGTTTTTACACAATCAATGTTGTAATGTAGTCCATTAGACTAAGTTATTTGTAGCAATTTTATGTTGTCAAATCATTATTATAAAAAAAATTGTTACCTATTGTCGGGGAAAGTATATGCTTGATGACTTTAATTATCTTCTAGAATTGCATTAACCATGCAATGATAAAAAAAAAAAAAAAAAAAAAAGACTATATTCACTTTGTAAATTTATATCTGACTTATTTAAATGACACTCTTTGCATTTTAGAACGTTTTAAACTGATTATACTATTTCACTAGTTCGTATTATTCTTCTTAGCAATTTTAACTTTAATTCACTTAAAAATTGGATTTTCAATTTTTTATATACTCTTTATCAAACTAATTATTTGCAATAACTATTTTGTTGCTCCTTCTTTTACCATATATACTACACTTATATACTCCTGTAAATGTGTAATGGATCGGATTTGCATCCTCGGAGGTAAGGGTAAGACGTACACTCTATCTATCCTCTTCAGACCTTAACATGTGTATTTTACTTGATACATTGTTATTAATTATTGGTGTTGTGTAATGGATTTGGAAATGCAGATGAATGATGGATGTCAATGGAGAAAATATGGACAAAAAATAGCTAAAGGGAATCCATGTCCTAGGGCTTACTATCGTTGCACTGTCTCCCCAACATGCCCAGTAAGAAAACAGGTATATAGTTTTAATATTTTACTAATTGACAATTAATAATTGTACACTTATAATTTCCTTTAATCTGTAAAACTTTAATTCGGTGTCACTACTTGATTCACAGGTAAACGGAGATTGAACCTTCATTTTTAGTGAAAATTATAGTACTAACTGAATGATACTTTATTAGTATATAATATATCATCATACATTAGTTATAAAATTGAACATAATTAAAAAAAGTCACTCATTATTATTATACGTTATTAGTTCATAAAAGTGACTGCATATAACTATCCATAGTGAATGGAACTGATTTTTCTTATATGATGAATCAAAAGCTTTTCATAACTTATTCTTTCAATTGATTTCGAAGAAGGGAACGAGTTAATAACTCATATGGTCATATTCAACTATGAGATTTTATTCTAGAAAGTCACTTAACTTTTATCTTTATCTCAAAAGTCACTCAACTATGAATTTTTATCTCAAAAAGTCACTCAACTTTGGTCTTTACTTCGAAAGTCACTCAACTATCACATTTTTACTCAAAAACTCACTCAACCGATTTAATTTTTTTTTTCTAAATAAAATTTGCTTATGTGGAATTTTTATTTAAAAAAAATTCTAAAAAATATTCCTTTAATGACTATTTTATCCTTGTACCCCTAAATTAATATTTCTTCCTCCTCTTTCTTATTTTTCTTCTCCTTCTCACTTTCTTCTCATAAGTTTTTCATAACTCTAACATTTACGGTATAATTTAGAAATTAAGAATTATAATTATACAAAATAAAATTACTATTATATTTTATCTTTGCATTTTATTTTTTTTGGTCTTTGGAAAGGGAAAAAAGGAAAAACAATAGGAAAAAGAAAGAAAAACTAAACTAAACTAAAATATCGTGCAAATTTTCTTTTTCTCCTTTTTAATACTTTATAATTTTATTTTATTTATCTTCTTTTGACCTCTTTATTTTTATTTTTTAAATTAAAGACAAAATAAAAATAAAATGTAAATATAAAATATAGTAGTAATTTCATTTCGTACAATTTTAATTGTCTATTCCTAGATTATAATGTGTGGCCTATGAAAAAATTTATGGGAAGAAAGTGAAAAGAAGAAGAAAATTGAGAAAGTGGAGGGAGAGATATTAATTTAGGGGAACAAGGATAAAATAGTTATTAAAGGGATAATTTTTATTTTTTAGAATTTTATTTTTAAATAGAAATTCCACATAAGATAATTCTATTTTACAAAAATAATTAAATAGATTGAGTTACTTTCTGAGCAAAAATGTAATAGTTGAATGACTTTTGAAGTAAAAATCAAAGTTGAGTGACTTTCTGAGATAAAAGTTCATAGTTAAGTGACTTTTGGGGTAAAAATCAAAGTTGAGTGACTTTCTGGGATAAAAGTTCATAGTTAAGTGACCATTTGTGTTATTAACTCAGAAGGGAACCTTAGAGCAATAGTAAAGTTGTCTCCGTGTAACCTATAAATTACGAGTTCGAGTTGTAAAAGCAGTCACTAATACTTGCATTAGGGTAGATTATTTACATCACACTCCTTGGAGTGCAGTCCTTTTCCAAACTTTATTAGCGCGCAATGTTTTGTGCTCCAAACTGCCTTTAATCAGAGTATATGTACGTATATTCTTGCACTAATTAGAGTACTATGATGAATTTGTCCATACAATTTTTTTCAAATATTTGAAAAAGAAATGGAGAGCTCGGCTGTCAAGTCAAATTGGCTCATTTATTCAACTTGAAATAGAAAACTTGAGATTTATTTGAAATCAACTTCTCTATTTTGAGTTTCACTCACTAAATTTCAATTATTTTTTCAAGTGAAATTCATGTCCAAACCGATAAAACGTCTATTTCTGACCCTTTTTTTTTCTTCATAATTTGTGATCCTCCATAGGTTCAAAGATGTTGTGAAGACATGTCCATTCTGATCACCACATATGAAGGAACACATAATCACTCCCTTCCATTTTCAGCAACTGCCATGGCTTCCACCACCTCAGCAGCTGCCTCTATGCTAAGATGCACCTCCTCCTCAACATCAGCATTACCACAACAATCAGGTTTACCAAATGTTAATCAAAATCTTCATGGAAAATTCAACTTTACCAATTCAAATAGTAATAACTTATTACCCACATATAATAATAATGCATCAACTTTTTACTTACCACCAAAAACTTCAATTTCCACTTGTCAATCACACCCCACAATTACACTTGATTTCACTACAAATACATCATTATCATCTACTCATCATACATTAATCTCTTCTCAAAGATATCCTTCCAATTCTCTTAAATTCTCCACACCAATATCCCCAAGTACTTCTTCTACATATCTTGGTAGGCCATGCTATTCTCATCAGCCCTTGATGATCACTTCCAAGAACAATCAAAACACCATTGAGTACAGTGGCGAAGTCAGAAATTCTGACGAGTGGATTCAAAAACAATGTGAAAGTGTCACACCTAGGATTTGATGATCATGTGACTTAAAATAAATTTTAGGCCACTTTTGTCCATACATTAGAATTTTCCTTTATATCAAGGGAAATCAAACAGTTTATACATATAGAAAATTATTTCTTTTTATTTTATTCATACAGTATAATTTTTCGATAAAAGAGATTTCTGCATCTACCACATGATCATTTCTGAGGACCCGGTTGGGCGGATCGGCCTTTTCGCTACAAAACACTCAATAGTTTGTTATGATTTGTGTTCGCGAAAATGTTATTCATGTAGAGGCGGATCCAGGATTTGGAGTCTTCTAGTGCCAAGTGGACTTGTCGATTAAATCAATTGAAGAATCCAAATTTTGGATCCGCCTTCAAGGCGGAGCTAGTTAATTTTTTATTTTATTTTTATGTATAGAAAGTAGATCTTGAAGTCCCTTCGACTAGTTCATTTATTTACTTCTTTCGATTTTGAAACTCCTTAATGAAAAATTTGATTCGCTCTTTTTTTTGTCTCAACAAGATAGGAAGTAGTTATTGGAAGGAATGTTTTAGGTTTTTACTTATTTATTTTTCTTAAAAATTGTAACTTTCTATATATTTGGCTCAATTTTGTGTATAATTATTTTGATAATCATCAGGAATTAAAATTCACTATACATTGAAAATTTACAATTTCGATTTTGAATTAGAAATAGAATTAGTTCTTTTATTAAAAAATAAAAATAAAGCAACAAGTTTGTTGGTATATAGAAAAACAAAACTAAGATGTATCTAGTCTCATTAGACTGCTTAAGTAATTGCGTAGGGCTCCATAATTATGGGGGTGCGAAGGGTGACTGATAAAGAAATCTGGTGGAGCAAAGAATTGGAGAAGAAGTAAGAAGTTCGATAAGATTGACAAAGTCGATTTAGGAAAAAAAAGGGACAATTTTTTTTTTTTAATTTGATAATAAGGAGAATAATACTTATTCATCTTTAATTTTATATCAAGCAAATACTAATCAATGAGAAATAAAAAAAAAGAAGTTAAGAGAGTAATTGTTAATAATATGAGTCAACAATAATTAAAAACAAGTAAAATGGAGTACAAAATAATGCAATTAATTGAATCAATAAATGTGCAAAACAATGAACTCCTAGCAGGATTCAAACCCACACCACTTCAAGGAGAAAACATAACCCCTTGCCACTCACACCAAAGAGAACCTTGTTCCCAGGGTGACACTTTAATATTTATCTATATTATGTATATATACACACCTATATATATAAAGTTTTCGTCGAAACTTGTGGGTGCCGTGGCACCCTTACGGACCTTAATAGATCCGCCCCTGTATTCATGGATAGAACCTCTCGCAATAACTTTATAAAATATAGAGGGAAATAATATTTCATCAAATATTTCTCATCAATCTAACAATAATGAAGGGGAGCCTTGGAGTAACTGGTAAAGTTGTTGCCATGTGATCAGAAGGTCATGGGTTCAAGACTTGAAAATAGCCTCTGACAGAAATGCAAGGTAAGGCTACCTACGATATACCCTTGTGGTGGGGCCTTCCTCGAACACCGCGCATAGCGATAGCTTTAGTGCGAAATTTAAAGATTCTTGAAAAGGTTTCGTCCATCACGACTATGCAATTGTGTGTATTAAAAAGGTTTAGTAGATTACTTGTGACGTTCACTGCATGAAGGAAAATAATTAATCAAGAAAACATATATTAGTTTATTCCAAGAACCATTTTATTTGTTTCACTAGTTGATAGTGTAATCACATATAATAAATACGAACTGTAAAGTAAAAATTTACAATCTAAGTTATATTTGTTACTCTCTTCATTTCAAAAATAATGACCTAGTTTGACTTGGCACGGGATTTAAGTAAATAATAAAAAGACTTTTGAATCTTGTAGTCTTAAATTAAAGATATGTCAAATGTACCAAAATGTCCTTCAATCTTGTGGTCTTAAACATGCTACGTGGAAAGTTAAAATTTAAAATTTGCTAAAAAAGAAAGGGATCTTTCTTTTTGAAACAGACTAAAAAGGAAAGTAAGTCATTCTTTTTGAAACGCAGAGAATATAAAAGATTGTTCCATTATTTGATGAAGATTGCTTTCATCTTCATAGGAATCTACCATCATAGTTTTTCATAGAGAAGAAACGAGTTTTGCGTTCTAGATTTTGTAAAGAGAGAATTCTTTTTTTTTTCTTATTGATCTGAGAAGAGAAACTTGCATTCTTTTTCAAGTGAAGAGTTCCTAACAAATAGAACTCTTTATATTTCTGAAGTGACACAATCCTTTAGAACATACATATATACATGTTTTTCTCTCTCTTTTTATTAATAATATTATAATAAATATATAATACGTACTCCCTCCGTTTCAAAAAGAATAACCTACTTTTCTTTTTAATCTGTTTTAAAAAGAATGATCCATTTTCTTTTTTGGCAATACTTTAGTTTCAACTTTCCATATGGCATGTTTAGGACCACAAGATTAAAGGACATTTTGGTACATTTGACACAACTTTAATTTAAGGCCACAAGATTCAAAAGTCTTCTTTATTTTCTTAAACTTTCTATCAAGTCAAAGTAGGTCATTCTTTTTTAAACGAAGGAAGTATATATTTATCTACTTGGATATGGATTCACATTTAACCTGCATGGGTGATCCAATTTCAATTTATAATACTACCATATAGTTGAAAGCTTAGTGCACTGAATTGTTGTAATGACCTCTAGGTCATTTTATTTTCTCTATTTTTGAGTGTTTACGGTGTTTCGAGCCTTCCAACAACGGTTACAGGTCATTTATGACTTGTCAAAGCTGTCGATTCGATTATCGAACAGTTCATTTGAATTTTAGGCTTGTTTTCCTGTTTTAGAGCTATCGTTATTAAGGAATTGATCTTGGATCAAAACTCCTAGTAAATAGAGTTTTTAGCTCCAAAACATTGATTTTAGGTTAGGGGCCCTTGATTCAGGACTTTCGGAATCACTTTGGGCTATTGGGTAGATTTAATGAAAAATGGAACAAGGTATGAGACCCAAATTTAATCAAAATAATCTTGGATGGAAGTTTTGAAAGTTTTTATAGTTTCGTTCAGTCAGAATATTGAATTAGGTATGGTAGCATAGTTTGTTTGCACGCATGGGATTTCGAACAAAACTCAAGCGCCCGCTCAGAGTCTGTGAGGACTTAAGTTTTTGCTGGTTTTCCGGCTTCTGGTGCAGACCCATTTTAATCTTCGAGGCCGCGAGGAGTATGTTGCATTCACAAAGGTTCAAGACATTGACCATCGCGTTCGTGATGAAGGGCTGGTCCGACCCAGTCCAGGTACCTCCTTGTGTTTGCAACCACTTTGTGTCGCGATCGTGGTCGTAATATCTGCTAGACTCGCATCCTTTTGAATGCGTTTGAGAAGGGTAATTCAATCATTTGTCGTGATCCTTGGCCCCCGTAATCGCGAAGGTCAAATCCCTAGCAGTATATAATCCCCTGTTCCTCGACGTTTCATCATTTTTTGTGCTCATTTCGTCATTTTAGCCCCAAGATCTCAAGAAACTTGTGAAAAATCATTGATTGGAGCTAGGAAAGTGTAGAGGATGATGAAGTGACCATTTCCTATTAACTCCTTCCTAAGTTCTCGACCTAATTCCTCCGTTTAATTCTTATTTTTTTCTTTTTTCCTTTTTTCCATTATCTCGGGTGTGATTTGGGACTCGATTTACACTCCATTTGTGTTCAACTTTTGAATACACGTTCGTTGTCCTTAGAGGGACCTCGTGGTAGATCAAATTTTAAAATTCCATTAGTGGACCCAATAGGCCCATTTTTTGACTCGATTTTAAGCTCAGAGTTTTATATTACAATATAGGTATCATTTTACTTCTATTAATATGTAGATTATTATTTTGATAGTGTGATGTAATTTTTGGGATCGTGGATCAAGGATGAGCGATTTGTGGGCAATTCAAGATTGCGGTTCTGTATTGAGGTAGGCTTAGATTTACTTTTCTCTATGAGATGGTGTTATGTATAGATTGCATGCTACGCGGGGATTATAAGATATCTTAAGATCACTAGTATTTCATGACTTAACCTATTTAGAAAATTTGGGATAGAAATGTGGCCCGAACCTTAGTATACGATACCCTTATGGCCATAAAACCTTATTATTCTTGATTATAGACAAGTTTACCGTAGATTGATGTTAATGATCTTTTAGTATAAGATTTATCATTCAACTTAGTGAATTGGACGGTATGTTTCGATTAGATTCTTGTTGTGATTTTAAGCCCTTGATTACCGTAGTTTTTTCAGTTGTGAGGCTTTATAATGTTAATTATGTATTATTGAGCCCGAGGTCGTGGTTACGATACCAGTTGAACTCTAGGTGAGTATTATATCCTTGAAGAGGATGTAATTCTAGTGTATAGACTCTTGGACGCTTATGGTTGTATTATTTGGATACTAGTGATTATATGCATACTTTTAGGCGCATTTGTGATCACTTAGTGGTACGTTTCCAAATAAATTCTTGATTTTACTACTGGTTTTTAAAAAGAAATTTATTCTCACTTTTCACTTTTAAAATTAATTCTTTTATAATAAAAATTGTACCACCTTATTTAATGAGTTATGAGCTTTTAAAACTAAATATGCTATTTTGAAAGTTAGACCGAGGTTGATTCTGGTTCATTAGTAATTCACTCTTTTATGATGGTTATTAAAAGTCTTGATTCAGGACCAGAAGTATATATGGATATACCAAGTCTCTTATGGGTCACTCCATTCGTGAACCATCCGTCGTCATAGGTCTTGTCTTTGCAAGCTACTGAGTTGAAGGAGGTGTGTACACGTGGTACATTACGATACTTGGATTGGACATGGTATTATCGGTTTATGTTGCATTCAATCATTCATATGCATTGCCTATCACTAGTATAATTGTTTGGTGCTTATATCTATCAACCTTATAGGGGGTTGTATAGATATAAGTTTTGATTACTGTTTGTGAGTGTTGCTTAAACCTTCCAAACTTATGGAGGTCCGACTAGGTTATTTTTTGTTCGGACTAGCCGTTTACTTTATTGATGGTTATTATGATTAGTTTATGGCAGTACGGTTATGGGCTAGTTTCTGAGGCTATTGGTACATTTATGAATCTTTATTCCTTTTAAGGTTGTTGGTTATGATCCTCGAGATATTTGGTTGGCTCCCTCGGGTTATTATCTTGAGTTTTGTTATTTATATATGTGTATGTATATATGTATGTATCCCTCTCTTTCCTTGTCTATTCATATTGTATTTGTATCATTTGGCCTTAAACTACTAATATATCCATCTTTACTCTTCATTTGTATATTGACTAGTGATATACAGTATTGCACCTTAGTTCCTGAACACTGTTAGAATAGGCTAGTTTATCCTTATTGTTCCATTAGCATTATTATGTTTAGTTTCTTGAGTGGTTTCCTGTAGTTTACATTCTTGCTCTACCTGTTATTTATACCTGCATTATCTTTGGAGCTCAGTCGGTCGATGCTTACTGAGTACCATGTGTTAGCTACCCATACTACATTTCTACAGTCTGCAAATCATAGTACTAGTTCTCATCGTTGACATATACATCATGTGGAGCAACTATGGATCGTAGATTTGGGGTGAGCTCCTAACGTTCGGAGTATTCCACCTCTCCCTCGTATGATTAGACTTATCCCTATTTTATATTTTGGAGATAGTTTGAAAATGTACATTTATTTCGTATTTCTCTTTATACTCTAGTTGTATTAGAAACTCTTGTACTGACTTCACCAGCTCATGGGGTTGTAGTCTATATTAGTCTTTTATTTATTTTATTTTTGTTACTTTCTTCATTTCTTTTGATAGTACTGTTCTGGCCTACGAATTGACTTACCTACTGGTGGGTTATAGTCAGAGGCGAATCTAGGATCCAAACTCTTCAGGTTCCAATAAACTTATCAGTTAGATCAATTAGATTATTCATCTTAGCAATGAATGCAGAGAGCAGTGAGATTGAAGCTGTGAGCCTTGGCCGGCGACGAAAAAAATCCGACGAGCGGCGACAACAGCGGTAAAAAATCAGAAAGCAGAGGTTGATTGATTTGAAAATTGAGAGGAATAGGATTTTTAAAAATTTTGACAAAAGAGAATAAAATTATATATTTTTTAACAACTTGAGAAATAAAAGAAAGTCAAAAATATAATTAATTATACATATTAAGTCAACTGTCAACATATATATAAGATATAAGTAAAACTTATGCCAAACTGAGGTCGAACCTACGACCTTTGGGGCGCAGAAGTGGTGCTTTACCACTTACACTAGATGATAATTTGGTATTGTGGGTGGCATGTTTATTATTTGAGTATATCAGTATATCTGTAACACCCCGCATTTTTTGGGCTAGAATTTGAACTGTTGTTTCTACGTGTCTAAACTTGAATCCAATTACTTCTATATAAAAATAAGTGTGATGATCATTATCCTAGTGTGAAGAGTTCTCTTGAGGGAAAGAATGTTCGTATTAAAACTTAGAGTGAAGTGGAGTTAAGAACTTTCATTATCGATCATATTTTCGAATTCGATTCTACAAGGATCAAATTTAAATGTGTATAACTTCTGGAATATGTGAAATTTTGAGTCTTAAGACCCACCAAATTATAGATAAATGTGTCCTCTTTTCAATGCATCTAATTTTGCCTTAATCCGATACCCGGAGCTTATTGCGGAGATTACCCTCCGCGATGCACCAAAGCATTAAATTTGTCAATTTTCAGGTTTGTTCACTTGGGAGGAGGGGTATTGAAGTTCTTACACTTATAAATGATCCCTAAACACTATATTAACCTATTTCCATCCATTTTCACAACATAACATCGATTACATCACCTCACAAAATCCCTAATCATCCTTCCTTAAGCAAGAGAGGGGAAACTACCTAGATGTAAGACCCTGCAAAGTTCTCTCGTAATCTAAGCCTTTAGAGCATGTCAAGTAAAGCCTTTATACTTAGAAATTTGACTAAGTGTGGGACTTAGTTCATTTTTTTTAATGCCTTCAAACTTTGAAGAATTATTTTGCGACCTTCCCGGCCTTTAATAGTTGATATTTTAGCTAATTTATGATTCGAGAGGTCAACAGGTATTTTTGGATAAGTTTCAAATTTTTTGGACCGCGTTTAGACCTAATTTGGTGTCCCAAAATAGTGGACCAAAGCGATCTTAGAGCGTCGCGTCGCCCATCGCATTGGTCAATTTTTGAGAAAGAAAAGTATTGAGGCTTGGCGCGATGATGGTGTGACGCGTCGAGTATCGCGTCGATGCCCACGACGCATCGCGTTGCCTACAACGTCGATGCCCAGTTATTTTTCAGCTTTTAAAATTCGCGTCCTAGGGGGCATTTTAGTCATTTCTCCTGTCCCTTTTCAGCTTTAACATGGGATTTAATCCCTAAGATACCAAAATACATACACTTTTATCAATTTCCGTCAAAAACTCATCCTAGGGTTTCAACCCAAAACCCAAGAGAACTCAAAATTTAACCGTCATTTTTTCGAAATTGATTCAAGATTCGGAATCCTCAAATCAAGAGCTTCAAGAATCACCCATTAGAAGTTCGAATAACATCCCAAAGTCAAGAGTTCATTCAAAACTTCTAATTTAAGGTATGTGGGGTTTGAACAAGGACAAATCTTTCGTCCTTGTGCCCAAAACTTGATTTTTATTACAAGAGTTATTTGATTTTACATGTTTTCCTATGAAATTGAAGTTGGGTTTATACCCTATGTTGCTATTCGTGAGATTATGAAATTTTTAGTGTTTTAGAAGTTGAATTACATGAGTATGTTTATATCTTGGTATATATAGCTGAAATTTCCAGATTTTAAGATGATTATGAATATTTTGTTATCAAAGCATGAATTTTGAGATGTTGAAATCATGAGATTCATATCATGAGTTATTTTCCCAAACCTCGATTGAGATGATTGAAAGCTTTTTTAGATGATTGTTGAACAGGAAGTCTAAATATGATTTTTGATGCATTAAAGCTTTATATTTTGAGTCCTAAGTACAAGTGATGAGTTTATAAGGAGATTATGATCTCAAGTTTTGTTGACAAGTTTTGATAAGTTCTTTCAAAAGAAAAGATTGATCTTTTGATCCTAAGCTAAGATAGGAATCTGCACTATTTATGATTTAAAGCAAAGAGAAGTATATTTGGTCTCCATTATAGACCTTTGAGTTATTTTAAGGTGGATTTCCTAAACGCTTTGAGCTTAAGTATGGGAGTAGTATTTAGCACCAAGTTGGGCTTGATTCCAAGGTATCATACCCTAGAACTACGAACCAACGAGGATTTGATTTACCCCAAGTGGGTTAAGATAGTGATCACTAAAGTCAAGGTTCTATTCCTATGGCAAGGGTAGAACAACTCTCCCCAACGTGGGCAAGACGTTGGACTCCATGTAGCTCACATGGTTTATGTCAGTTAAAAGAAACTCCCAAGTGTCCCAAGTCATTGAGTCCCAAGTTTCCCACAGTATTCCAAGGTCTTAAAGTGTCAAAGTTTTCCCAAAGTCCTAAAATCCTTAGTCTTTGAGTCTTTAAAGTTTTAAAGAAGTCCATTATTCTTCTTAAGATAAAAGT
Organism: Capsicum pubescens; assembly: GCA_030864215.1. Taxonomy (NCBI): domain Eukaryota; kingdom Viridiplantae; phylum Streptophyta; class Magnoliopsida; order Solanales; family Solanaceae; genus Capsicum; species Capsicum pubescens. The sequence goes on from CM061548.1 coordinate 362,628,042, forward strand.
ATAAGTTTTGAAAGGCTATTGTTATTATGATTCCTTTGTGCTTACAAGTTTTAAGGATGAGAGAAGAATACAAATTTTTGAACTTAGTATGATGACTCACTGGATTATGATGCCTGCTTTATTATGATATATTTCAGTTTTATTCAAGCTACGTGAGTCATTTATATCAGCATGCATGTTTTCTATAAAGATTGATGATAATGTTTAATTATTGCATACACCCTCATATGCTCAGTACATTCTCAAAGTACTGATTCACATATTCATTTGTGTGCTACATTGTCTTATAATGTAGGTTCAGGTGCTCAGTCTCAGCCGCGACCGTGATCTCCGAGTAACTTGTCTATATTCCACAGTTGGTGAGTCATCATGATTCGAGGACCGATTTCCCAGACTTTTAGTTTTGATATCAGTTATTTTTACTTTCAGTCAGTTGGGGGTTTGTCCCAATGACTCTCTAGTTAATTAGTAAGTAGAGGCTTGTCGGACTAGACTAGTGGTTGAAGTTTTCCAAACTATTCTTAGTATTTGACATTCAGATTATGTTTTTCAGTTATTTCAATCCAGATTTGGCATAATATATGATTATTTCTTGGTTTATTTATCTTGAAGTAAGTGTTAGAAGTATTAGCAGGCTCAAAGGGTTAGGTTAGGGCTACTTGTAGCCTTAAGCACCGTGTGACGTCTCGGGATGAGATTTCAGGGCGTTACAAACTTGGTATCAGAGCCTAAGGTTTAAGGAGTCCTAGGGAGTCTGACAAGCCGCGTTGTATAGAGTCTTGATCGTCTAAGTGTAGCGCGCCATATCTATGAGCAAGAGGCTATAAGACGTCTTAGGAAAAAGTCATTTCTTTCTTTCAAAATCCATCATGCTTACAGTTATCTCTCTCTACTATTAATTCATGCTCATTTATGATAGAAAATACCTCCCCGAATAGCAAATGCCCGCAGAAATAATAACGATCAACCTCAGCCTGTTGATCCCCTGAATGAGACCGTGTCTCACGCAGAGTTTCGGGCAGCCTTACAGGCGTTAGCCCAGGCATTCACCATAAATGTCCAGGCCAATAACCAGGCTGCAGTTATGTATCAGCAAGGAGGGGATTTAGCTGCATCCAGGATTCAAGATTTCATGAGGATGAACCCACCAGAGTTCTATGGGTAGAAGACAGGTGAGGACCCACAAATGTATCTTGCGGAGGTGAAGAAGATCACCCAAGTCATGCGTATTTCTGAAGAAATGAGTGTAGAGCTGGCCTCTTATAAGATGAAAGATATTTCTTATGATTGGGTTGTGGCGTGGAGGAAGAATAGAGAGAAGGATGCTACTCCTATGACTTGGCAGGTTTTTCAGGATGGATTCTTGGACAAGTTCTTCCCACTTGAGATGAGGGAAGCGAAGATAGAGGAGTTTATGAACTTAAGGCAAGGCTCTATGAATATAAACGAATATTGCCTTAAGTTCAACCAGTTAGCTAAGTATGCTCCTGATTTGATGGCTGACACCCGAACTAGTATGAGTAAGTTTGTGACTGGTGTGTCTGGTTTGGTGCTGAAAGAGTGTAGGACTTCTATGCTCAATAGGGATATGGATTTTTCCATACTAATGGTGCATGCACAACAAATTGAGGTAGACAAAATAAGGGAGAGATATACAGTAAGGTGAAACAAGAGGGCTAGATCTGAGCAACATGAGTATGGTTAGACTAGGTCTCATGGAGGGAACCGTTTGTAGTTTCAGAGTCATTCGTCTATGCCAGCACCTTCATCAGCTAGTGCTCCCATGCCCTAAAGAAGGAAGGAGCAAGGGAATAAGCCTGTCGTGTCTAGATCCCAGAACAGTGTGAGTAACAGGCCAAATCATCCTCCTTGTGCTAAGCATGACAGGACCCATCCGGGCGAGTGTTTGGCCGAACAGAGGGGTTGTTTTGGTTGTGGAAATTTGGCCCACAGACTTAGAGAGTGCCCACATTCTAGATAGGAGAACAGAGATGTCCAGCCTCAGATACATGCTACCAGTGCACCAGCTCATTTAGCTCGTCCAGCCCCTCCTCATGGCGCTTCATCCAGTACAAGTGGTGGGCAGCGCCAGAATAGGTTCTAGGCCTTACCATCTCGTCAGGAGCAGGAGGATTCTCCAGATGTAGTTACTAGTATGCTCCGTGTCTTTTGCTTTGATGTTTATATGTTGTTGGACCCTGGGTCAAGTTTCTCTTTTGTGACCCCGTTCGTTGCTGTGAATTTTGAAATGAGTCCCGCAAAGATTCCTGAGCCTTTCCTGGATTCTACTCCAGTATGTGAGTCAGTTGTTTCTAATCATATGTATAAGAAGTGTCCTATCACTGTTCTCCATTGAATCATATTTGATGATTTGATAAAGTTGGAGATGGTTGATTTTGATATTATTCTGGGTATGGATTGGCTTCACTCTTGTTATACATCTATAGACTGTCGTACCCGTGTGTTTAGGGGTGGGCATATTTTGGTTTAAACCGAAAAAACTAAAAAACCACACCGAAATTTAATTTTGGTTTCGGTTTTTCGTTTTTTCGGATTGGATTCGGATTGTAATTTTAGAATTTTGATTTTTCGATTCGGTTTTTGATTTAAAAAAAACGGTTTAAATCGAAAAACCAAATTTTTTTAAATATATATATTTTATTATATATATATAATATTTAGTAATTCACTTTCACAATTAACATTTAACAGCAAATTCACATATGCCGCAGGCTGTTTATGGATTGTTTTAATGACTCAAATATTTTATGGACTATTTTGGTGATTTTGGACTGTTTATGGACTATTTATGCAGAAAGTATGTTGTTTCATGGACTATTTTTATGAGTTTTGTGTTGTTTTGTAGACTATTTATGCAAATTTATATTATATGTAATGATTAATGGCGTTATATATTATGTTAAGCTTATGATTATTTCATTTCGTTTCAACCATGTTGAGTTATTTATAATTATTTATATTTGGGAATGAAAAACAGGTTTGAAAAAATAATTTTTCTAAAAAAATCCATTAATTTAAATGCTCAGTTATGAAAAAGAGAGGCTAACTACTTTAAATATTTCAAACCAAAATAAAAATTTAAAATAACCGAACCGAATTTGTAAAAACAAACCAAACCAAATTTATTTCGGTTTGGTTATGGATGTCATTTTTATCAATCTGAAAACCGATAAACCGAACCGATATTAAACAATCAGACCGAACCGACCGAACGCCCACCCCTACGTGTGGTTAAGTTCCAGTTTCCTGATGAGCCAGTTTTCGAGTGATCCGGGAGTTCTGTATCCCCCAAGAGTCATTTTATATCCTATCTCAAAGCCAGAAAGCTAATATCCAAAGGTTGTATCTATCACCTAGTTCGAGTTAAAGACACTAAGTCTGAGACTCCAACTCTCCAGTCAGTCAATATAGTGAATGAGTTCCCTGATGTTTTTCTGGAAGATCTCCCAGGGTACCTCCCGATAGAGAGATAGAATTCGGGATTGACCTTCTTCCCGACACACAACCTATTTTTATTCCTCCTTATCATATGTCTCCCGTAGAGCTTAAGGAGTTGAAAGATCAACTCAAAGATCTTCTAGATAAAGGTTTCATAAGGCCCAGTGTCTCTCCTTGGGGCGCACCTGTCCTCTTCGTGCAAAAGAAAGATAGTTCCTTGCGTATGTGCAATGACTATCATCGACTGAATAAGGTTACAGTTAAAAATAAGTACCCTTTTCCTAGAATTGATGACTTGTTTGCTCAATTTCAAGGTGCAAGTTACTTCTCAAAGATAGACCTTAGATCTAGCTATCATCAACTCAAAGTAAGGGAGTGTGATATCCCAAAGATAGCCTTCCGAACCGGTTATGGTCATTTCGAGTTTCTAATCATGTCTTTCGGGCTAACCAATGCTCCAACGACTTTCATGGTCCTTATGAATCGAGTGTTCAAGCAGTATCTTGATATGTTTGTCATAGTGTTCATAGATGATATCCTTGTATACTCCCATAGTAAGAATGACCATGCAGATCATCTTAGAATTGTCCTGCAGACTCTTAGAAATCACCAATTGTTTGCCAAATTCAGCAAATGTGTGTTTTGTCTAAGGTTAGTAGCATTTTTGGGTCACATTATTTCAGCCGAAGGCATTAGAGTTGATCCCCAAAAGACAGAAGCTGTAAGAAATTGGCCTAGACCTATCTCTCCTTCTGATATTAGGAGTTTCTTGTGTCTAGCTGGCTATTACCGCCGTTTTGTTAAAGGTTTCTAAACTATTATGTCTCTCATGACCCTATTGACCCAAAAGAAAGTTAAGTTCCTTTTGTCAGATTCCTGTGAGAAGAGTTTTCAGAAGTTGAAGACTCGACTCACTTCAGCCCCTGTGTTGACTTTGCCTGATGGTACGGATGGTTTTGTGGTGTATTGTGATACCTCTAAAGTAGGCTTGGGTTGTGTGTTTATGCATAAAGGTAAGGTTATAGCCTACGCCTCAAGACATTTGAAGCCGCATGAAAAGAATTACCCAACTCATGACCTTGAATTAGCTGTTATGGTCTTTGCTTTTAAGATCTAGAGACACTATCTTTGTGGTGTTTATGTTGATGTGTTTACTGACCACAAAAGCCTGCAGTACATGTTTACTCAGAGGGAGTTAAATCTTAGACAGAGAAGATGGTTGGAGTTGCTAAAAGATTATGATATGATGGTGTTATATCATCCGGGCAAGGAAAATGTAGTGGTAGATGCCCTTAACAGGTTGTCTATGGGTAGTGTTGCTCATGTGGAGAAGGATAAGAAAGAATTGGCTCATGAACTTCATCACTTGGATAGACTGGGTATTAGATTGCTTGATACAGCTGAAGGTAATGTTTGGGTTCAGAGTAGTTTCGATTCCTTGTTAGTTTTGAAAGTGAAGGAGAAGCAAGACTTGGATCCTAGTTTGGTCAGACTGAAGGAGTCAGTTAAAGACCAAAAGGTAGAGGTTTTCTCCCAAAGAGAAGTTGGTGTATTGATATTGCAGGGTAGACTGTGTATTCTTTGTGTTAACGATCTGAGGCAGAGAATTATGACGGAGGTGCATGGTGCGTGGTATTCTATTCATCCCGGTGCTACCAAGATGTACCGTGACTTGCGAAAAATCTATTAGTGGAGTGGCATGAATAAGGATATATCAGAGTTTGTGGCAAAGTGTGCAACTTGACAACAGGTTAAGGTAGAGCACCAAAGACCCGGTGGTGTAATGCAAGAGTTTGGTATACCCAATTGGAAGTGGAAAGAGGTGAATATGGATTTTATGACTGGTTTACCTCTCTCGTGTCGTCATCATGATTCTATTTGGGTTGTTGTCGACAGGTTGACTAAGTTAGCGCATTTCTTGCCAGTGCATACATCTTTTTCAGATGAGGATTATGCTAGATTGTATATCCGGGAGTTAGTTCGGTTGCATGGAGTTTCTTTGTCTATTATTTCAGATAGGGGTACTCAGTTTACTTTTCTGTTTTAGAGAGATTTTCAGAGGGGTCTTGGTACCCAAGTGCGTCTTAGTTCTGTCTTTCATCCGCAGACAGATGGTCAGGCTGAAAGGACCATCCAAACGTTGGAAGATATGTTGAGGGCTTGTGCTCTTGATTTCAAGGGTAGTTGGGATGAGCACTTGCCATTGATCGAGTTCGCGTATAATAATAGTTATCACTCTAGCATCCAGATGGCCTTATAGAGTTATGAGTCGTGTTGGGAAAGTAGCCTATGAGGTTGAGTTGCCCGCAGACTTGTCAACTGTTCATTCCATCTTTCACGTCTCTATTCTTAAGAATCACAGTGGTGATTCTGTTGTTGTAGATCCTTAGGAGAGCCCTGATGTCCAGAACAGTCTATCGTACGATGAGATTTCGGTTAAGATTCTAGACCACCAGATCCGTAGATTAAGGAACAAAAAGGTTCCCTTGGTCAAAGTTTTATGGCAAAATCAGTCGGTTGAGGGCGTTACTTGGGAAGCAGAAGCAAACATGCGAACCAAGTACCCGCACCTCTTCTCCACAAGTTCAGATCAAACCGAAGGTATTATTCTTCCTTAATTCAGTTCCTTTTCAATCAAAGATTCAGCTATATATCTATTCCTATTAAGTTCATGCGTTCTCTAAAGTGCCCAACAGTTTAGAATGATATGGAGTTGGGTTAGCAATTTGTTTCAGCTGTGCACCCTTAGTTCCTCAGTATTTCTAGCCTAACTAGTGATATTCGAGGATGAATGTTTCCAAGGGAGAGATATTGTAAGACCCCGCAAAGTTCTTTCGTAGTCTAAGCCTTTAGAGCATGTCAAGTAAAGCCTTTATACTTAGAAATTTGACTAAGTATGGGACTTAGTTCATTTTTTTTAGTTGTAGACACCTAATTTCGTCCCTCTCCGATATCGTTTTTACCCATTTTTACTTTATCCTACCGTGTACCCTCACCCATTTAATTATTCCCCACAAAATGACAAAAATAACAATACCTTTAACTAATTTATCTTATCCTAACAACCTACCCAATCAAAATCTTCCACCTCCCTACCCACTCACATTTTTTTATCCTCACATGATACATTAACAACAAAAAAAAGGGGGCCCTACCACTAAGAGAGAAGATATTTTCCTTTTGGGTATTTATATACACATAGTGCATGCATATAGGGGGGGTGGGGATTTTTCTTGCGATTTTTTTCTTGGGAGGATGCTTCTTCATCATCTTAGACACACTAACACACCCACTTCATCATCAACACCATCTCACACACACACGCCACCAGAAAAATCATCGTCACGGAGAAAGGGTAGTGATTGAGAGAGAGAGAGTCACAGAGAGAGAGGGAACGCAGGGTTTCGGGAGTGGTTTACTGTTCCGACAATAGACTCGCCGAAATAATCTTCAGTCATCCATCTCCGATCGAAAATGCGTCTAAATCGTCTTCAGTTCTCTCCCTTTCGTAGTTCGCCGAAGCTTCGGGGAGACGAAAATCGGCTCCACCTCCACCAAAATCCCAAAACCCGACACACCTCCATCTGATTCGAATGAAATCCAATGTAAAACGAGAGAAAAAGTAACGGGGAGTATAATTTTGGATACGGGTCTCTGTTATTTCTCGAGTCTGATTCGGTTTTGGCGAGAAATAGTGAAGGCTTTACGAGCTCGGTTGTCGATTTCAGTTATCTGTTGGGATTGTTAGGGAGTTTCGGGTTCGTCTAGTTTCTGGGTTTGTTCCCAATATCGTTCTTTGAGGGTTTCGGGATCTGGTGGATTGAATATCTGTGATTTGGAGCTTTGTTTGTCGTTGGGGATCTCCGTTGAGGGTTTTGGTTCTCGGATTTCTCTATTATCATACAAGAACATTTCTTCGAGGTCCATTTCATTAACCCATTTTCTATCTTGATTTGTTGAGTTGCTTGTGATTATGTGGGTGTGATCATGTTCTGTCGGATCGTTTTATTGTTGATTTCGTGATTATGTGCTTGATGATGCGATTTTTATGATATGTACGGGACGAATTTGAATAATTTTGATAGTGCGATTGATAAAAAGGAAGTTGACGGTAGAAAAATTGAAAATTGACAAAAGGGATAGATTTGGATTAATTTTGATTTATTATTGTTATGACACGTGATAGATTTATGTCTTAAGTCGAGAATGGATAGGCAAATGATAGGCTTGGGTCGGCAAATTTAGGCATGGTGGATTGATGGCATGTTTGAAATATGTGTTGGAATGGCTTTGTTTTATCGCATTTAATTCAATGTGACTCATTTGACCGGGGAATGCCCCGAGGTACTTGTATCTATTCACCGGGGAATGCCCCGATGTATCATGTACGCAAAGGAGGTTCGTGATGATGGCCCGAGGCATCGGATAGAGCATTGGAGCTTAGTCTAAGTCTAGTTGAGAGTAGGATTTATATTTTCGTATTTTTCTATTTTTGGACTGTATAACTCGGACTGGACATTATATTTTTCATTCGTTTTGTTTTTGTTTGTTGTTTGATTGTTTTATGTGATTTATACATTCGTAGTATCAAATTAGCCGATATGTTCCACCAAGCGACCGTGGTCAAACCACGGGACCGAGGGGTGCCTAACACCTTCCCCTCGATCAATAGAATTCCTTAGTCGGAATCTCTGTTCGCGGATCAGTTTATAGAGTCAACTATTTTTGAAAAGGATTTTCAAAGGTGACTTGGCACACCCGATATATGTCAAGTGACGACTCTGAGTTAAAAATGAAGAAAGTTCTTTTCGAAATAAATTTTTAATCTTTTGTCACTTTAATAATAAAAACCCTTTCGACCCTTAAAATGCAAACGAATCTTTTTTGGAGTACGAAAAAGGGGTGTGACAATAGTGCCTTCAAACTTTGAAGAATTATTTCGCGACCTTCACGACCTTCAATAGTTGATATTTTAGCTAATTTATGATCCGAGAGGTCAATAGGTGTTCCCGGATAAGTTTTGGATTTTTTGGACCGAGTTTAGACCTCGTTGTGAGTCCCAAAATAGTGGATCAACGCGATCTTGGCACGCCGTGTCGCCCATCGAGTTGGTTAATTTTTGTGCAGGAAAAGTACTGAGGCTTGGCACGATGATGGCGCGACGCGTCGAATATCGCGTCGATGCCCACGATACATCGCGTTGCCTACAGCGTCGATGCCCAGTTATTTTTTAGCTTTTAAAATCCGCATTCTAGGGGGCAATTTAGTCATTTCCCCTGTCCCTTTTCAGCTTTAACACGGGATTTAATCCCTAAGATACCAAAATACATACACTTTTATCAATTTTCATCAAGAACTCATCCTAGGGTTTCAACCCAAAATCCAAGAGAACTCAAAATTTAACCATCATTTTTTAGAAATTGATTTAAGATTCGGAATCTCCAAATCAAGAGCTTCAGGAATCATCCATTAGAAGTTCGAATAGTATCCCAAAGTCAAGAGTTCATTCAAAGCTTCTAATTTAAGGTATGTGGGGTTTGAACAAGGACAAATCTCTCATCCTTGTGCCCAAACCTTGATTTTTATTACAAGTGTTATTTGATTTTACATGTTTTCCTATGAAATTGAAGTTGGGTTTATACCCTATGTTGCTATTTGTGAGATTATGAAATTTGCATTGTTTTAGCAGTTGAATTACATGAGTATATTTATATGTTGGTATATATAGCTGAAATTTCCAGATTTTAAGATGATTATGAATGTTTTGTTATCAAAGCATGAATTTTGAGATGTTGAAATCATGATATTCATATTATGAGTTATTTTTCCATACCTCGATTGAGATGATTGAAAGCTTTTTAAGATGATTGTTGAACATGAAATCTAAATATGATTTTTGATGCATTAAAGCTTTATATTTTGATCCTAAGTACAAGTGATGAGTTTATCAGGAGATTTTGATCTCAAGTTTTGTTGAAAAGTTTTGATAAGTGCTTTCAAAAGAAAAGATTGATCTTTTGATCCTAAGCTAAGATAGGAATCCACACTATTTATGATTTAAAGCAAAGAGAAGTATATTTGGTCTCCATTATAGACCCTTGAATTATTTTAAGGTGGATTTCCTAAAAGCTTTAAGCTTAAGTATGGGAGTAGTATTTAGCACCAAGTTGGGCTTGATTCCAAGGTCTCATGCCCCAGAACTACGAGCCACCGTAGGATTTGATTTACCCTAAGTGGGGGTAAGATAGTGATTACTAAATTTAAGGTTCTATTCCGATGGCAAGGGTAGAACAGCTCTCCCCAACGTGGGCAAGATGTTGGACTCTATGTATCTCACATGGTTTATGTCGGTTAGAAGAAACTCCCAAGTGTCCCAAGTCATTGAGTCCCAAGTTTCCCACAGTATTCCAAAGTCTTAAAGTGTCAAAGTTTTCCTAAAGTCATAAAATCCTTAGTCTTTATGTCTTTAAAACTTTAAAGAAGTCCATTATTCTCTTTAAGATAAAAGTATAAGTTTTGAAAAGCTATTATTGTTAAGATTTGAAAGGCTATTATTGTTATGATTCCTTTGCGCTTACAAGTTTTAAGTATGAGAGGAGAATACAAATTTTTGAACTAAGTATAATGACTCACTGGATTGTGATGCCTGCTTCATTATGATATATTTCAGTTTTATTCAAGCTACGTGAGTCATTTATATTAGCATGTGTATTTTCTATAAAGATTGATGATAATGTTTAATTATTACATACACCCCCATATGCTCAGTACATCCTCAAAGTACTGATTCACATATACGTATGTGTGCTACATTATCTCATAATGTAGGTTCAGGTGCTCTGTCTCAACCGCGATCGTGATCTCCGAGTACCTTGTCTACATTCCGCAGTTGGTGAGTCCTCATGGTTCGAGGATCGATTTCCCAAACTTGTAGTTTTGATATCAGTTATTATTGCTTTCAATCAGTCGAGTCAGTTGGGGATTTGTCCTAATGACTCTCTAGTTCATTAGTAAGTAAAGGCTTGTCGGACTAGACTAGTGGTTGAAGTTTTCTAGACTGTTCTTAGTATTTGACATTCAGATTATGTTTTTCAGTTATTTGAATCAATATTTGTCATAATATGCAATTATTGCTTGGTTTATTTATCTTGAAGTAAGTGTTAGAAGTATTAGCAGGCTCAAAGGGTTAGCTTAGGGCTACTTGTAGCCTTAAGCACCGTGTGACGTCTTGGGATGAGATTTTAGGGCATTACACTAGGGTTGAGGATTTTAAGTTCCAAGGGTCAAATTACTCTATTTTCTCATCGTTATCAAGGTGTGTGATACTATCCTAAATCTCATGGTCGTAAATCTTTTTGTTTTGCAAGCTTCACGTATATATAGTTATGTATATGCAATGGGTTTTGAAATTTATGAAGAGCATGCATTGGGAACCCCGCTTTACGATGAAATCTTCATTAAACTATGTGGGTTTTTCCTAAATTTGAATTATATTCATGTGTTAGAATGGTATGAGTTTTGAGAATGTAACGACCCCATTTCGTTGTTACTAAATTATTCATAATAAATTCATGAAAATTTTTAATTTTCTTTCCTCGGTATTAACTTGGATCCAAAATAGCCAATCTTTTATTTATTAGATCACCTCATACTTTTTAGCGAAGATGTTAGCCTTCGAATGTGTCTAGATAGACTCAAGCTCGATGAATTTAATTATTCATGATTTATAATATCAATACTTTATTTTTAAAGTTCTTTAGGTATGAATTAAGATCGTACAATATCTCTAACACAAAGTTAAGTATAAAACTTTCTTTCCAATACAGTTTCGATATGGGTTTCTATTAGGGCCAACTACAAATGATCATATCTCATAGAATATAAGGAGTTAGGGGTCAAATACCTATAAAATAAAAAATATCTAAGTCCTCTTTTCAATTCAATAAACCGGTCCTCAATCCAAATTCGGAGTAAAAAGTTATGACTGTTTTATTGAGCACTGTCTGGGCTGAAACGGAATTTAGCCGAAGCGAAAATTCTGATTGTATTTAAATCAGCTTCAGCCATATTTTAGGTCTAAAAAACCCAAATTTTATTCTCCATTCCTAAAGAGGTGATTTCCCAAATCTTAAGGTGAAATTACTTCGTTGAGGTAAGTTTTTCCATTATTTTCTTCGACTTTTAATCTTTTAATATCTTAGAATCCTTAGAAAGAGCTTTAATGATGGAATTCTTTTGGGGAATACTCATGGGTGTTTTTAATATGACCTAGAGCTGATTCTAAACTATAAATTAAAGATTTCTAACATGAATTTCATAAACTAGATTATGAATTTTGATGGTTAGGAACCTTGAATTCCGTAAAGATGAGACTTTAAGTATAAAAACTCCAGTAATGGAGATGGGTTAAGCTTGAAAGAGCTAATTAATGATTAATTAAATTTGAGGGATGATATAGACCTTGAATTAAGGGTAGAATTAGTTAGTTTGAATCCCCAAGATATTTTATTGAAGAGTAATTACTTATTACTCTTATAATTGTTTGATTTTTTGATGATTGATTATTCCAAGACATGAAAGAAAAAAAAAGCATCTTTGTTGTAGCTTGTTTTTTCAAAAGTTTGGCATCCAGGTAGGCTAGGTTTAATGAGTAGAAGATTGTGTTAATTTATATTTTCATAATTTAGAATTGATGAAAGAAAGCATGTCTAGGCCCGCAGGCATGGAGTTAAGGTGGATAAAGACACAAGAACTTAACTTGAATCCCGAAAACTATATTATTGATTTATTATGTGATACTTGTAATACTATGTGCTAAGTCCCCGCAAAGAGATTGTTGTAAATGAATTATGTGGACATGATAGTTCTTAGTTGTTCTAGTGATGAACCTAGTTGAGTTATAATGATATTAAGTTGCATGTATTGGACAATAATATGATGAGGAGAATCATGACAGGATCAAGTATTGATGAGCATAGTAATATCTAAAGGATAGATGACTTGAATAAGTGTAATGATTGTATTATACGGAAAAAGGTAGTGACATTTTAATAATTAATAAGTGAGTATACTCCAATAGTGACTTTCATGCTTAAGTGTTAAATTGTGATTTATTTTATGATATTCTTGTTTTGGTATTGATAAAAGCACTTTATCTATTGGATGCCCTTGAGAGGCTAAATTGGTGATAATGATGATTTGTTGAAATGTGCTTATGAGAGGCTTGTTTGATAATGATAACTTCTTGTATTAATGCCATGAATGGCTTGTTGATGACCGTGATGAATTATTGAAATAATATCCTTGAGAGGGTCAAAATATTGATAAATGAAAGGACTTGATAGAATTTCTTTATGATTTTAAGTACACTTATAAATTAAGTACGTCGTATTGCATCCCAAAGGATAGTATGAATTTAATAAAATGTATATAGTAGGTTATGGTTTAATTGAAGTTTAGACTCGACTTAATTATGTGTACGCTCCAAAATTAGATACTTATTGATTGGTATTCGGACATCTTTGAAATTATTGATGTTTGGATTGTTGATGCATGTACAAATGATTATTAAAATTTACTTGATGGAATTGTATCATGACTTTAAGTGTATTTATAAACTTGGTACATCGTGTTGTATGCTGTGAGTAAGTATAAATTTGATACTGATATTACTTATTTATGGTGGATCGGGTACCACACCGGTACGGATATGTATATGTTGGATCAGGTACCACGCTAGTACGGATATGTATATGTTGGATCGGGTACCACACCGGTCTGGATATGTATATGTTGGATCGGATACCACGCCGATATGGATATGTATATGATGGATTAGGTACCACGCCGATACGGATATGTATATGTTGGATCGGATACCACACCGGTACGAATATGTATATGTTTGATCGGGTACCACACCGGTATAGATATGTATATGTTGAATTGGGTACCACGCCGGTACGGATATGTATATGATGGATCGGGTACCATGCCGGTACGGATATGTATATGGTGGATTGGGTACCACGCCGGTACGGTACATGAACATAGATTGTTTCCTGCAGGTCATGACTATTTTGTCAAAAATAAGTCCCATAGCATGTGTGTACATATTTGTGTTGAGTCTGTGGATGTTTACAATATGGTATTTACTCTTGATGGTTATGTGGCTTGTTGTGATCATTGTTTGATCTGTTATTGTTGTATTGTTGATTCATTAGGTATTTGATTGTGTGATATGTATTTGAAAAAGTGAAACTTTATACTTACTTTTATGTTGGTTGACTTGCTTCATTTATATGTATTTTAATCGTAGCTTACCGGAATGGCTAGTTATCATTCTTTAATATTATAAGAGAGCATTTGATTGTTAGCCCAAGAGTTTAGTATGGGTTGTCTATGATTACGGATTTGTTCATGTGAATATGAGTAATGAAAAAGATAAGGTGAATAAAGAGGAATAGTGATGTATTAGCGCTGGATTGTGGTTGATTGTGTATTAATGAGGCTATAGTATGTTAGTAGTGAATATAATAATGATGGAGTTGGAAGAGTAGTTGGATGTTGTAAGTTATATCGGTAAAGTAATAATGTTATTACAACCTTTGTTGAATTATATTTCATTCAAGATGTCATGATTTATTTTTCTTAATTTTATTTTATGAGTATATGAACTAACACGGTCGGCCGATAATGCCTACCGGTACGTGTAGTTGTACTGGCCCTACTCTTCTATATTCCTTCTTGGAGTGTAGACTGGATGCAGGTTAGTTTGCAGTTACTAGATGAATGGCGATATTCTGCACTAACTTCTGAACTTTCTTCCTGGTAGATGTTAGAGTCTTTGTATTATTTATTTTATTGTCAGTCTATGTTGTAGTAGATAGCTCTTGTACATGTTTGGCCAAGTCTTGGGATGGTGAAGGACATTTCTAAGAAGTTTTTGAAAAAGTTTATTTATTAGTATTTAATTTACTTTATTATATTTAATTTTGTATTCCCTTAAAAACAGAAGTTTTTCGCATATTTTTAGTTGAATAATAAGGGTTCTCCTAGCTACTTAGAATAGCGTAGGTACCCGCACGGTCCAGTAGTTTGGGTCGTGACAGAGAATTTGTATGAGAGCAAGATTTAAGAAATTCACTCTCTTGTTATGAAATTCATTGTCTTAATATGTTGTGATTGTTTATACGAACGGTTAAAATCTTGAGTTCAAATGATTCATTATCAATTGTGGATTTTCCTTGATTTATGATCCAATGAAAGGGTGTTTTATTAATTTATAAATGCTTTTGTGTCCTAATGGATAAATTGCATGTGATTAATGAAAGAGACGACCACCCTATGTTTAGATATTGAAAAGATAGTATTTTACATGAGTTTCATATGTTTTGAAATAAGAACTCCCTTGAAATGTTTAAATGTTTTGGTGGTCCAATAACATGTTTTGAAATAAAAGACTAAGACATGATATGATATGGCTTATATGACTTGCAAGTCTTGGTATGACTCAGACAAATGTCATAACAGGCTTAGATTAGACTAGACTACAGACTTTTCAGACTCCAGACCATGTTTTGAGAAAGATGCATGTTTTAAAAAGCTATTAATGCTCTCTAAGAGAGTTAGATGATTACCCGAAGAAGGCACGAGTTAAGACAACTCATTGTTCGAAACTGTATTTTGTCGATGTAGGATTGATCTTGTACCAAAATACGGATGATCATTGTATACTTGCCATGTGCAATTATATACTAGACCAGACACTCCTATCCTTTCGGCATGGACGACGATTTAGTGGTGGATTCCCTATAGCCCGTATGATTGTAGACTTATAGGGTGTACCATTTAACTTAGAAGTAAAACAAAGAGTTAAGTCATGACTTACAAGAATGTTTTGAAGCTCATTGATTATGCCCATGTTTATATATATGTATATATATACACTAGCCTATTAAAAACTTGTGGTCGTGTTTGGAAGATAGCTTGGAGATGAGGAAAGCCATGGCGTAGGAATAAAGAGATCCATTGTGGGTTCTTTCCGAAATCGACACTTCTGGGTTATTTTATAATAGGAAAGTTGTGCAAAGGCAACTACTATAAATAGTTGCCTTAGACATTTTATTAGTTAGTTTTTGGTGATTAATTTACAAGATGTATTCATAAGAACTCCATGGGAGTGTTTGAGTGCTTGGAAAAGCATATGTTGAACCTTGTTTAGAAACGTTGGTTGTAAGGAGGATCTAATCCCCTTTGTGGTAACGTAAGAGCTAGGTGCTCGTAGGTAATCAATAAGAGAGGTCTTTGGATTTGATACTCTTTGGTTGCCTTTTATTATCTTTTTGTGTCTATCTTTCTATCATCTATCTTTTTACTTCTCGTATTTTATATTAAGTCAATTTATTAGTGTTTGTGTTTGCTTCTCGTCTTCGTATATTACACTCGTGTATCATTTGATTTCAGATTCGAGCTTGATTTCATTCCTACGAAGTCAATCTTGGATTTGTTATCTTGAAAATCCACAAAAAAAGAAGTGTCAAATTGAAAATTCTAAAAAAAAAAAGTTACTATTCACGTTTTTGGTCTTAGGTCAAAATTTGAGTTTTGATTTTGTATTTTTTTTTAGTGTTTCTAGTGTTAGATTTGTATTCTCTAACACTATACAAGTCTATCGACAAAATTTGAGTCAAATCGGAGCTTATTTGAGTGTTCTATCCTTGTTGAAAGCTTGGGTTGAAGAAGTTTGATGTGAATTAAAAATCTAAAATTTTTGGTTTGGTTGTGAATTTGAGAAAAATGATGTTTGTAATGATTTTAGAAGGCTAAGAAGTACCTACGCACAAAATTTCAAGTCATTTCAAGCTTCAGAAAAAAGGTTAGAAAGATTGGTGTTCTTGGTGTTCTTGAAGACATTAAAATCTTCAAGTTGAATCTTCATCAAAAGTTGGTGTTTGGTACTCAAAGGAGAAGGAAAAGGAGTGTAAATTTATTAGTATTTAGCATCTTCAAAGGTTCAAAGAATATCCCAAGAGAAATGAACAAAAAGGGACCACAACAAGTTCATTTTCGGCCCCTTGTTCATGCTGGCGGGTGACCTGCGCCCAAGCTGTCTTGGACCTGCGTTGGGGATGCTGGATAAGCCCAAAATCACCTCAAACCAGTATTACCTGCGTCCAGTCTGCCTTGTACATGCGCCCCACTTGCTAGAGCAGGTCATCAAATGCAGATCAGCCCCTCCCAACGCAAATCAAGTCTGAAACACAAAATTAAAGCTTCCAAAGTGCATTTTAACACTTTAATTACTCCATTGCTCAAGGTTTGATTCTTTAGTTTCATTTTCTTGATTCCTAACCTCATATTTTGATTCTTAAATCAATCATTAACTAGTAATTCGTCTACTAAGTTGGTAGATTAGTTCTTGAGTCTGAATTCTTTCATCGTCCTATTTCTTTTGAGCTTTTCTAGCTTTTATTTTGTTGTAACTTTTTTATTCAAGTCCATAAATATTTTTTATTTTCTTGAGTTGTTCAAACAAGAATCCACTCTGGCCGCAAAGTGGATATTGATACTTTATTATCCACCGGAGTATAAGAAACTTTCAACATTCGTCGTTCTAATTGTGAGGATCACAAAGGTGAGATTATTACAAGTGTTGGTGAGGATCTTTACTACTAATATTGTTTGTTCATTTTGTAGGTATAAGGTGATATGAGGAAGCATGACTTCGATAGCCTCGGACAATTATGACTATGACATAAGAGACTATGATTGTGGTGAAGATAGTTATGACTATGAAGAAGATGGAGATTATGGGGGCTATGAATATAGCCATGATCAAGAGATGAATGAAAATGAGGGATACTATTCCGAAGGAGAATGTGACATGAATTATGATCCTAGTTATTATAGTAAGTATAGAGATGATGAAGAGCCATGTGATGGTTCTTATGAGGAAGATGGGGCATGTGAGGAGTATTACACTTCCCACTTCGAGCCTAGAGGTGATGTACGGTATAACTCATTCATTTACAAATCTAATGAGAATCATGGTGAGAATGTACATAAGGAGTATGAAGATTCATATTTCTCATCTTTTAGTGCTTCTTATCAAAGTCGAAATAGTGTGAATGGATATACTAGCTATAGTAGAGGCTTCTCCATGGGACTAAAGACATATGCATCTCCAAATCCTAGGGATATTATATCTCAAGCTTCTTATTCTAGTGCCCAAACGTGTGGAAGTGGGAACCAAGGTAGAAATAGAGGGTATAGTAGGAGTCATTGTCTTCCTACTCTATCCATCTTTAAAGAAGAACGGGATCCCAAAGTTTACCTTGATTAGGAATGGCAATGTGAAAGAGTCTTCGAGGATTATGCTATGAGCAAAGCCGAACAAGCTACATATGCCCTTAAGTACATTCAAGGTTCGACCTTAGAATGGTGTAAACTTTCAAGGAATCCTACTCAAACTTGGGGTTCCTTGAAAGGGTTTTTGAGGCCAATTTATGTGTCGAAGTGTTATACGAAGCTTTATAATAGTGATCCAAAAATACAACCTTGTTCAAAATGGGTAGAGATTTATGGAGTTCTGAGATGTGTTCGTATACTTGATGATTGGGTTCACGCAAACTACACATCTCCTCTTATGTTTGATTATCTAGGGATACCTTGAGTGTCCAAGCGTTTCTCATACTTTTTGGAAGTCTATAAAGTCTTCGAGAGCATAAAGGTTCCTTTCAACTGAGATGGGTACTATGAAGAGGTGCGGTGTGACATATTCTCATTGGAATATGGACACATACGTTTGGGTTTCGATTAATTTTCACGACACAATATTCCAAATATACAAAATTGGCCTAAGTTTGCAAAGGACCATTGGGTAAATTACCTCTTTCCACCTACCCTTCCCAAATCTCACGAAAAGATGACAACTTACTCCAAGCCTTATAAAAATGAGAGATAAAAGAATGAGATGAGTAAAAATGTGCAAGTTAGCAACCTAAGAGAGGAAAAAGAAGAGGTTGTGAGGAGTAAAGTAAGAGAGCGGCCACCAATCAGAGCTAACATTGTTTGTCCTTCTATTAATAAGGACATGTGTGTAGGTACCAACATGGAAAGCGGAGGAGAACAAATATCAAAAGAGAAGGTTCCCTTTGAATACATGATGAGGGAAATCTTAGATGCTTTTGAGGCTTGTGGAGGACCTTCACACCAAGGTAAAGAAGAATGTGTTCAAGAACTTCAAGGTAACATAGATAACTCTTACACTTTTATGCATATGAATGATGATGGTGTGTCTAGTAGCCCATTGAGTGTGAGTAGTAGCTTACCTATATATGAGTCTATTAATTTTTTGCCTCTTGATGTTGATGTACATATTGTGAGTGTGGATACACTAGTTGATCCTATTGATGACCAAATTGACTCTTTTTGTAAGATCAATTTGTGTCCACCTAGTGTTGGAGCCATTGTGTTGATCAACTTGTGTGCGAAACTAGTCCACCATTTAAGGATGTGTTTAATGTGATTAGAGAATCTCGAGTGAGTGATGAAATTGAGAATGTTGGTCAAGAAAATGGGAGTGATCCTTTGAGCTTGTCTTTTAGTAAAGATCCTAATGGTTGCTTGGCTTATAGGGATAATCAAGTGCTTAAAACATCTTTGATACTTAATAATGGTCTTTTAGAGAATGGACTTGCATGCTCTATGTCCTCTTCGTGGATAGATCCTTCTCTCTTTAAGAACAATATCTTGTTTGAAGATGATGAGCTCACTCATAGTGAATTACCTAGTGATGTGGATAGAATTATTGATATAGCTCATCTTGAGGTCTATGTTCCATATGACAACCCACTATGGTGTGACAACATTTCTTCTAAATATAGAAATCTCTTCTTAGAAGATGAGAGTACTTTTAAGGGAAAGTAATGTAAAGTCTTGGAAAGGAATACTCAATCGGGTGATGATAACTTTGATTTGCTTGAATCTTTAAGAAACCCAATAAGTGATTGTTCCTTAGAAAATGATTGTGGATGTGATCCTTTATATGACACCCCACCCGTGTTTGATACTTATAAAGATGAATTGCTTACTTTTTGTGAAAGCCTAAGTAATAATCCTTTTAATATTGGTGGTAGTATGTGTCTACATGAGGATTCCTCCAGTGAAAGAGAAAGTATCAGTTGTTTGGAAATTGCTTTCTCTTCTACTTTGTGTGGCCTTATTGTTGAGGATACCCATAGTGATAATTTTGAATCTAATAGTGAGTATGTGCATGAGGGCACCTTAGTTGAAATTAACCTGAGTGATACCTTTCTCTACTCTCCCTTTGCTTTTGATGATGTTTATGCTAATGAGGAGAGTATATCTTTTAGTTTGGGTGAAGCTAGTGGGGAAAAAGAGTGTTTTCTAGACCCATGTCTATGGCCACTCTTTCCATTTGACCCTAGTGCTAAATTTGGATATGGTGATTATGGCACACCCAGCTTATTGTTTGGATATGGAGATTCTTCCATTGAAACTACTTTGGATAAACTCCATTCGTGTGATACCCTTCCTCATTATGTGAGTAGAGATGATGACCTCCTTCTCAAAGGTGGTATAATTCTTGAGAACCCGAGGGCAAATATGTCATTGTCTCCTTTGGGTGTTGCTTATAACTTTACATCCTTATTTGACACACTTGTGCTTAAGTTGCTTGAATCCCGACATGTGTGTTGACACCCAATTTTTGCTCTCCGTGCCTAAAATTAGCGTCTTCAGGTTTTCTGTTCGTTAAAGGGCACGAGGCATAATTTTCACATCTTTTTACAATTGCTTGATAAATTATTGATAATTATCCTTTTTTCAGGATTTTAATCAATTTGTTGTCATATTTTTATTTTTTATAATTTATTAATAATTTTTCTAATTTTAGGATTTTTATCAATTCATTTTCGTTCTTAACATTTTACAATCACCCGCACACGTGCACGATATGGCGTTATATATATATATATTTTACAGTATTTTTAAATTAATTATATTTTAATAATTTTAATATTCTTTACATTTTTTCATTCAACATCTATATTTTACAGTCTGCAAACGTTGAGTCGGATCAATTATTTTTGTGCAGTATAATAATTCGATGTCTTATCACATCCGACAACGACTACACAATAATGTCTTGTCACGTCCGACAATACCACTCAGTGTTGTCTCATCACATCTGACAACGACCACTCAATGACACTACCCTTTGGATAATTACCTTGTCCGTTGGTCAAAAGGATGAAAATCCCTTGGCCAATAACTTAATGGCCTAAGGGTGTTGTATTATAAAAAGAGAGGACACCCCTTTATCCATTAGATAAAAGGAGAGTTCAATTTTTTGTATAAATAGGTGGTGGGAGGACACATTTTTGACACACATTTTTGTTCATTTTTTCCTCTCTTTCAAAAAACACATATATTTATTTTTTACAACTCATAAACATTTTTCCTTTGCAAACTCACACACATATTTATAAATACACAAGCATATTTTATTTATTCCATTTTTCTATTTTTCTCTTCAAAACACACACAAAAAATATATATAGACACACAAACACCACACTACATACTCATACACACCACAGATGAGGACACACACTTGAACGGAGACACATATATCAGATCTCTATTTTTTCTTACCAAACATACATAAACATACACTACAAAACTCCAAGACAAACAAGCATGAAAATATATACACATGCCTACTAAATAATTTTTTTATTTCAATTTAAGCTTTCACTTTCTCTACAGATCTAAAATATTAACAGTTTATCCGTTCTCCGGAAGCCACATCGCCGGAGAACCTACGCCGACCAGTGCCACCATCGCCTTCTAGCCATCATCATCCACCTACAACAAGTCTCAAGCTCCAGTCTCTGCTATTCGTCAATACGGTCCAGATCTGGCCAAAAATTCATCACACGAACCAGATCTAGCCAAAAAAAATGAACCCGCGCCGCCTCTCCTTTATCTTGACCGCTGCTGGCTCGCCGGAGTTGTGACCGGCGAGATCCAGCCGAGAAAACAGTCACGAACTTCCCCCTTTTCTTTCCTTCTCCGACCGATGAAAACCCCAAAAACCGGCAAGCAACAGATCCAGACAATGCCGCCCTTTCTTTCCCTCCCTTTTCCACTCTTTTACGCCGCATGGCTCGCCGAAATTGATGACCGGAAAGCTTCAAAGTATGCACCACTCTTCTCTTCCGTTTGATATCTCTACCACAAGATCCTCATTCATCAATAACGAGACTTGAGATACTCACTCTTTTAAAGGCATCATTTTAGCCCGCTTCTATCAATTCTTATCGACGATATAGGCCTCTTTTAGCCTCCCTTGTTGGATACATTCCCTCTTCAAGAAAACTTAAAATTGTTCTGAATCCAAAATGTGTCAAAATCTAGATTCATCTATATCAGTTTGTTTGGACGAAGGCGTACCTCTGGCAAAATGAGGCTCCACGATATAAGATACGCTTACTTAACGTTATCTGAATGTGCTTGTCCATTGACATGAACTAACTCTTGAACTTTCATTTGTGTTTGCATTATTCCCCGATAGAGATTGATTGTGTTGATCGATAGAACTAGCCAACTTAAGCTATATATCTCAAGAATGAACACCAATACCGTCGACCCAACCAGAAGTGTTCCAACGCTGGAAAACATATCAGGGATTTTCAAAAGATAAGATAATGCAGATAATGAACGTATGCTTCTTTTGGAGCAACAACTCGAGGCGTTAAGAGAAGAACTTCACCAAGGAAAGGATCCCACACATCCATCCACGGCTACTCTACCGCGCTATCCTAATTTTTTATCGCTAGAAACTCTAATACCGAAACGCTATCAGTCAGTACAACCTTCCACAATGACTGTTGGTTTAACAAATCCATCATCCCCGTTCACACTCATCACCTTCCATAAATTTCCTCATTGCACCCCACATCCAAATATTATCACATCTGCTCGTGATATTCAACTAACAAATCACGCTACCTTTCAAGAACAATATATTTCTCCAATGTGCGTGACTGAGACACTCCATTTCGCCATGTCTGCTAAAGGTAGGCTTCCGATAAGTACAAGGACAAAACGAGGGGAATGACAAAATCGTAAATGAGCTTCGTAATCTAAAGCGAGCGATGAAACACCTCCAAGAAACTCAAGTCAACGAGCATTTGAACTACAAAGATTTATGTATCCATCCAGATGTTGATTTGCCAGTCGGGTTCAAGCCACCTAAGTTTGACTTGTTTGATGGAACCGGCGATCCTCATACTCATTTAAGAGAATATGATGATAAATTGGTAGGGATTGGCAAAAATGAGAAGCTCATAATAAAGTTGTTCATTAGAAGTTTGTCTGGTGAGGCTCTCGTTTGGTACACCAAACAAGACCCTCGTCATTGGCGCAAATGGAGTGACATGGCTGAAGACTTTATGAATCATTTCAAGTTTAACACAGAAATCGCACCTGATCGACTTTCCCTCATTAGTATACAGAAGAAGCCCTCTAAATCATTCCAGGAATATGCTCGACGATGGAGGTCTGAAGAAGGAAAAGTTCAACCACCGATGGACGAAAGTGAATTGACGAAGTATTTTATCCACAATGAAAAGGGTGTCTATTTCGAAAAGACAATGTCCACATTGGGGCAGAAGTTTGCCGATTGTGTCAAGATGGGGAATTTTATTGAAGAATCAACTACCTCAGGAAAGATTAAGTCGACAAGTAGCTCGAGAAAATCTACTCAGTTGGAGTTCGTTGAAGGAGCTAAGGTAGAGAATGAAGAAGAAGTATCTGTTGCGATACCACACCACTCATTACCTGAATCATCCCAATCACTTCAAAATCCTGATAACGAACTAATACAAATATCGAGTCACAGACTACATTATACCTATGATATCCAACAAAATCACTTTCAACCTCAAGATCCCACATACCAAAATCCGCCACAACCATGCGTACCAATCCAATTGTCAGTTTATCAAAATCTGACACCTTTTGCGCTAAGACAAAATTCGAAGGGTAAGCGCAATCGAAGCTGCACTCAATGTGTTGAACCATTGACACTTTTGTTTGAGAGACTGAGAGCTATAAATTTATTACGACAGGAGTTAGGTAAGATTCCTAATCCATTACCTAAATGGTTCGATGAAACAAAGTGATGTGTTTTCCACTCTGGAGTTTCAGGGCATGATACTGAAGATTGTAATAGGTTAAGGCATAGAATTGAGTGTTTGATCAAGGCCGGGGCAATCCAATGTGTCGAAGAGCAACCAAATGCAAAATATTGATTCGGCTCCCAATCATGAAAATAGAAGAGTGTGTATGACGTGAGAGACACCATCCTCTACGTCGAACCGACAGGACCTTCATATAAGCTACTCTACAGAGAAGCGCTAACTTTAGAGGGAATACGATACATATGAATCCAGGTTGATGGACTCAGAAGCAGTCAATATAGTCCTACATTTGAAGGCATAAGATTCCCCTGTAATTATCATGTAACAGAACTATGTTCTGACCTGGTTTATCATGGTGAGATACGTAGGCAACCCTCATCGGGTTCGGTTGTACTTAAGTAGAATCATTTTCCCTTTTGTAATTGGAACTACGTGTGACCTGATTTCCCTCGGCGGGATACGTAGGCAGCCTATATAAGGCTCGGTCCCTTTATAGTACAAAATTCCATGTTTCCCTAACGACGAGAGAAACTTGAACGCAACGGTATCCAGAAAACCTGAAACGATCCATCAAGACTATCCCAAGATACGCAACGAAGAATCATCGAGAAAGTCTCTCCAAGAGACTGGGCAAAATTTTGAAGAACGCTTTAAAAAGATACTATCAATCCAAATGCTCCAAAATCACATCGACGATTAGCGCAGGATCGAACACTCGTTACTTCATTCATAAGGAGATCAACGAAATCTTCAGGAGGATTTCCAAAATATGCTCAAAAGCATTCAAGCTTGGATTATGACTAATACATCAATCGAGGATATCAACATTTAATAACTGTTGACATGCGAGATAGCATATGTTGGCGTTGAGGATATCTCATCATCTTATGAATCAACATCTGAAGCACATGATTCAAAGGTACGTCTTTACGTCGCTATCTGAAAGCTAACGACATATGAGATTTTCTTGAAATTGATAATTTGAGGATCATCTATAAGTCATATTATTTGAAATAAGATAGTGTGCAAGATTACCTCTGAGTTGATAGTCCATAGGTCATTCGTAAGACGCAATAACATCCTAATTGGATAGTATGCAAGGTTACCCAAAAATTGATAGTCCGAAGGTTATCCATAAGTCCCAACTAAATCCTTATTGGAGAATATGCGAGATCATCAAATTGATACGTCCAAGGGTTCTCTATAAGCCGTGTCATATCCAAGATCGATTATGTGCAGGATTACCCTAGGACTAGCAATTTGCGAGATATGTATAAGTCATATTGTGTCCAAGGTCGGAAGATGTGCAGGAACACCTGAAAGCTAGCGATTGGAGGAATATTTGTAAGTCATCTCTTATACAAGGTCGGATAATATGCAGGATTATCTAAAGGTTTATAATTCAAAGAATATCTATAAGTCGCCTCGTATCCAACATTAAATAATGCGCAAGATAATCCAAATACTGACGATTCAAGGGGAATTTATAAGTCATATTGATACAAAAGATACGCAAGACTTATCTGAGATCGTATGCGAAGAATTATTGGCAATTACCAAAGAAGTCATCATTCCACAAGCATTATGGGTGACTCAAAAAGGTTACTATACCAACACAAGATTACACGATCGCAGGAACCCTTCTGCGTAAAGTGTCGTCGGTGTCCAAAAGGGGCACCCCACTTTGAAGACATATTCAACTGGCAAATGATTATGCAACAACCAAAAAGGTTGTTGTGTCTGTTGTTGCAAGTTATTTCTTTTCAAACAGGTACACAAAAGGACGACTGTAGTGGACCCAAAAAGAGTTCATATACGAAGACGCCCACAAGATAAAGAGACTATCAATGAGGCGCCTAAGAAATATTTAGAGTTTACGCAGAGAAGACTCGCGCATGTACCCAAGCCTCTTGCTTTCATCAAAACGCAAGTCAGCGAGACTACATATGAAGGTAGCTTATACAACGCGTTCACTACTCTTCCGCTTATAACCATGACATGAAAGAACTGACATTGAGATGCAAATCTCAATGCTTGATCGACTCCAACAACTTACAAAAGCATCACTCAAATTAAGAAATTCTTTGATGTTAATCGTTAGCACAAGAAAAATCCATAAGAAGTTGAAGACTCATACATAAGAGGCACCTCTTCAGCAAATGGACAAATGAACTTTCCAAAGCAAGCTCATGATTATCAACCTTACCATTCTACACATACCCACCCTTGTGGCTAAATTTTTCTTGATTTCCCTCACACGAAACTACGTTTTGACTTGATTCCTATTCGAGGATACATAGGCAGCTTAAGTCAGGCTCGGTCATATCAACAACATAATCTTTTACATTTTTTTATATTTTATTTATCATCTCAAGCCACAACAACCACGTCACTTTGATGGAAGTCCGAAAGCGAAGATCAAGATGGAGAAAGTTCCCACCAGAAGACATATTAGTATAAGCACATTATGTGGAGTTAGGAAGTGTCACTACTCCAAATCCTGAATAGATTACCGATTGTCGAAAGATTGAAGGACGAGATAGCTGCTAGGCCGAGTTCTCGATCAACACAAAATTAATATCCCCTCCTCAAACTAAGAAACTTTCTTTGAGCGCAGGCACAACATCGCTACAACAAAGGTTCAAACATCTTGGAAGCCTAAATACTGCCTCACCATCACAAGCTGAGAATCCAGGTATCGTCAATTTATCCATAATTATTCCAAGACACTAAAGAATCTTCTCTAATCTTACAGGTTATAATAATGCTCAAGGAGGCACGTGTCAAGTATCTTACAACATTCCATCAGAAACTCAACATCACATCTCTATCACAAGCTAGGAAGCCAGGTTTTATCAATTCACTCACTAATACTTTCTAACTCTAAAAGAAATTTCTTGATTTTTTGCAGGTCACATTAAAGAGATATCCCCATTAAGACTCGGTCATCAAGTACTAACAGATGTTCACAAAACTCTAACATAACACAGGGCAGTCCGTCCCGAATAATAGGACAGGGCAGTCCACCCCAAATAATAGGACAGGGTTGTCCGCCCCGAACAATAGGACAGGGCAGTCTGCCCCGAAAAATAGAATAGGGCAGTCCGCCCCGAACAATAGGACAGGGTAGTCTGCCCCGAATAATAGGATAGGTCAAGTCCTCCCCGAACAATAGGACAAGGCACGCCCGCCCCCAACAATAGGGCATATAATGCAACTTTCACTTCCTCAACAAGCATTTCAGCCGACGGAGGCTATTTACATTTTAGACGGCAGAGGCTATTTAAATTTCGGCTGATGGAGGCTATTTATATTTCATCAACTACTCAGCCGACGGAGGCTTTTACTTTCAAACAACTACTCAGCCGACGAAGGCTATTTACATTTCAGTTATCACCCCGCCAGGCGGATTGCCTTAAAAAATAGAGACAATACTGAAACATGCAGTACAACGTGGAACTATTCTCTTAGCAGCAAACTGGGGCAAGCTAGCGGAATGTTAGGGATCCCTAGTTACGTCAGGAATTTCGGCGAAGAAACTCAACTCAACTCGACCCAAAACTCTCATTTTTATAATCCTTATTATCATTACTCAATGTCGTCTTAATCCGATACTGGGGCAATCTTTGAAAATTCGCAATCTCCTTTTCCCTCAAAGTCCCCAGCAAATATTACTATCCAACATCTACTCATTTCCAGCTACCCAAACAGTCAATTTTGGAACAAGCACCCGTATTCATGCCATTCGTGTTAAAATTTTTGTTATCATCCTTGAAGGAATCCAGTGTCACCATAACTCTACACTAGGCAAATTTTGATATTTATCAAGATATTGCTATGAATCGAATTACAGTGACCTGATTCTCGTAACACTCGAGATATTTAGGAAGCTCTGTGCAGAGTTCGATCGTCACAACCGCAATCATTCTTTCTCCCCAACAAGTACACAATCTTGCATCTCCAAGATCTCACATGGGCAATTTTGAAAGGGGCATTGAAAATAGATGAACACTTTTGTTTTCAATTAGTCCTTCTCCCAATAATCATTTCACATGATCTCTCACCCTCAACAACAGGGCAATTTGCTTAATTTTTTGAACTACATTGACGTGATCCTCATACAACTCGAGGTATGTAGGTAACTTTAAATTGGAGTTCGATCGAATTTTTTTTAAATCATTTTTGTCGACCAAAATTGGCTACACGTCAACGTTTTCATTTAAAGACTTCTACATCATCCTCAAATGAAAAGGGGCAACTGTTGACACCCAATTTTTGCTCTCCGTGCCTAAAATTAACGTCTTCAGGCTTTTTGTTCGTTAAGGGGCACAAAGCATAATTTTCACATCTTTTTACAATTGTTTGATAAATTATTGATAATTATCCTTTCTTCAGGATTTTAATCAATTTCTTGTCATATTTTTATTTTTTATAATTTATTAATAATTTTTCTAATTTTAGGAGTTTTATCAATTCATTATAGTTCTTAACATTTTACAATCACCCGCACACGTGCACGACATAACGTTATATATATATATATATTTTTTTTTTACAGTATTTTTAAATTAATTATATTTTAATAATTTTAATATTCTTTACATTTTTTCATTCAACATCTATATTTTACAGTCCGTAAATGCTAAGTCGGATCAATTATTTTTGTGCAGTATAATAATTCGATGTCTTATCACATCCGACAACGACTACACAATAATGTCTTGTCACGTCCGACAATGATCACTCAGTGTTTTCTCATCACATCTGACAACGACCGCTCAATGACACTACCCTTTGGATAATTACTTTGTCCGTTGGTCAAAAGGATGAAAATCCTTTGGCCAATAACTTAATGGCCTAAGGGTGTTGTATTATAAAAAGAGAGGACACCCCTTTATCCATTGGATAAAAGAGGTGTTCAATTTTTTGTATAAATAGGTGGTGGGAGGACACATTTTTGACACACATTTTTGTTCATTTTTTCATCTCTTTCAAAAAACACATATTTATTTTTTACAACTCATAAACATTTTTCCTTTGCAAACTCACACACATATTTATAAATACACAAGCATATTTTATTTATTCCATTTTTCTATTTTTCTCTTCAAACACACACACAAAAAGTATATATAGACACACAAACATCACACTACATACGCATACACACCACAGATGAGGACACACACTTGAACGGAGACACATATATCAGATCTCTATTTTTTCTTACCAAACATACATAAACATACACTACAAAACTCCAAGATAAACACGCATGAAAATATATACACAT
Source organism: Capsicum pubescens (assembly GCA_030864215.1). Taxonomy (NCBI): domain Eukaryota; kingdom Viridiplantae; phylum Streptophyta; class Magnoliopsida; order Solanales; family Solanaceae; genus Capsicum; species Capsicum pubescens. Next base: position 362,657,025 of record CM061548.1, read on the forward strand.
GCCTACTACATAATTTTTTTATTTCAATTTAAGCTTTCACTTTCTCTATAGATCTAAAATATTAACAGTTTATCCGTTCTCCGAAAGCCACATTGCCCGAGAACCTACGCCGACTAGTGCCACCATCGCCTTCTAGCCATCATCATCCACCTACAACGAGTCTCAAGCTCCTGTCTCTGCTATTCGTCGATACGGTCCAGATATGGCCAAAAATTCATCCCACGAACTAGATCTGGCCGAAAAAACATGAACCCACGCCGCCTCTCCTTGATATTGACCACTGCTGGCTCGCCGGAGTTGTGACCGGCGAGATCCAGCCGAGAAAATAGTCACGAACTGCCTCCTTTTCTCTCCTTCTCCGATCGACAAAAACCCTAAAAATCGACGAGCAACAGATCCAGCCAACGCCGCCCTTTCTTCCCCTCCCTTTTCCACTCTTTTCCGCCGCATGGCTCGCCGGAATTGATGACCGGAGAGCTTCAACGTATGCACCACTACTGTCCGTCGAAAATAGCTTTCAACTGCTATTGCACTCTTTCATGGTTATTTTGGAATACTCGTCGGGAGTTGCATCAAAGAGGCTCTTTTAATTTTGTATTGTATTTTATATTCTTATATTTGTACAAATGTTATTATAGTGAAAACTTTATTTTTGGAGTGTTGGGCGGGATTTTCTTTATTTATACGACTTCACCTCGTGTTTATGCAAACTTAGGTCGTTAATGTTTACATTAATAAATTAAATTAATCAATTAGTTTACATACTTTGACATCATAAACATTGTGATCTTTTCTGTTTAAATAAATCTTTACTTTTTTTCGTAAATTTTAAATCAAGTAAAAATATTATTTTTAAATATTTTTCTCCTCATGGCATATCAAGATACACTTCTCTTCATACACGTCACAAAATATTTTTTCTTTTCACATGTACTTTATACATTTTTTATACATATTTATTTTTCACCTGTGTTTCATAACAATATGTTTTATTTATATATTTAATATACATATAAATTTACATAATTTTAAACATTTATATTTTTTAAAAGAATTATTTTATACTTAATACATATTTTGTACATTATTTTAAATATACCTCCTCCCTCTTGGAAAAATTTAGTCTAGCCGGGTACCACATTTGTGGATCTCGAACGGTGCCTAACCCCTTCCCTTCGGGATAACTTGAACCCTTACCTAGAATCTTAAATTATTTTTCGCAGACTAAAAACATTAATCATATTTGTTAATAAATAGGTTTCCTTATTTTCCTTAAAATTAGGTGGTGACTCTGTACATAAATTCATTCTTTTAGAGTCCATAACGTCGTGCTCGTTTTGACTTTAGGTAGAAATAGGGTATGAAATGGATGCCAAGTTGATGATTTACTTGAAATGAAGAAGTCATATTTGCTTAAATGTCTTGATTCCATCCTTGTGTGCCTTATGTGCTATATCTATTGAGCCAAATAGCAATCTTATAGATGATAGCGCCTTGGATGATGCTTTTATACTTGATTCCTTCCTATACTACCTCTTTTCCTATGATGACATCCATGCTAAGTTTGGATTTGTTTTATGTGGAGGTAGAAAATTTGTTGGTTGGTCCACTTGTTTGAGTGACATTGCCATATGCATCTTGTGGACTTTAATACCAATTGAGGCACCACTCTTGATGTGGTCTCTTAAAGAGGTGATGAAGCAATTGTGTCTTATGGATCCAAAGGTGAAGGTAACCTTACCTTTTGGATGTAGTGATGCCATTATGACCCTTGTAGTTTTCTTACCTCTTGGTGATTCTCATAGCCAACTCCTTTGTGCGTTTTCAATAAGTTTTTAATGATTAACATGAAGGATCCTTGGTTATATCTTAATTGTGTGCAACCTTGGCATGATTAAATGATTGCTTATGCTAACCCTAACCCTCATGCCATGAGGAATTTGTGTTCGTTTGTCCTTCCTTTGATTTTGCAAGGTTTGAATTCGAGGTCGAATCTTTTTCAATAAAGGAAGGATGATACAAGTAAAATGGGCGTCAACGGTTTTGATCACACAACTCGAGGCCAACATGAGGAGGTCCAAGCCTTGATCGCTCTAAGGATCCAAGAATATGCTTGGAGGACCTTCTTTGAGCTCCTAATAAATCAATGTCGTGTTTGGAAGATATCTTGGAGCCGAGGAGAGCCATGGCGCAGTAATAAAGAGAGCCCTTGCGGGTTCTTTCCGAAATAGCCACTTTTGGGTTATTTTTGTAATAGGCTAGTTTTGCAAAGGCAACTACTATAAATAGGTGTCTTAGACATTTCATTAATTAGTTTTTGTTGATTAATTTACATGATGTATTCATGAGAACTCCATAGGAGTGTTTGAGTTCTTGGAAAAGCATATGTTGAACCTTGTTTAGAAACGTTGGTTTTAAGGATGATCTAATCCCCTTTGCAGTCACGTAAGAGATAAGTGCTCGTAGGTAATCAATAAGAGAGGTCGTTGGATTTGATACACCCTTTGGTTGCCCTTTTGTCACCTTCTTGTGTCTATCTTTCTATCATCTATCCTTTTATCCTTTTACTTCTTGTATTTTTAATTTCATCGATTCATTAGTATTTGTGTTTGCTTCTCGTCTTCATAGATTAATCTCATGTATCACTAAGACATGATATGAAATGGCTTATATGACTAGCCACTTAGGATTTTTTCTTTTTCTATCCCGGAGGATGGGTCTCGTGGCAATGCCTTCCTCTGCGGTCTCTATTCGTAGGAATAGAATCGTCCAAGTAATTGTGTCTATCACTGAAGGCAACCAAGAGTCACTCAGGGCTATTGTACTTATACTACTCAGTTGTTATAGTCCATTAGAGTGTTTGAAATCCCTGAATCCTGACTCTGTACGAAGCAGTAGGCTTGAGTTATAGTCGGTATCCCGTACTACTTGTCTGGAGTAGGAAAGAGTGTGATCTCAGTTACAAGTCATGGTATGACGATACCAAATCAGACAAATGTCATAACAGGCTCAGACCAGATTAGACTACAGACTTTTCAGACTTCGGACATGTGTTTGAGAAAGATGCATGTTTTAAAAGGCTAAAAATGAGCTTTAAGAAAGTTAGATGGTTACCCGAAGAAGGCACGAGTTCAGATTGCCGATGCGGGATTGATCTTGTCCTGAAATACGGATGATCATTGCATACTTGCCATGTGCAATTGTATACCAGACCAGATATTCCCATCCTTTAGGTAAACTTGGATAGGGGGCTTGGCTGACGAGTTAATGGCGGATTCCATATAGCCCGCGGGATTGTACGCTTGTAGGGTGTACCATCTAGATCAGAAGTAAAACAAAGAATTGAGTCATGACTTACAAGAATGTTTCGAAGCTCATTGATTATGCCCATGTTTATATATATATATATATATATACTATGATAAATTATTTTTTCATAATGCTCTCACTTATTTTACATGAAGTATGTGTTATTTTTAGATTGTTCTACATACTAGTACTTTCGAGTATTGACCCCATCTCTGCCTCCCTTACACCAGAAGGCAGACTATCTATATGTAGTCTCAGTTAGTGTTATGGTCCGGTCGGGAACCTTGTCCCGATTTAGTCAGATTAGTGTTTTCAGTTCAATCGAGGCTTCGTAGACTGGTCTAAAATGGATTTGTGTTTTCTTATGGAGTGATGTCCTGAATTATTCAATTTGATTACGGTATTCCCATTGTTTTCAGTTTACTTTCGGCACTTTTAATTCATATGAGTTATGCTTATGATTTTATGCTAAGGGGTCTCTCGGACCTTCATGGTTCGGGATGCCCATCACGGTCAAGGCCTCGGTTCCAGTCGTGGCAATATATATACCTATATATACAAAGAGTTTCTGTCGAAGTATGCGGGTGGTGTGATACCCTCACGGTCCTTAATAGATTCGCCCTTGATTATAGTAGGTGTCATCATGACTTGAGAAATCGAGTCTTGACAATTGTCTTTTTATTTATGACTTTAAATTCTATGTCTATAAAGCTATTTACATAATTAATTCAGTCTTGTAAAAATTAATCGCGTGCAATTATGTTAACTCTAGCCTGTTTGGGGAAGTTTTTAAAATCAGTTTATTTTAAGAAGTGTTTTTCAAAAAAGTAATTTTAGTGAGAAACAATTTGTGTTTGACTAATAAATTTAAAAAGTATTTTGAGCACTAATTAGTGTTTGTCCAAATTTTTAAAAACTATTTTAAGTATATTTTTTCAAAAGTGCTTTTAGAGAAAAACTACATATTTTTAGCTTATAAAAAATTGCTTATTCTACTCCCGAGCAGCACTTCCATAAGCTTGGTCAAATATCTCAAAATTTTAAATAAACACTTTTAAAAGAAAATTAAAAATTTTTGAAGAAAAATAAGCTTGATCGAACAAATTATTAATAAATATAGATTGACAAGATGGAACAAACAGTTCATCAATTTATTATTAATATGTTAAGTTACGGTGATAGTTTAATGATGTGCGTTGTCCATGCATAAAATTTAAATCTTAAAGTCGGTGCTGAGCCAAAATTATATATACTAATTTAGGTGTAGGCGTCTTGCGCGTATACCTCACTTTAATAAGTTCAAACATTACACTAAATAGGATATTTGTTTAAATAATAAAGATGAATATAATAATTAAATTTAATATCTTTTAAGTATGTAAAGATGGAGAATTTATTTATTAAACCTAAACTTTACCAAAAAAAATTTAAAAAGTCGATCGACATTCATCTACCATCTGTAAATTGGAGTCAATTCCACATATTGTCACTCAACTTAAGAAAGTATCCCACTAAAGTCATTTATCTTTTTTTTGTTCCAGTAATGTCATTCAAGTTTGTATATTTTCCTTACAAATTAATAATTGCTAAAATAGCCTTTATTCTTTAAAAAAAAATTAACCAAAATAGTCTCTTAAGTTAATTTTTGAATTGGAGCGATCCATGTTCTTTAACAATATGAAATACTAAAAACTTTTTAACTATAAGAAATAGTGCGTATAATTTTAATTTAACTTCTAGTTGTAATATTAAAATAATGTAGTCCATCAAAAATGTGATTGATACTTAGGAGTTCAACTATAAAATAATATAATAATATTTTATATTTATTTATTTTATGATTAATCTTTATTTTTTGATAAAATAGTTCAAATTTAGTTGTTAGTTTCTTCTAAAAATAATTGTCAGAAAATTCGTAATTCATATAAAAGACAATGAATTCCTTCAACCTCCCGGCTCTCTAGCGAGTAGAAAAACAATCATATATAAATATTTTAAAGAATTTTTATAATAAATTAAAATATTGATGAAGGACATCATGATAATATCATAAATCAATCAAAATAAAATTAGGAAAAATCATATTACCATTGTGTAATTTAAAAATGTTAACATTTTTAAACATTATTTTTGTCAATCTTGTCACATTATTTGGGAAAAAACTATATTACCTCTTCAACTTGACTTTAAAAACTAAATACATTTCTCAATTTTTTTATTTTTATTTTTTTTCTTTTTAATATTATGATATGCCTTTTTTAAATTTCATTACTCCCTCCGTCCCATTTTAGCTGGTCGTCTTACTAAAAATAAATGACTCATATTAGTTGATCACTTACTAGATCCAAATAGAATTAATTAATTTTTTCATGATACCCCTATAATTCATAGTATATATTAAAATGTGAACAATTCTAATTTCAATATTCATTTCTATGCCCATATCACTAAATATTGTCAAAGGGTGAAATAGTAAAATTTTCATGTAATTTATGATTTCTTAATCATCGTGTAAAATGAAATGTGCCCAACTAAAAAGGGATAGAGGGAGTATGTAATGAAGTAAAAATTTGAAATATAGTTGGAGGCCTGTTAATAGTTCAAATAAAAGAACAAAGACTATTTAAATTCACGATTTAACTTAAGGGACTATTTTGCTTATTTTTCTTACAAACAATAAGGACTATTTTAGCAATTGTTATTTAGTAAGGAAAATGTACAAAATTGAATGACATTATTGGAACAAAAAAGAAATAAGTGACTTTAGTAGGATATTTTTCAAAGTTGAGTGACAATATGAGGAATTGACTCGTGTAAATTGCAAAAAAATAATACAATGATAGATACATCAAAATAATACAATTAAATCTAATCTTTACACACAAAAATTTTCTCAAAGTCGTCTGACACTCATCTACCACTTGTATACAATAACAAAATAATACGATAATAGAGATATCAAAATAATACAACTAAACCTAACCTTTAAATAAAAAAATTCCTCAAAGCCGACCAACATTTATCTATCACCTGTAAATTGTAATAAAATAATACGATAAAAGTGATATCAAAATAATACAATTAAACTTAAATTTTAAACACAAAAATTTCTCAAAGTCGATTGAGATTCATCTACGAACTGTAAACTACCACAAAATAACAAACTCATAAAGATATTACGATAATATAATTAAACCTAACATTTACCTAACAAAAAATTTCAAAGTCGACCCACATTTATCTAGCATCTGTAAATTAAAATAAAATAATAAGATAATAAAAATATCAAAACAATATAATTAAACCTAACCTTTACACAAGAAATTCTTCAAAGTCAACCCACATTCATCTACGACCTGTAGACTATAAAAAATAATAATATAATAGTGATCACAAAGCTTCAGTTTTGATCCACCTAATTCTTGTCTGAGCGAAAATTTTGGCCCTAAAGAATGATTTGAATGAAAACATAGAAGATTTATACATACACACATGTTGAATTCTATTATGCTGACAAAAATAGTGAAAAAGTTGAGGGTTAGAAAATCAAGCATCCACCAATCTGGACATACAATTGAATCAAGTTAGATGAGCATCAATCGTATTCTCCTAATAGGCAAATCGATTTGTTCTCTACTTTAATGTACATCTCAATATTTATAGAAGTATTTCCTTAATAGAGTTTTATTTTAAGAGTATTTTTCTAATTGAACAGTAGAAAGAAAAATATTAATTAATTCTTCTACCATATATTTTAAGAGTCCCATATATTTTAGGGGAAAAAATATTAATTAATTCTCCTACCATATATTTTAAGAGCCCCATATATTTTAAAAAATCTAGTTAATATAATAAAAATTAAATAATAATTTTAAAAAATAGTAAAAGACAGTTTTGTCTAAAGAAAAGTCTTTTAATGAAGTACAAAAAGTTCAAATCACTTTTATAATGGTCTTCACACTTTTAATATATATATATATATATATATATATATATATATATATATATATATATACTAGTTACTAATAGCCCGTGCAAGGCACGGGCCCAACAAATATTTTTTAAAATTTATTTTAATTATTATAATTTATAATATTTTTACGTTTTTTTTTAAAATACATAACAAATTATTATTTTTAGATATTTTGAACTATTAACTATTGTAATTTATAATACTTTTATTTAATTTTCAAATAATATATATCACTCTCTTTGTTCAAACTTTTGTGACATTGATATTCAATCACATTTTTTAAATAATTTAAGTTTTAAATTATTGTGATTTATAATTATTTTTTATTTTATTTCAATTTAAGTGGCATAATGCTTAGATGACCATAATAATTAATTATGGGTGATATAGTAAAGTCACGATTGAAGCAATGAAGCAGATATGTCTTAATGACTTACAACAACTAATTAGAAGTGATATAGCAAATTACTATAAAAATACTTATGAATTTTTTTTTTTTAGTAGACCTCATATAAGAAGTCAAGTTAATTTAAAATATGAATAGTTAAATTATCATTTTATATCTATTTTATCTTTTTTTTTAATCAAATATTATTAATTTTTTAATACTTAAATGATTTATAATAATTAATTAGGGGCGATATTTAATAAGGTTACGATTAAAACAGCTAAAGAAGATATATCATAAATGTCTATTTTATTTTTTTATTAAATATTACTAAATTTTTAATATATAAATGACTTACAATAATTAATTAGAAATGATATAGTAAAATTACGGAGCAAACAACTGATTAAGCAGGCATGTTGACGGAGAGTTGTCTGTCTCTCCTGCCTCTTTCCTCTTATTAGATAGTAATATATATATATACAGAGAGAGAGAGAGAGAGAGAGAGAGAGAGAGAGAGTCGGCTTGACAAAGTTTGAGGCTTAAATCCAAACTTAACTTTGATGAGAGGTCAGTTTTTATTTAGTCTAAACTAACAATATAATATATGAGTGAGTATTATGTTTTAAGAAATTTCTTGATTAGATAAATAACTTTTTATATTTTTGTTTTATAATGATTTTAATTTTTTATTATTATATGAAAAATAAATATTTTCATACACTAGAATTGTTCAAACTTATTTTGAAATTTTTTAAACAAAATATAATTTTTACTTTAAATACTTAATACCAAAGTAGGCATGTTGACCTGTTGTCTGCTTTGTCACTTTTTTATTGATTTTTTTTTCTTTATTTTAATTGGTTTGTCTTATTATTTTAATATGATATATATTTTTAAAAATGCATAAAAATACTATAACTCAATTAACAACTTAAAAAATTTAAAAGATATAAAATATTGTATTGACTCTCAAAATTATATCAATCCACTTAAATTGAAATAGAAGAGAAAGTATTACAAATCACAATAAGTCAAAACTTAAATTATTTTTAAAATATAATTGACTATCAGTGTTACAAAATTTTTGTTTAAGTCGTTATATATTTTTAAAAAATACTATAAATCACAATAATTAACAACTTAAAAAATTTCAAAGATATAAAATATTTAGCTGACTCTCGAAATTATATTCTTGCCACTTAAAGTGAAATAGAAGAAAAAGTACTATAAATCACAATAATTAAAAACTTAAATTATTTTTTCTACTAAATAATAAGTTTGAATAAGCACACAACAGGTCGACATGCCTGCTTATGTTATCTGTTTTAGTTGCTTCAACCCTGATTTTACTATATAACTCCTAAATAATTATTATAAGTCATTTATTTATTAGAAAATTAATAATATTTAATTAAAAAAGGTAAAATAAATATTTCTAACATGTCTGCTTCAGTTGCTTCAATCATAATTTTGCAATATCATCCATATCGTAATTTTACTATATCACCTTTAATTAATTATTATATTTACTTAATAATAAAGGGGAATTGGCTCAATCATCAAGTGTCAAAGCAGACACGTTGATTGTTGACTTGTTGTCTACTTTGACACTTCTTCATTGGTCCTTTTTTCCTTCATTTTAGTTTATGTCTTATTTTTTCAATTCATATATATTTTTAAAAAATACTATAAATCACAATAATTAACAACTTAAAAAATATAAAATATTTGATTGACTCTCAAAATTATATCAATTCACTTAAATTGAAATAGAAGAAAAAGTATTATAAATCACAATAAGTCAAAACTTAAATTATTTTTAAAATATAAATGACAATCAGTGCCACAAAACTTTTGTTTAATCTGTTATATATTTTTTCAAAAAAATTCATAAGAAATACTATAAATCACAATAATTAACAATTTAAAATTTTAAAAGATATAAAATATTTAGCTGACTCTCGAAATTATATCCTTGCCACTTAACTGAAATAGAAGAAAAATTACTATAAATCACAATAATTAATAACTTAAATTATTTTTTCTACGTAATAATAAGTATGAATAAGTACACAATAGGTCGACATACTTGTTTGTGTTGCCTGCTTCAACTGCTTCAATCGTGATTTTACTATATAACCCCTAATTGATTATTATTAGTCATTTAAGTATTATAAAATTAATAATATTTAATTAAAAAAAGTAAAATAAACATTTCTAACATGTCTACTTCAGTTTCTTCAACCGTAATTTTACAATATCATCCATGTCGTAATTTTACTATATCACCTCTAATTAATTATTATAAGTTATTTACGTATTAGAACATTGATAATATTTAATTAAAAAAGGTAAAATAGTCATTTCTGACATGTCTGCTTCAAATGCTTCAACCGTAATATTACTATATCACCCCTAATTAATTATTATAAGTCATTTAAGTATTAAAAAATAAATAATATTTAATAAAAGAATAAAGTAAACATAAAATGATAAATTAACTCGTGATGTTTTATATTAACTTGACGTCTTATATGAGATCCAGTTTTAAAGAAAAATCATGAGTATTTTTTATAGTAATTTTGTTATATCACTTCCTATCAGTTATTATAAGTTATTTAAGACATGTCTGCTTTACTACTTCAATCGTGATTTACTATATCACCTCTAATTAATTATTATAATCATTAAAAAAAAACATTTCATAAAGAAGGATAAAATAGACACAAAATGATATGTCAACATAAAAAAGTTGATTGATTATCAAAATTATATTAGTACCTTATTGAAAAATTATGTAAAAAAAATATTATAAATCACATAATTAACAACTTAAAAAATTTAAAAGATATAAAATATTTGTCTCACTCTCAAACATATATCAGTATCACTTAAATTAGAATAGAAAAAAAAATTATATATATATATATATATATAAAACACTCTACTATGAACTATCATCGAAAAATGAGGCCCTCAAAGTTTGGGGCCTAAAGCCCCCATCTTTACTTGCTTCATGCAAGAGCCACGAGCCGACAATGATTGACTCTCCATATTTTATGGGATAGCTCCAAGTACAGAGAACTTTTTCATTATTACGACTATATAGTATATATAACATATTAAATTAAAGGAATTAAAAATATTTTGACATGATTTTGCAAAAATTAATTTAGGTTATATATCATTTCAAACTTTGAGGACTGAAATGGATTGAGCTAATAAATAAACTGTCAACACTCAGTCCAAACTTGAATAGATTGCACGAGTTATAATTTCATGAACTAATTTTACTACCTCTGCGACCTAGTTAGGTTGCTACACCAATAATATGCAAGCTTGATTCAGCTCTTGGTAATGTGATAGACATTCTTGCTTCCAAGTCAGTTACACAGGATATATGTGATAAACTGATGAAGATCATGAAGTTGTTGCTGTGGTTACACTCAGAAATGTCATCTCTTGCTTCATCTTTGAACCACACCATACTTTTTTGACAATTATGTTGGATTTTCTGCACAAGAAATATTTGGAGGATGATGCTTCTGATGTTCAATAAGTATGAGGAGTGTGAGTAGATGATGCAAATGTTGCCAGTCTAACATGCACAAGATTTTCCTTTATGTCACTACAATTGTTTGGTTTCTCTTATTGTTGTACCTTAACTTAGTCAACATCAATGTTTTAAGAGGCGGGGACGCGGGGCGAGACATTTTACACAGCAAGGGGCAAGACATAGAGATGCGAAAAACATGGTGTAAGTCCCGTGGATCTACAAGGCATAAATCTCATGTGTCTCAAATTTATAATTTTATTACTAAGAAAATGAACAAAAGTTATTGTCATGTGACCAGGAGATTATGGGTTCAAACCTTGAAAATAACCTCGAAATGCAAAGTGTAAGCTTTAGTGCACCGAGCTGGCTTCCTCTTTTTTTTTTAAATGAGTAAAAGTAAAAAATTTCAATGGGGCCGCCTCAAATTCTAGGGCGTACCCCCTCTAAATCTAAGCCTTTCATTTCTGCCCTGGAGCAGTTTTGGTAATGCCCCGCCCCGGACTCGTCCCAAAAACGCCTTTGAAAACATTGGTCAATATAGATTATAAAAATACCTCGACTTTTTTACGAGTCAAATAGCAAAAATGAACAGTTTTCAGTCAGCTCATTGAACATCATTCCTACAATCAATGAATTGCATGTTATGAAATTCTTCTTGCTGACCAATTCTTTGCATAAACCAAATGCATTTACTCAATAACTACACTTCAAATTAATATTTATTAATTAACTATAATTTTGTAATAACAACGTACGTGAAGGTACATTTTATGTGTTCATTAGGTTGGTATAAACACCGGATGTTGATAAGTTTTTCCCAAGTTCACGGACGAGATTCTCAACTTCCATGAAAATTTGCTTTGTATTGTGAACTTGGGTACCATTTGTTATTCAGTAAGCTACTGAACTGTGCTATACAGGATGCATACAAGTTACTAAACAAGAAGATAAAACAATATAATGACAGATCTCCTTTACTAGTAAAACTTATTATTAAGATTTTCACTTATTTTTCCACTTTGGTTCCCACTGAGGTTTCCACTGTTTGTTGCTCCTTCTTGAACCTGAATTGAGTATTGCATATGCCAGAGAACATCTTCGACTGATGGTCGCCTGCTCAGTTCTTTTTCAAGGCAGTTTATCGCTATCTGGACTGTTGTTTTCAATGAGTCATATGCAAATGTACCCCGAATACAAGGATCTGTTAAATCTCGTAGCTTTGATGGTGATTCCGCTAAGGCAGTCTCCACCTGTATGCCATAGAATAGGCAATTTGATTTGACGGTGTTTGATATATAGCATAAATAGATTAGTCTAACATGTGATATGTAAAAAAATGTATGTGTTTCATATTGAACACAACAACATACTCAATGTAGTCCCAAAAGGTAAGAGTGAGACCTTACCCCTACATCAAAGTTAGAGAGGTAGTTTCTGTAGACCCTCGGCTCAAGAGAATTGTATGTGTTTCATATAGAGTAATGTCATAATATATGTTGCTGAGAGTGAATCTAAAATGACTCAAACGTATGCCATATGTATGCATTCTTCTTCTCTTTTTTTCTTGCATATCTGTTATTTCACAGAGATAACATATACTTTATGATTTGAGAGTTATTTGGATCTTGTTATTGATACCTGAAGCTTAAGGTCTTCTGCTTCGCTTCGAGAGTTGATTGGTCTACCAATAATAACCTCTAGTAGAATAACTCCCAATTGATAGATGTCTTCCTTTTCTGCTTGCGCCACGCTGAATGTGAAGTTTATATTAGCAGGCAATTCAGAAATGATAAAAGGAAACAGAGAAAATAGAGGTGAATGCAGCTGCACAATACCTGGTGAATTGGTCTGGTCCAGCAAGAGGACTTTCCGAACCAACCTGCAAAATTTTCGATGGTCAAGAAAGCGTATTCTGCAAGATATACGTGTAGTGAATTACTAGCATTACCTTAGGTGGCAAAGATATATTATAGCTGCTTATTCGAGCAGTAAGAGTCTCATCCAACAAAACATTCTCAAGCTTAATGTCATTTCCAGTGACTCCTCCAGTGTGCAAATATTGAATTCCTTTTGCAATGCCCATAGTTATTCCCATTCTTTGTGGCCATTTCAATACATCCCTTTTTCTCCAATCTGCCAAAGAATGAAATTCCGGAAAATAAATTCAGTCCTTCATCGTTCCGACTGCACAGAGTAATGACTATTTGATAGTCACTCAACTAATAGTCATTATCTCAGAAAGTCACCTTTCTTCTGACTTGCCGAGATAATAACTATTAGTTCAGTGACCATATGAGAAACCGAACTCATAATAGCTTACCACTAAGATGATCTTTTAGTGATCCATTGACAACATTTTCAAGAACAATAAATACAGTGCTAGCTGTATTTGGATGATCTTGGTAAGTAACAACACAGTGTCCAAGCACACTGACCAAATGCCTATGTCTTAGCTTTGAGACCATCTCCATGTGCTGCTGCAGAATTTGAGGTGAATGCTTCTGCTTCAACTTCAGACATTTCACCAGGACCACTGTTCCATCTCTAAGCCAACCTTTATATAGCTGTCATTCATTTAATGAACATCAATGCCCATATCTCAACAAACATGTTGAAAACAAAAGTTTGTATCTACCAAGAGTTATGACAAACATATCCATATTACTACTTTCTGTCCACATTATCCGTCTTTTAATATTTTTGCACACCCCTTCCCTTGATGCAGAGATTTAATAGCCTTAAGATTATTTGTCTAAACTACTTTTTATATATATTAAACGTCTCGCTTAATTATCACTCTACTAATTGGAAGTTTGGAACAGTGAGAATGAACTTGGAGAAAAGCTAAGAAATGATTTAGTTTTTCTAAAATGTCAAGTTATGCTCGGGTTGACTTTTAGGGTGACTTTTGGAGATTAGAAGTATCACAATATGGGTGTCGACGGACTCGTATTACTAATGTAGCTTATGTATTGACCAGATTGAAATCATTCGGAGTCCAAAATGACAAATAATATGGACAGGTTACAGTCCATATTTATAATGAATCGACATTTATACCTGACCCTGGGAACCTTCTCCAACCAGATTAGTTGGATCAAAATTGTTTGTTGCTTCTTCCATTTCCTCCAGAGTGAAAACATTATATGGTGGAAGTCCTAATGATACCATCCTCATTGTTCTCCTTGCATTTCCTGATCAAATCAAGTTGATGTTAATATTAGTTAACCACAATCTAAAAATGTAAACTTCTGATAAAATTGCCATCATGTTGCAGTATCATTCAAGATTCACAAATAGCAACAATAAACCCAGTGTAATCCCACAAATGGACTCTGGATAGGGTAGACTGTAGGCAGACCTTACCCCTACCGTGGAAGGTAGAGAGGTTGTTCCTGATAGGGGTCTATCACTATTCAAGATTCAATAACATCATACCCAATATAATCCCACACTGTGGGGTCTTGGGAGGGTAAAGGCGGGCGTAGACCTTACCCCTACCTTGAGGTAGAGAGGTTGTTTCCGATAGGCCCATCATTATTCAAGATTCAACAACAACACAGACAGTGTAATCACACAAGTGGGGTCTAGGTCTGGGGAGAGCAGAACGTATGTAGACCTTACCCCTACCTTGGGAGGCACAGATGCTATTTCCAATAAACCCCTATCGTTTATTCAAGATTCATTAAGGAAATTTACCTCCATCAGCAGTTTTAGAAAGAGTTGAATTCTTCTCAAAAGCAAAGCTGTCATTTTTATATCCTTGAACTCTATTTCTCACAACTTTCTTGACAACGAAAAAGATCAGCAAACCAATTCCACCAACAACTACAACAATTCCTGCAATGAGTCCTAGAACAACATCAAGCTTGACAGTTGATTGTTGCTTCCCATCATTAGTTCTTGGAGGGGGCTTAACAGCAATTGCTTGCTTCTCACAAAATGAAACTGGATGCTGATACTTACTACTAGTAGTTGACAAACAATTCCAAACATTAATCACTGTCCTGTTTCTTGAACTTGATCCAAGACAAGCAGGCAACTTTCCTATCAACAAATTACTCGAAACATCGACAAACTTAAGGTTGTTACTACAAGACATACTAGCAGGAAGTGCACTACTTAGCTGATTCTTAGCAATACTAACAGACTGAATTGCTGGAAGTGAAAATAAAAAAGAAGGCATTGGACCAACAAGTTTGTTAGAAGACAAATCAAGAACTTGCAAATGAGTATACTTGTTAAGTCCATTAGGAATTTCTGATCTAAACAAATTGTTGCTCAAATTAAGCAAAACAAGGTTGTTACTATTCCCTAAAGATGGAAACTTTGGTCCTAGTTTATTATCACTCAAATCCAAAACTTGAAGATTCTTTAACACTTTTAGATCTGGTACACTTCCATTAAACAAATTTCTAGCCAAAACAAGAGACTTCAAATTCTTGAAATTTACTATTGATGATGGCACCCCACCAACAATGAAATTTGAACTAATATTAAGTACCTCAAGTGAATGTAGCCTACTAATTTTACCAGGCAATGGACCCCATAATCCTAATGAAACCAATGACAACTTCTTCAAACTAGATAACTTAGTAACAACAGTGAAAAATGAATCAATAGGAAATTTCCCTGACAAAGCTTGTGGACCAGTGGACTTCAAAGACTCAGAAGGAGACTTTTTGTTACCAACAATTGTTAATTCTGTTATATGATTATCAGAACATGTTACAACAAGATAAGGAGATTGTGGTAGGGAACAAAAATTAGTCCATTCATTCCATTGTTGAAGAACTTGTGGAAATTCAAGAAACTGTTGAATTTGGAAAAGGACTCTACTTTCAGCAGGAACTAATTGAGCTGAAGTAGATGGAACTAGCACAAACAAAAACAAACCAAGAATCAAGAAACCTCTCATTTTGTGATCACAACAATTTTTTTACTTCACAAAAGAGTAAGCACTTTTATTTTGTGGAATGAGATAATTCAAGAATCTACAATGAAGTAATGAATGAATTGTACATAGGGAAAAGGGGTTTAAATGATGAGATTAAATAATGGAGTACAGATGTGCTTGTCTGTAGATAGTGAGCTTAGTTGTATAACTTTTGTGACAAGGATTCCATACAGTTACACTATGTATGTATAAAGTGGTTGAAAAGAATGTGCAGAAAGTGAGATAAAAGACAAGTGAAAAAGAGTATAATTTCTATGGACTAAAAGTTTGCTTGGTAGCTAGCTAGCAAAGATTCTTGTATTACTGTTAAGTTATATTTTACGTATGTATTAGTTTTCGTATTAGTTATATAATATTTGATAGTTAATTAAGTAATAAGTTGTTGATGTATAAATTGATATAATATTTGATTTGTAATTTAGAAACATGTAAAACTAATATATCTAGAAGTTATGAGGGAATTGATGTATTATCTTATGCGGAATTAAAGGATGCAATAATTAATATCGGCATAATTTTAATCAGTTATCAACGACTTCGAAAAGTGCAAATTATTTTTCTCTATTGCATTATCTAACGGATAATACTTTTCTGTCACAATTTAACTAAAAAGAACTCTCTTTTTTTTTTTAACTAACTAAAAAAGAGAGATTGTAACACATATTCGATGTATTCTATCATGTGCTTTAACAAACACATTTCTAGTGAATTTTATCAAAAATACGCATATTTCTAATAAAAGTATGAAAAAGGATACCTAAGAATGTGGTTTGGTGGTACTGAACAAAATGGGTGAAGGTCTCAAGTAAAACATATAACGGAAAAGCGTCAAAAATATTCCTAAATTATTTGAAATGGATCAAGAATATCATTCATTTACTTTTTGGCTCAAAAATACCTTTCTGTTTGATTTTTTGACTCAAAAATACCCCTCCATTAAGTTTTTGGCTCAAAAATACCTTTCTCTCCAACAGAATGCCACCAAACATGTCACGCGAATAAAAAAAGTCACTTGATCGGTCCATGTCAACATACACAAATGAAAAATCACTGCATTTAATCTATCTAACCATCAACTCATTTTTTTATTTATTTTAAAAACCTAACTCCACTCATATTAAAAAAAACCGATCCAAGAGAAAAAATATTAAAGAATTTGATTGTTTATTTTCTATGTGATGGGTTCAAATATTTTGGATTGATCAAGACGGAAGATGAGGAAATAATTAGGTCCTTAAATTGTTGATCCGAAAGAATCGAATTTTAATCTGGTCGACCCTAAACAATTGGATCCTCAAATAGTTGACCCGATTTTCAAGAGCTCATATGTTTACTGGATATCCTATCTGAATTTTTCTAATGAAGCACCTGATTGTAGTGAGGGGAATGGTAATTCAGAGACAATTGAAAGTTGAACAGTGAAATTTAGTGGCAATGTAGGACAATCACAAGTTGATGGGGTCAAGAATTGCTCGAGTGGGTCTCGTAACTTTGAAAATATAAAATAATAAAATATAAGACGGTGAAAGGGGTGATATGAGGAAAAAGATTGAAGAATTGAATTTTGTCTCTTGGTTCGAATTTTTTTAAACATGGATCGGATTGGATTTTTACATAGAATAAAATGGGTTGATTGTTAGGTGGATTAAATGAAGTGATTTTTCACGTGTATGCTGATGTGGACTGATTAAGTGACTTTCTTTTTATCTACGTGGTGTTTTTTGTGGCATTTCGTTAGTAGAAGGGTATTTTTGAGTCAAAAAATTAATAGAGGGATATTTTTGAGTCAAAAAATTAACAGAAGGGTATTTTTGAGCCAAAAAGACAAACAAAAGGGTATTTTTAAGCCAAAAAATAAATGAAGGGTATTTTTGATCCATTTTGAATAGTTCAGAGGTATTTTTGACCCTTTTTCGAAAATAAAATAAAGATTAAAAATTCTAAGTCATTTTCTTCTTATTTACTCAAATTTTTAAAAGACGAGAAATACTCGATACATATACTAGAACTTAGTGGTGTTTGGATGAGCTTATATTTTGATCAAAATAGTTTTTGAGCTATTTTTTACTTTTTAAGTGTTTGATAAGTTTCAAAATTGTTTAAAAAAAGTCAAAATTTACTTTTTATAAGCCAAAAACTAAAAGCTTCGATTTCTAACTTATTTTTTTGGCTTATAAGTCATTATATTTGACCAATTAAAGACATTTTTATTCCTCAAAATTCTCCCTTATTCCAAAATTACTCTTGTGTAGCCCCAAAATAGTTTTTAATGCTTGTATTAATTGAATATTTCCACTTTTTTTATTTATGGCGAACTTAACTCTAGCTATATTAATACTTCTTTTGTGTGAAACTTCTAATTTATGAATTATGAATTTTTATATATTATTTTTCTTCTTTAATATATTCTTTTAAATTTGGACAATTATTATTGTACAATATATGAATTTCTCTAATAAAAAAATAACTCACCAATCAAAATATATAGAGAATACTTGTTGAAGATATATAACTTCATGGGCAATTAATGAATGATCCATCTATATTTCACGATGCAACATTCGTATTCGTCAATATTTTAATAGTAATAATCATTACTCCATCAATGAATAATATATTTTCTAATTAAGATTTTTTTTATCAAACAAATAGTATCATTTGTGACCAACTATTTATCTATTAATGTAATTATAATGATTAGTAACATATATATTTTGCTTAATGACTTAAACTCTTTTAACAAAAAAAATAAAAAATTAGCGTACAAATTAATATTCATTCATGAAAATATTATATATATATATATATATAGGAAAAGCATATATCCAAATACATTTGTTATCGAATGTGTGAGAGCCTTCCCCGTTAGGAGTTCAGCAACAAAATCTAAGAAAAAATCTAAGTGAAAAATGTCTTGTAGGAGACTTTAATGATCTGTAATTGTATTGACAGTAAAAAATTCCAAGGAGCTTATTTTTCAATCTCTGTATAATTAAAGTATTCATATTCTAAGCCCTAAGAATTTGTGTTGAAATTAAATTGAATATAGGGAATAAAAGTGCTTTAATTACCGTGACTTAAAAAGAAAAGAAAAAAAACTTTGTCCATTCGAAAGAAAAGGGTAATATAGTCTTTTTATTTTTGTGGCCAAATTTTTGTGGTCATTTAGCACTATCCATATATATATATATATATAATTAACTCTATATATTGTTAACAGCTTTAAGAGTATTTTAAATATTTTGACAAAAAAAAGTGTTTAAAAGCACTTGTTTACCAAACACATCAATAATTTTTTTTTAGTTTCAGTATTTTTATCCAAACACATAACTGTTTATTTTTAAAATAAGTTCAGCACTTTCAAAAGCACTTTTAAAAAACTTTTTAAAAGACATTTTTTTCCAGCTTATTCAAACGGGCCCTTAATCTCATAAAATTAGTTGAAATTCGCATAAAATTATGGACAAAATTCAGAAATTGCATACTTATCCCCTTAATTATGAGTTTCATAGCAACAGTTTCATAATTACATAATATAGCAAGTTGTATTTTGTATTTTTGCAAACTGTTGCAACAAAAATACAAATACATTTTACTGTTCTTATGATCGATATATATTTTGTATTTTTGCAAACTGTTGCTACAAAAATACAAATACATATGATTTTTATTGTTCTTATGATCGATATGTATTTTATATTTTTGTAAACTGTTGCTACAAAAATACAAATACATATAAAAACATATGCTACAAAATGTAATTTGATAAAAGTGTTGTTATTTTTTGTAATTTAATACTTAAGTATGCTATTTTATGTATTTTTTTCTAAAATTAATGATGAGACTGATCAACCCTTAATTAGAAATTTCATGATCGAGTTTTGGATATGAATTTTTTTTTGTTGAAAAAGCTACCCTCAAAATAAGTCTTGTAACATATGATTTGAATTAATTAAGAATTTAATACAGATGTCGAACATGGAGCGGGAAAAAAAATGTGGAGAAAGGGCAGGTAAAAAGAATTGAATGAGGGATTGAGGGGTGAGAGGAAAGAAAATGAAGTGTCAAATGTGAAATTAAGGTAACATGGTGTAGTTGGATCTGTCAGTCGGTGTGTTTATGTACAAAACAATAAAGCCAAAATCATATTCCCGGTCCTAAGGTCAAGTATACAAAGTCACAAAGGTCTCTATATTTAGAGTATTAAATTGCAACTTGTTTTGTTGTATACAATATACTACTAAAAGATATTAGTGTTAGATTTTTATAAATTTTTGCATGGATGTAAGTGATGTGCTAAAAGTCAAAACTGGCCCTGAAATCAAAACACAAGTATTAAAGTATACTACTCCCTCCGTTTTTTTAGTTCGTTTAAAAAAAAATGATTTTTTTTTATTAATATTTTAATTTTAATTTTTTATATGACATGTTTAGAATCATAAGATTAAAGGACATTTTGATATATTTGTCACAACTTTAATTTAAGGTCATAAAATTTAAATTTTTATTTTATTTTTTAAAATTTTATGTCAAGTCAAAATAGGTTATTCTTTTAAAACGGAGGGAGTACTAGGAGTAGTATTCTACTTTGACTATATATACTTAAAGCACTAAAAGTTGTTGACTAATGACTTAGTCCATCATAATCAAGAAGATGAGTTGTATTGTGAATTTGTGATCAATAGAATTTCTTTATTTTATTAGGGAAAGTTTTTTAAAAAAAAATAAATTTTATATAGCGCGATTTAGATTAATCAAGAATCTAATATGAATATAGTCAATAAAGTCCGTTGTATTGTGATAGATAGGATTTTTTTTTATCTTGTTGGTAACTTTAAACGATGAAATATCTTTAAAGATAGTGCTATACGCACGCCTCAAGCTAGTGTATTTACATAATTTCAATATTTCCAACATACCTTTAACTAGATGTTTTGGATTCAAATCTTGGATAAAAATAAGATTATATTAGGAAAAATTTTCTTTTAAATAAGTCTTATACAATGTAAATTTAGATTAATTAGTCAAGAATCTAACGTGAATATAATCAATAAAGTCAATTATACTGTGATAGATATGATTTCTTTACTTTTTACTAGATGTTTGACATTCAAATATTGAAAAAGAATATCATATTAGGGAAAGCTTTCCTTTAAATGAGCCTTACACGGTCAATGGCGGATTCATGGGTATTTAGGAGATTGGAATACATGTACTGGCATCCAAAGTTTTAAGATTTCACATGGAAATCAAAGAATTCAGTTTTTTTTTTTTTTTTTTAATTTTGAAGATATCTTATATCAATTTTTAAACATTTTTTATATAACTCTACTCATTCTGAGCCGAATTTAACGAATATTGAACAACACCAATCTAAACCTAGGTCTGCTCCTGTACACGATGCGAATTCAACTTAATCAAGACTCTGAATAAATACCAAGATTTCCAGTGAAATAATAAAAGAAGAAAAGAAATACTTAGTAGTCATTTGACCATGTTTTTTTTTATTTATTTTTTTCAAAAAATTATTTCACTTTAGTAAAAAAAGTGAAAACAAGATGTGTTTGGCTATGAAAAATTCAAATACAATTCCGAAATTATATTTGAAAAAATGAAAATAAGTTTTACTTGTTTTCACTCATACTTCTCTCACAAAATTTCAAAAAATAACTTTAATTTATATTTATGGTCAAACACAACTCCAACTTTAACTTTAATTCCAACTCCGAAAAATTATAATTTTCGTGGCCAAATGGATAATAAGTCAATCTTTGATGTCACTGGCCAAGGGTCCTATAGTACGTACAACCAATAATTCTTTGATAACGAGTTGTAGAATGGTAGCTACCAATAATTGAAATCAATTGCTCCAAACACTTCATTTCCCTAAACACATCATTATGATCAATTTATGATATGAAAATATTCCTTTTATGACAGAGATATTGATTTTTATTAGAGCTTGAATAAATGCTTCTCTTATATGAATTCTGTAAAATATTACGGTACGTTAACAGTCAGGGATCCCTAACAGTCACCATAAAATTAAATCGCATTAACACTTGAATAGAGAGAAAATTCATACCCTAACTAATCAATTTGAGATTGACATATAGTTAGATTGATATTGAAATTTAAGATAAAAGTAAAGAATTCGACACAATAATAAGCATGACCAGCTAGAATTCTTTAGGAATGTAGGGCATAACCATATTTTGTCCATGTACATATATTTGCAATTTTTTCTTGGTAGCCATCTGACCATAGGATTTGAAATCTCACTTTTCAAGTTTTGATTTGAAATCACCATATGCTTATAAAATTTGAACAAAATTTTAATTTCAATTTCAATCTCAAATTTTTTCAAAAATTAGGGTTTTAATTTTTTCTAATGTGTAAAACTTGATTCATAAGTTTATATTTTATAAAAACAAAAATAATTTATCATTTAAATCTTGTGAAAAATGAATCATGCTTGATGTACACTGATCATCTAATAACATGTAAAAAAATTATATTAAAAAATAATTAATTATTAATTTATTTTAATCTAATCTAATACAAATATCGACCACCAAAATGAAAGACATGTAGAAATAGCAAATTTCGGTTCTGAATAGTATCTTCGAAGAAAACAACTGTAGTCCATTAAAACAATCAGACGAGGGCAGCGGGTCCCTTGTCTGATTGTTGTTACATTAAGAGTTTTTATAACACTACAAAAAAAAATTAAATCATAGGGCAAAACTAAATAACCATTTGATAAATAACTTTCAATTCCAGAATCATATCTTCACAAAATTATTGTTATAAATCAAACGGAAGAGTCATTAGTTTGATAGGTGGGAGAACTTATTTGGCTTATAAATTCCTTAATATTTTTTTATTTTTTTCAATGTGGGACAATTGGTTCATAACAATCATCTCCGCTTGAGAACCAACGACCTCGTTGGTCACAGCCGAGCCCAATTGATCACGACTAACACCCCTCTTAGATTCAGCCCACCACTCCGAATCGCGGCTCCACGCGTGGATCGATCCTCGTTGGTCACTGCTACGCCCAGTCGGTCACGACTGACACCCCTCTTGGGTCCATACCACCACTCCGAGTCACGATCCAACGCGCGGCTCCACACGTGGATCGATCCTCGTTGGTCACGGTTGGCACCCCTCTTGGGTCCAAAACCACCACTCCTGACACGCAGTCCACCACTTCAAGTCACGGTCCAACGCGTGAGACTCTCAATGAAAGCACCAATGTTATAAATCAAACGGGGGTGCCCAACCCAAAAGACTAGCCTAATAGGTGGGAGAACCCATTTAACCTATAAACCTCTTAGTATTTCTCTATTTTTTTTCCAATGTGGACAATTGATTCATAACAACTAAATAATCATTTGATAATAACTTTCAATTCCAGAATCATATCTTCACAAAACTAAATAATCATTTGATAATAACTTTCAATTCCAGAATCATCAATTCCAGAATCATATCTTCACAAAACTAAATAATCATTTGATAATAACTTTCAATTCCAGAATCATATTTTCACAAAACTAAATAATCATTTGATAATAACTTTCAATTCCAAAAATCATATCTTCTACTCTATCCATAAATTTTTACTTGTCCGCTATAATGAAAATAGATATTCAATAATATTTATTCAGTTAAAAAAATAATGAATAATTTATTATTTTATATTTGTATTTATTTTATCTTTATTACTAAATATTGCTTATTATTCAAAGTTTTAAATTTATTATATTTAGAAAGTAATATAAAAAATATCTTTATAATTTATTATATTTTAAAACATGTATCAAATTAATATTAAACAAGTAAAAATGGATGATGGAGTATGAAAATATTTATTAGGAAACACAATGAATGGCTAGCCTAAAGGCCTTTGTATCACCGATTCACAGGGTCAATAATAATTCTACATCCGAAAAAGAATTAAAATATTTATTGATTCCACATACTCATAGTATGATATAAAATAGGATTTCTCTTGTTTCATTCTTTTCTTTTTCCAAATTCCACATTGTTAAAAGAGGAAAAATTATATTCATTATACGATATATGTTTTAGGGGCTCCCATAGAACACAAATTCATATTGGATTAATTGTAAGATTTGATTTGTCATCCATTATAAATATAAATTTAGTAATATGAACATTTTAAGTTTGAAGAAGCTAATTATATTTACTTAAATTTAATGAGTATCAAAATTTGTATCCTTAACAATCCACTAAATATTCCTCATCATATATATTTATAGATGTATTTTTTTGCTCCATTATTTCAGACGCAAGAATATATAGAGTATAAGTTAACTAGAAAGTTGGATTCTTATTTGGGTGAGATTAAAAAAATACTACAACAATTTCTGATATGACTTTAGGAAAAAATTTAGAAGAAAGAGACAAGTCGCATTAATCACTTTCATTATTTAATTTCTTATTTTTTTATAGTAGCTTTTAACTATTTTTTTCTTGAGTTGAGGATTTGTTGAAAACAACATCTCTATTTTTAAGATTTTCATATTTTTTGTTCTTTTTAAATCCTATTTTGTGAGATTACATTGAATATGGACAGTTCAGTGCATGAAGTTCGGCTCCACTCTTCTCAAATCCTACTTTGTAGAAGATTACACCGGACACACAACCAACTCGGTACATTAAATTGTGTTACGTCTATTATCATTTCTACAAGAGACTCATGTTTTCAAGACTTGAAGTCGTAATCTCATAGTCACATGACAATAACTTTACCGATTATAAAAAATAATGTCGTTTAATAAGTTAATGCACGTGTTCAAAGTCTTTATATTACTAATACATGAAAAATGGTATGTATTACTAATATACACTTTAATACATAATATATTAATTATACATAGACTAAAAATATATCAAACAAAATACTAATAATACACATTAATTAATGCATGCATTATTTTTTTCAATACACTCCATCAAACAAACCCCTTATTTGTCTTAGATAAGAAGCATTAAAAATTGGATTGTTTTGGTCTTTGTGTCGGTGTAGTTGTATATGTATCACATTTTCCCAATTGACGTTTTAGTCTTACCTAATCTTCTCATCTTGTTTATGACATTTAGCAAAATAATATTATTTTTTGTAAGTTGAGTAATTAAGAAGGAATATTATCTCCAAGACAAAAAACAAAAACAAAAAAAAACAAGTACGACTATACTCACTGTAGTATTGCCATTCTTTTAATGCATCTATATGTTATTTTTGTTTTTCTTCACTTTTGTATTTTAATAAGTTTGGAGTTTTTCATATGTTTTCCTGTTTTTATCCACTTTGGACAATTTTTTCACATCTTGTAGAAATGTTGGAGTTAAGAACAATTTGTCATTTGATTTTTAATGCAATTTGGCATTTTTCTCTGAATTGATTAAGATATGTATATATGATGGTGTGGACAATGGACATGGATCTTGTGTCAAGTAAAAACAATGCTTAAGGGGTTGTTTGGTAGAGTTATTGAAAAATATAATGCATGTATTAATTAATGTGTACTACTAGTACTCTTGTTTGGTACATGTAACACCCCGTATTCAAGTACGTGTATTGACGTATTCAAGTACGTGTATTGGTCTTATTTATATGGAATTAATTTTTTATTTTATTTATACCGGAATTTGCCCGTCGATGGTTCCATGCGAAGGTTATTGAATAATCTTTCCAGCGATATAAAGATTTCCAAAAAAGGATAGATTTCGGATATAATCGAGCACGTTCGAAACTATAAAACGGTGGCCGAGATATTTGGGAATAGTAAATGTGCAGGAAAATTTCCTATACACAAACTACTGAGGCCAGCTGAATTTTTGGGTCAACTTCGAACGATCATAACTCCCTTAATATAATGAACTGGGAGAGCTGCGACCTATGAAAAGAAAGATCTTTGAGTCTTCTTTCCAATGCAATTGGTTTCATCCAAATCCAACCTCTGAGTAAGGAGTTATACTCGTTTTACTTAAGCCTATCAAAACAGATTTTTAGGGTCAACTTCAAACGACCATAACTCCTTGTACAGGACGAACTGGGTGTCCTACTATATATGAAATGAAATCCCTTTGAATTATCCTTCCAACGATACCAATTTCACCCAAATATGATATCGTAGCAAAGAGTTATGGTCGATCTACTTTAGCTTATCAAAACAGTCTACCAAAGGACAGATTTGACATTATTTAAATTTTAAAGGCATTTTGGTCATTTCCTATTATATTATGGACGGAAATATGTGTATATATACATGTATATGAGTTCAAAAACTCATTTTCATCATCAATCATTGAGAAAGAACAAACCCTAGCCAAATTTGACCTTTAAATTACTTTTGATTCAACCGTAGAAATTCCAAAGTAATCCGATAACTGCGTTTGTCATCTCGAGAGCTTCGAACGACACCTATTATTTGTGCAAACAGGATTGCATAATCAAGAGGTGAATTCTAAGGTATGAATATTGTTTGCCTTTGTTCTTTTCCATATGTATATGTGTGATAGAGGATTATATGTATTGGTTGTTATTGAAAGGTGATGGAAATAGGGTTATGGACTATTTTGCATGGTTTGGTTGTATTGAATTGTGGAAGGTGAATATGGTAATTGAGTTATGGAAGGGGGATATGGTGATATACTATTGAATTGATGATTATTTATGTCTATGACTCAATTTGGTTTAATGAATTGGTTGGAAGGATAAATGAATCCAAACTTGATATTGGAGGATGTTGTATGAATATGCATGGCATGTGAATGTAATTGGAGTATAAGAGGGTTAAAGTGACACCCTTTATGGTGTAATTAAGGCTTACTACTTAACCACTAGTTTGGTGAATTCAAATAATTGAATTGTGACGTTTGGTTGCTAATACTAGATTGCTATATATGTTCATTGTAGATAAGTAATCCGAAAAGATGGGAAGTCTATTTGGGACTAGTATTGAAGGTTGACAGTCAGGTATGTAAAGCATACTCTATACCATATCTTTGGCATGAAAGTGAACAATTGTTCTATTAAGAAAGTTTCCAAAGTTATTCAATAACATGTGATCCATAGTGGTTTTGTATGATGTCCTACGTTACCAATGAACTCGTTTCCACCCTACAAGATGTCAAGACATTTCAATACTTACTTGTTTTCCAAATCTTACATGTTTATTGCACTAATGAATGTCAGAAGGTATCCGGTTACTCAAACAAGATTCATGTGCTATTAATGACTCCAAAACGTTTCATTGATATACCAATAAGTTCCTACTTCATTGTTATGGCATTGATGACTCCAAAACACTTCATTGATGTGCCAATGAGTTCTTACTTCATTGTTATTGCATTGATGGTCTATTTATATGTCTCTTATTGATGTATCATTGTTTCAAAGTATAAAAAATGCGGTGGAGACTGAAATAACAATATCAAAGATTAATTGAACTAAGTGATGAAAGTTCTCTCTTATCGGGTGGTATCCCAGGGGCATAAGCCTATCATGGGTCGATCCCTATTTATGTGTTTATGGGTGATATCCCAGGGGCATAAGCCTATCATGGGTCGATCCCTATTTATGTGTTTATGGGTGATATCCCAGGGGCATAAGCCTATCATGGGTTGATCCCAGTTGATATGTACTGGAGGCAGCCTAATGGTCACAGTACAGTACAATAATGATTACAAAGATGATAAGAACGAATGTAAAGTGATTGAATAAATACAATGTACAGGCTGTCACAAGTTCTAGTAAGTGTGGTCCACTCCTATTATGATTTATTCACTTGTTTCTGATTTCTATTGAGCTCCTATATCATATGTGATTATCTACAGCTTTACATACTCAGTACATATTTCGTACTGACGTCCCCCATGGGGGACCTGCATTTCATGCTGCAGGCATAGGTACCTCAGCTCATACACCGCACAAGTAGGAGCCAGGATATCCAGCTGCTTTTGGTGAGCTCCAGTTTGCTTCGGGGCTTTCCGTGTCATATCCAGTCACTTTTGGTATTGTATAGAAGTTAGTTATATGGCGGGGTGTGTCCCGACCTTAGTTAAACTCTGTGTATTGTCTAGAGGCTTTGTAGACCTAATGTACAGTCAAGATGGTGTTTTGTTAATAGACGTGATGGCTCCAACGGCCAAGTATTGTATATACATATATATGTGTGCTCGAGCTTATACAGGTGATCATTTCCTTTTATATGAGACATAATGCTGTCCGAATTTCGGGTTGTCATAGAGGTATGCATGGGAAGTATAAGGTTATGAGCTGGTTCTCCCGGGCCTCCTCGGTTACGGGTGCCGATCCGCTCCAATAGGATTTGAGGCGTGACAGTACATCCTTTTGCCTATGTATCTTGCATTAGTGATACATTCTATTGTGTATTAGTAATACACACCATTTCCTATGTATCTTGCATTAGTGGTACATTCTATTGTGTATTAGTAATACACACCATTTCCTATGTATTAGTAATACAAAGACTTTAAACACTTGCATTAACTTATATTAAATGACCTAAATACCCCTCAATTTCTCTCTCAAAATATTTCATAATTCCTTTACCCACCATTTTAATTTGCAAAAGTGAATTTTCTCAAAACATTTCACAATTTCTTTTTCCACCATGTTAATTTACAACAATGAATAGTTGGTTTAAATAACTCCAACATATTTTTGCTTTACTTCGAGGGTCTTTAAAATGATTAAAAAAAAATTCTTGAGATTATTCTTTAATTTTACATCTTGTATTTTGTTTTTGTTTCGACTATGTTAATCTGTCGTCATAGCATTTCATGCACAAAGACGAGGGTCTTGCAATTAATCCTAACCCTCTATATACTAGTTCAACAATACTACTTATATTTGAGATGACAAAAGAGCTTTGTTGCGAAAAAAGTGTACAAAGTCAAAGAAGGATATTTTGTAAACAAACATTTCTTTTATAGAAATTATGTAAGACATATTATTTCTAATACATCAAACCAAACAATGTATAAGAAACAATATCAGCATAACTAACACTAGCATAACTAATACAAACATTACTAATGCACTACATTCTACATTATTCTTACACACTCTACCAAACGATCCCTAAGTGTCTTTTTCGGTCATATCATGAGAAATAATATATATGATGGAATTTTAATTTTACAAGTAAAATATTATGAATGAAATTTGAAGATCTAGTAAAACCTTTTTTAGTTATAAGACAAAATTGGCTATCTGTACAATTGTCTACAAAACCAAATAATTGTAGGGCTTTTTGAGGCCTAAAAATTAAAATGGAAGTACTTATTTATAATCACCCATAGATTCCTTCAATTGTAGATGCAACTTATTAAAGTTGTTCTTGCATATGTATACATAAAATTATATTACTAATAATATGTTAATGTAATCTCACAAGTGAAGTATGAAAAGAACGTAGAATAGAGAAATCGTTTTCGATAGATCTTCGGCTCAAAATGTAATCCCACAAGTAGAGTATGAAAAGAGTGTAAAATAGAGAGACGATTTTCGATAGACCTTCGGCTCAAAAAGAGAAATTATTTGGAGAAAGAAAATATGACAACAAAATCTCAGGATATATAAAGTAGAATAAAACAGATTTAAAAAAAAATACTTTGAAAAGTAGCGATTACACGATTACTGAACACTACAACGAATAAGAAAAAGAGGATGTGGGGCTAGCCGTTGGCTCTCCCACCTTACAGGTGATCACACAAGCTACCTATTAATCTTCTATCATTGCGGATGAAACCTTTGTACCTTTCTATTTGAGGCGTGTAACCTAAAGTTATTGGTATATTATATATATACTTAATATATTGTAAATAAATCTACCTAATATATTGTAAATAAATCACGAGAATCTTTGGTTAGTTGAAACTATGGATTGTTTATTTGTTTGCTACAATAATCACAAAGGACAAAATTAGTATTAGTTGTTTCTTGTAAGTCAAAATGCTACTTTTCAATTGGATAAAACCCAAAAAAAAAAAAAAAATTTATTAAAGCTTAACTGGGCTTAATTTATCCGACAAAAATAGCACCTAAAACTAAAATAATATCCTAAAAATAGCCCCTAAAACTAAAAACCCAATAAATAGACATTCCATACATTTAACTCGGCTGAAACTAATCTAAAAAAATAGTCAAATTTTAATTTCCAATTTATAGTCGTATTTGTTGACCAAATAGCGACCAACTTTGGTAAGCTTCTTCCGCTTCTTCTTCTTCTTTTTATTTTCGTTTTTTATAGTTGTCATTTTACTTCTTTTCTTTTTCTTAAAAAACTTTTTTTCTAGTTTCATTTTTCTTGCTGGTTTAGTAAAATAAAATAAAATTGCTCTTTATTGTTTAAATAATTAAACATAAGTTTGCAGTTATTCTTTTCTAGCTAGTTGATGATGCTATTTATTTTATTTTTATGTTTTATATAACAATGATATAATTTGTATACACCATAAAAAATATATTTTGTACAATAACTTTACAGTTTATATACCCATCCTATATGACAATTACATAATTTCTATACATTCTATACAATCTTTAGTTGCAATTATTGTATATACTTGCACATATTTCCTCTATAAAAGGTGTATTTATGTGGTATATATACTGTATTGATGTGGTATAAATGTATATCAATCTAGTATAAGAGAGTATCAATTGGGTATATGGACACTGTATATGCATGCATAGGTTTTCCTTCTCTTTTGTTATAAAAGTGTATCAATGTGGTATAAAAGAGTATCAATTGGGTGTAGGGACTGCATGTGCTTGCATAAAATTTCTTTTCTCTTTTTAAAAAAGTGTATCAATGTAGTATTAAAGTGTATCAATGTGGTATAAAAGTATATCAATTGAGTATAGAGACTGCATGTGTCCAATTGAGCCAAATGGCTAAAAAGAGAAAATAAATTGGGCCGACTGGCTCCAATTGCCCACATTTTTAAATGGAAAAATTTCAGAAATAGCAACTATAGAGCCTTAATTGTAACTTTTATAGCAACAGTTTCAAAATTTTAAAAAATAGCAATATGTATTTTGTATTTCAGTAAACTATTGCTATTTAAATATATATACAATCAGAGATTCCCTTCCTAATTTAATGCTAATCTGTTTGAATTAAATAAGAAAAAAGTTGTTCCTTAATTTATGGCACATTTAATTTTACAGATTCTTTTACCTTATAAAACTCTTTTTTTATCACAACCGTTAAATTACAACTACTAATTGAAATTCAAAAAACGTTTTCCATAATCAGCAACTCAAATCAAATTCAAAATACAGATTCCAATTCAAAAACGTTTTCCTTCATGTTTTTTTTTTATGATCGACTAAAATTTTGAAGAAAATATTAAAAATACAACGGTTCAATTACAAGTATTGATCAACTAACTCTATTCTATTTGTGGTTTTCATAAAATTAAAGTGCGAAATTATTGAAAAACTTGTAACAAAATTGTGTAACAGTCGCGGGATTCAAAAATTTGAGATCGTATACAAATTTTATCAGTTCTCGTAAAAAATGGTTTAAGCAATTTTTTTTTTCAATTTTCAAATTTGTTCTGGTTGTTCTATTATTTGAAAGTTGAGATGCAATTTTTATACGTTAAATTTAAATTTTAGTTTAGGATAACTAGTGTTCGACTAAAATATTTTTTTGTTTGAATTTGTTTTGCAGTTTTGTATATACGAATTAGTTGATATAGTACGTATTTGAGATTTAAACAAACTTGGTTCTATTTGTGATTTTCATAAAATAAAATTGCGAAAATTACTGAAAAACTTAAAACAAAATTGCGTAACAGTCGCGAAATTAAAAAATCTGAGATCGTATATGAATTTTATTAGTTCTCGAAAAAAATGGTTTGATCGATTTTTTTTTTAAAATTCAAAGTTATCTGTGTCGTTATGTAATGTAAAAATTGAGATACAATTGTTATACGTTAAATTTGAATTTTAGTTGATGATAACTAGTATTTGAATAAAAGATTTTTTTTTCGTTGGAATTTGTTTTACAGTTTTGTATATACGAATTAGTTGTTATATATAGTACGTATTTGATATTTAATTTTATTTTTACTGTTTTTTTGTGTTCTGGAGATTGACAATGGGAAGCATACTTGTTCTTGTTAAACGCTCTTATAGATGGACATATAAACAACATTATGAAGATTACATATATTTTCAACTATATGTATTTATAATATACATATGCAGTACGTCTATGTGTTCACTGATAGTTTCATATGTTTCCAGCTGTATGTATTTATAATATTCATATGCAGTATTTTATGTGTAAAAATCATGTATTCTTATATGCATTTTTTTAATATGCAGGACATGTATTTTTTTTGGTATATGGTATACTTGATTCTGAAAATGATGCATCTTGTACTTGGTTCTTTGAGAATCTGAAGAAAACATATGGTGAAAGAAAACATATGTGTGTAGTTTTTTTATCGTAATGCAAGCATCATAAAAGTTGGTGGTGTGTACAATAATGTACCACATTATGCATGTATGTGGCGTCTATGGAGAAATGTACAATAATATTGTTATAATTTAAATGTTGCAATTATAGTTTAAATGTTGATTTGTTCATGATGTAGCATTATGTCAAAAAATAATTGTTTCATTTTTCCAAAGATAATTATATGATGATTCTAAATTTTGATAAAAATGTTTGATGTTGTTGAAGTTGTTATAGTTAAATTGTTGCAATTTTTTTACTGAACTTGCTTAACTTAATTCATTATGAATATATTGTACAAGACATATAACATCATTGATATATACCTAAGAAACTGAAAGCCACACTTACCAAATTTTCAATCTAAAAAAATACATGTGAGAATCTATTAAGTACCTATGCCCATCTATAAAAACTAAGAATAAGTGAACATACCTTTATGTAATAAATAATTTTTTTTAAAAAAATACATATAAAGACATATCAATTACGTAATCAAAACTTTAAATACAATTTTTTTTTAATATATACATTAATCATACATAAATATACATTATTCATAGATATATACGCATAATTGAAAAAAATCTATGAATAACTCCTAAATACATATGCATATCTGCTTAAATACATATGTATAACTGGTAAAAAACATATGTATTAAACTGGACAAATACATATATATATATGCATAGCCGAAAAATACATATTCAGACAAATATGTGTGTGTGTATATATATATATATATATATCCATAGCAGAAAATATATATTCAGACTTGTAAAAAACATATGCAATATTCATATATACATATCCATTATGCATAAATACATATGCGTTAATAATATATGCATTATGCATAAATACATATGTGTTAATAATATATACATATACATTATGCATATCTCAAAAAAAATAACATGCATTACTCAAAATACTTATGCATTACTCAAAATACATATGCATAAAATGGAAAATACAAATACAAATATGAAAAATACATATAGTAACTGGAATATACATATTAATTACTCAAAAATATATTCAAAATTAGAAACCACATATTCATACCGACATATGCATAAAAGTAACATAAACTAACTGTTGTCAAATACATATGAAATATTCAACATTAAAGTAACATATGAAACCTAAGAAATATTCAACTAAATGTTAGTCCACCTGAAGTTAACTGTTGTCAAATACAATAAATTCAAAATAAATGTCAAAAATTATGCACTTCATATCTTTTGTTATCCCAATTTTCATAGGAGGCCTCATTGGTGTTGCATCATCACTTTGTGCCCTCTCTTCTTCTTTCCTCGAACCATAATGCCACAACATTGAAGCATATCTCTTGCGAAGAAGATTTGAATCAAAGTCAACATTTGGAACACATTCACCAAAAGTAAGACACTCAGTATATGTCATCATATATAAACCACAATACCTGCAAATACAAATATATATCTATACTGTAACAAATACATCTTATATAATCCCTAAAATACATATCTTAAATTTAACAGATACATATCTTCACATTATAAAGACAAAAATACATATATGAACATATTATTCATAAAATATAAGATGACAAATAAAAAAATACATATCTATACTGTAACAAATACAAATCTTACAATATCAAAAACAAATATATATCTACACTGTAATAAATACAAATCTTATCAGTACCAAATACAAATACAAATACAATTCCTAGGTTTTATCTTGTTCATTTTAGTGATTTAGGCTACATTTAGTGCATGAATTTTGCATCATTTCATGTGGCCTCTCCTAAATAAAACACTTGCAAATATCTTGTCCTTCAGTAAGTGCAGAAGTAAGCCAACAACTTTTTGAGTCATAAAGCCACCTTCTTTTTGCAAGTAGTAATTGTGATCTGTCACAAAATTTCATACTACATACACATAAGAGCATGTACAACATACCACCTAGCTCAAACTTTTAGCAACACCAATTAGGAAAAGTACATTGATATTTCATAAACACAAGCAATGGTGGAGCGAGAATTTTCATTGAGGGGTTCCGAAGTAAACATACAAACTAGTCGAAGGGGTTTCAACATCTACTATATATACAAAGAAATATTTTTGACCATGTAAAGACAGTATAAAAATAGTATAGTTTTCCGTCAAAAGGAGTTCGGATAAACCCCTGAATTCAAGGTGGCTCTGCCACTGAATACTTGTAAGTAATCGAATCAGGTTTAACTTAGATACATTAACAGTGACAATGCTTTCATACTATCAGTGTAATTTAACATGTTATGATACGTCGATATGTTGTCTAACATTTTCTTTGTAAATGTAGGGATTATTATTGGTGCACACACAGGCATACATAGGGGTGTTTGGCAACAAAACAAGTCCAAAGAACAGAACAGATGGAAAATCAACAATCTTTGAGGTAACATACAAAGGAAAGCACAGTTTCACAATCAGATATCTTTTCACTAAACAACCAAAAACGCCAGATATACAACAAAAAACAAGAACAAGAGATGGTAATATTCAACTCTACACCAAATCATAACGTAGAAAACTTGGGGCTTAATAACCCATGTATCAAACTCATGTCAAAACATCATAATAATCATGCTTGATAATGAAAACAGTGATAATTCATCTGAAAATCTATAATTTACTACAATAGACATGAAAATATGAAAATAGACATGCAATTCATCTTCAAAATATCTCAAAAACTCATAACTTTGCAAATAACAATAATGAGTATGAACCTTAATTCAAAAATCATGTAATATCATTCAAAATCATATGAATTTAATGTAAAAGCTTAATTTTTGGGCACAAGGATAGAAGAAGATCCTTGTTCATAAATCCCACATACCTTGATTGATGATTAGATGGAGATTCTTGAATTATGGATTCCTATTTGAGTTTTTGGGGATGAGTTCTTGATTATCTTGTCTTGAGAATCTTCAATTTAGATCTTTCTTGGAGAATCTATAGAGGATTTTTTATTTCTTGGAGAAGAAGTTTTGGAGCTTTAGGGTTTTGCTTTGAGAGATAATAGATGAAATTGGGCATAAAGTTCTTAGAATGAGTTTAATTCCTTGTTTTGGACGAATTGGGGCCTTGAGAATTGACCAAAATGCCCTCTTTAAACTTCTGGACGGAACTAAAAATGTAACATTTTTTTCCGACTTGGGTGGCCACTGTGACGCACCACTGTCGTGGTGACTTACTGAAAAATGGACCAGTGGGAACTGTACATTCTCCGTGATGCGCCACCATTGCGGTGCCCCTTTGAAATGCCATTTTGGCCACTGGTGCGACGCGCCAATATCGCGTTGGGCTACTGAAAATCGACAATTGGGAAATTGGCCCTCTCCACGACGCGCTACTATCGTGTCGGTCTACTGAAATGGGACAATTAGGAATTTGGGCTTCTCCACGATGTAGGACTATCACGGAGGGCCACTGAAATTTGACAACCATCATTTTACCCTCCTTCGCGATGCGCCGAGTGCCCAGGTGGCACACTGTCAACTTAAAAACGTCATAACTCCTTCACCGAGTGTCGGATTTAGGAGAACTTGATATCGATGGAAAGCTTA
This sequence comes from Capsicum pubescens, assembly GCA_030864215.1. Classification (NCBI taxonomy): domain Eukaryota; kingdom Viridiplantae; phylum Streptophyta; class Magnoliopsida; order Solanales; family Solanaceae; genus Capsicum; species Capsicum pubescens. The sequence continues at coordinate 362,693,353 of CM061548.1, forward strand.
TTCAATTTTTCACACAATAGAAGGCCTAAATTTGGAAAATTCTATAAGCATAAAATGGTATTTATTTTTGAAGCAAATCTTTGATATTCTAGGAGCGAAATTAAGCTAGGAAAATTATGGGGTATTACAATATCTCCCCCTTGAAAATATTCGTCCTCGAATGTGGATAATTAAGCTGAAAATACTGAGGAATCTGAGGCTATAAGCTATCATGCACAACTGAAATAAACTGAATAGCTGAATCTTAAATATAATGAGCTACTGAACTGATCTGCGAGTGCATGAATTCTCATGAAAATAGCTATATGGCTGAGGTAGAAACGAGAGAGTCAACTTATGAGTAACCATTACTTTAGGCTGGATCTTATTTCGTGAGAAAAAAAAAGAGAGGTTTATGATATGAAAACTCGAGGTATTACAATCTACACCCCTAAACCTTGAGAATATTAAAGAAACAAAATTCCTTTCTGATTCTATGGTGCCATTGTTAATGTCCCAAAATCAAGAATTTGGAATGGACTACATGGCTCTACACAACTCAAATTCAGATCTCACTGAATTGATCTCAACCTCGACCTCAATTTCTAATGGCTCATTTACTGGAGACTGGGATTTGTTTGAGGATTTTGAACCTAATGTCACATTTGATATTGAAGAGTTCTTCAGTTAATTTGAAATTAGAACATCAAGTTTGTAATAGTAGCATGTAAGTTTTGTGCAATAATTATATTATTTTTTAAGGCTAATTGATCTTAAACTAAAGTCAATTGACTGATGTTTAGAGAAATAGTTGTAGTAGAAATTGTACCTCGATGAATTCATGTTTGTAATTACAAGCTTTGACAAAATACATACAGTAACAAACCTTTATACAAAATATATATCTTACATATAACAGATATAAAATAAATACAATTAGGGACTACAATTCTACATCTTAACAACACATTAGGGACTACAATTCCATATCTTAACAAAACTGAAAAATAAATAAACACCTAATAAATTGTATATATGAACATGTTGTCCAGAAACTATAAAATTTTACAAATAACATCATACCTCCTCCATTTTCCCTTCTTCGAATTCATAATCAGATGAAACATGACTTGCAATTTTACTAGATTCACCTTTTTCATCCGACTTCATCTTTTTCATCCATTTTTGTGGGTTTTGGGGATGAAGATTTTCTAAAAAAAAATTATTTCATTTTTTTTACAATGTTCTCCGGATTGTTAGGGTGCTTCAAACTCACTTCTTCACTGCTAACACCACCCTTAGGCTGAATATTAGTAGAACACAAGTTAAAATCTTCATCTCGTGTTAACCCAAGACTAAATGATGGTAGTTCATCGAAAATAAAATTCATCGGTTGAATACCTTTAATGAAACTACTACGATTTGTATGTTGTGTTATTATAGCGGAACTCCAAAAAATTTCAACACACACGCAAAAAAAACCTAATAGACCAAATCGGCCAAGAAGAATGAATTTTTTTTTAAAAAATAATTCGACTATAAAATACATAAAAGAATTTATATGGAAAATATAACTTGCATTAACTTTTAAAAAAACTTACCTTAATTGAAGGATGCAATGTTTATCAGGATCTTGAGAGATAAAAACGGTTTTTGAAAAAAAAAAAAATTGAAGATTGGAGGAAAGTAGATTTGGTAAAGTAGTGTGAAAAGGGAATGGGTAAAAAGAGGAGTTCAAGTCACTCGCTTTTCCCTAACAAAGGTAAAATATTGCTATGTTTTATTATTAGTTGTAATTTTGAGAAACTATTGCTATTAATTGTAATTAATGTCTTAAAGTTGCTAATTTATGTAAAAAAAAAAATTTAAATTGTGGGTCATTTCTTTTCAAAGTGGTCAGCCCATGTCCTTTTCCCTTCTTTAAATTTGTCAAACTATTTTACTTACACATGCGAACTAAATCATATTTATATTTCAATTGAACACCTCAATTTCAATTAGATAATTTCAATTAGACTCTTTTTATTTAAATTTTGAAATTTTATTTTGTGTGTATTCTCATTCATCTATTAAGTGCTTAAATAAACTACGTAATATATATCATTTTCTTTCATTATATGCATTCACCTTAATAAACGTAAAGCCTTAGATATTTTTCTATATGTGGTTGATAGGCTTAATAAAAAGATATAATATGCTTTATCCCATCAATTTAACTATCTAATAGAGACAAATGAAAATATACACAAAAAAATTATTAAAATTTGAATTGAAAGTATCCAATTAAAATACTTTATTAGGAGTTCAATTGTTTAATTGAAACAATACTTAATTCATATATTTAAATGAAAAAATTTAACAAACCTAAGAGGTTGATTATGTATTAACCGCAGAAGTATTAAATCTAAATATTGATCTATAATTACTGATGAATTCCTTCACTTAAATTAATGGCGTAATAACATATACACCCTTTTTAGTTCTATCTATCTCCTTCAATTTTTGATGTGTATAAGTAGATACTTAAATTTATATAAAATCAAATAAATAAATACACGACATGACAATTCACATGAGATACTGAAATATACTCAAACTAATTTGGATCTATTTCGATGTTTGTCAACTTGTTCAACTCTATTTAAACTTATGTGTCTGCTTATGCACAATCAAAATTGAAAGGTATAAATATCAAAGACAATATAATTTAAATTTTGAAATAAAATACGAATCTTAGGACTCGTTTAGCCATAGTTTTTCAAGTAAAATTTGAAAAAAAAAATTGACAAATAATGCTTGGTCATAAAATTTGACATTATTTGATAAATTTTTTGACAAATAATTCAAATTCTTAAATATTAAAAAAAAAAAAGAGTATTTGTGATAAATTTCATTTTTTGAAATTTTTTAAAAGTTCAATTTTACATCAAATTTTTATCTTTCATAAAATCACCCACTATTTATTGACCTCAACTAACGTATGCGGGTACAAAACAATGCAACTTATATTTTGTTGTGTATATATAGGTGGATATTGTATTAGTATCATGACTATTTTACACAGATATAATCTAGAAATATATTTTCTCAGCAGACGAGTGCATGTACATAACAATGCAACTTATACAAATAAAATTTTAGTATACTTGATTTTCTTCCTTTTCTCAACTTCTAAGAAAATGTTAAGCATTTCTTATTTTTGATAATACAAACTTATAGTAGTTTTAAAATTAATGATTATAAATTATATTTTTTAAATATTATGATCAAATTTACTCAAATTTTTATTAAAATATTATTTATTAAAAATATTTAAAAATCTATAATCAAACACGATGTATTTGAATTGTTTTTTTGGAAATCGTATGCTATTTGTGATGTGATTGAATAATAATTTATTTATTTCATATAGTATCTTAGTCAGAGTGATCCAAGAAGGAATAAAACAACCTTAGCTGTTTTGTGGACATAAAAGTCAAAACAAAATATAAATCGAATAAATGTCCAAAAAAAAGGTTCAAATTCCTTTCTTTTTTGGGAAAAAGACATCACGTAATTTTTTTAAAAAGTAATGGACAATAATAGTCCACATTTTTTATTTAGATAAAAGTAACACTTTGATTATTTTTAATATTATTTATTAGTCCTTTATTTTAATAAGTCACACACGCCTTCTATTTTAATAAACTACACGCTAAAGAATAAAAAAAATCATACGCGCCCTTTGCAGTTGCTCTTTTCTCGAAAAAAAAAAAAACTTGTATCTACAGTTCATGCTAGCAGTTGTCTTTTTCCTGAAAAAAGGGTAATAACTGGTACCTACAGTCCTCTTATCTTTTTCGACTGTTCTTTGCGATTAGATTTTCTAAAGTTTGTTGTGCTGAAAATGAAGAAAAAAAATAATACTGATACGAAATTAGCTAGTAAAGGTATAAGATATGATCCTAATTTCGTTGCTCCAGATGATGATTTTGAAGATTTAACAAATCCTGAAGATCGATTGAAGGATTTGAAGAATGTTCATGCTAGTCCTAGTCGTATTATTAGGTCTCGAGGTAAATTAGTAGTTGATCCATCAATGGCGAAACAATTAAAAACAACTAAAAAAAAGGCACATACAGATCTGAGTGATGATTCAGATCTTGTTGTCATTCGTAAAAAAACTAAAAAAATCAGTGATTCAAAAAATGATGAAGATGATGATAAGTCATCTAAACGAAAGGAGAAGATAATTGTGACTGATGAAGGAGATGCTCTTGTTCCTCAGAAAAAAACGAAAAAAAGGAATCGATCAAATGACGGAGAAGAGGATGCTCAAACATCCAAAAAGAAAAGTAAAAAAGTTCCTTGGAAGAGAAAAATACCCAAATTAACTAATTTTGAGGTACATTGTTTGTGCTTTTGTATGTATTAATTATGTCTGATAGATGTTCACTTGTTGTATAGAATTTGTGTATGTTTGAAATATGTGTGTTATTGATGTATATAATATGTGTCAGTGTTGTATATGAAATATATTGGGTAGTGATTTTTGTGAAATTTAGTGTACATTGACTATATAACTATTTGTGTATCAGAATTGAATAAGAACTGTGTATAGTTTGAATATTTATATTGTGACTGTGTAAAATTAACAAGACTGTTGTAATATGAGTAAAATTAGTGTACATTGAATGCATAACTATTTGAGAATCAGGATTGTATAAGAACTGTGTATAGTTTGAATATTTATACTGAATGACTAAAATTAGTGTGCATTGACTGTATAGCTATTTGTGCATCAGGAATGTATAAGAACTGCGTATAGTTTGAATATTTATATTGTATGCGTACAATTAATGTACATTGACAGTACAACTATTTGTGTATCAAGATTGTATAAGAACTGTGTATAGTTTGAATATTTATATTGTAACTGTGTAAAATTAGTAACACTGTTGTAATGATTACTGTATTAGTAAAATTAGTGTACATTTACTGTATAACTATATGTGTATCAGGATTTTATAAGAATTGTGTAGAGTTTGAATATTTATACTGTATCCGTATACTTAGAATATATTGACTGTACAACTATTTGTGTATCAGGATTGTATAAGAACTGTGTATAGTTTGACTATTTATATTGTAACGGTGTACAATTAGCAACACTGTATGAGTAATATATGTAGCTTTTTAAAATATTTATACCTAAAAGCACACTTATGTATTGCAGGTTTGAGATTTATTTCTTGGTCCATCTGATAATTACAAGTGTCAGCTCAGCGTGCACACAAACTGTGCTATTGTGACTGCGTTGAAATCTAAGTTGGACAAGAAGTAACTTGATTTGTTTAAGAATAGTTGCTTTGGGTATTTCTTATCTTTACCAAATATTTTTTCTCAAAATCAACTTATCCATGGAATGTTGCTTAGGAAACTTGTTTGTGAGAGAGATGATGAAATATGGATTAAAGTGAATAATACTAGGTTACGTTTCGGCTTACAAGAGTTTTCTATAATTAGCGGCTTAAAATGTATCGGAAATTACAATAATGAGTTTGCTGTTAGTGAAGAAAGTAAGCTGATGGAGTTGTATTTTTCAGGAAAATTCAAGGTCACAAAGCTTGATTTAGAAGAGTGTTTCACGGAAAAAAGTGGCGATGTGATGAAGATGCTTTACAAATTTCTGTTTTGTTCTTCATTTATTCCTTTATTTTTTCTGTCGCGTATAGTTATGTTATAACTAAGAATGATTTCTTATTGGTTGAATCTGGAAACTATGAAACATTTCCTTGGAGAAAATTGTGTTTTCGTCTGATGTTGGAGTCAATGAAGTCTAAGGTTTATCAGCGAAAAACTATGTATCGTTGTGCTGGTTTTCCTCTTGCATTTCAGTATTGGTTTTATGGGTGTTGTCCTTATGCCGATGGTCATCTTGCTGACCGAGTGGGCGATGGTGTGCCACGTATACTGAATTGGTTAGTAAAGTATAGACCAACATACAAGGAGGTCAAGTCTGCATATTTTGTTATTAGGCAAGAACAGGTATATCGTTGTTTTAAATTATAATTTATATATGCTTTGTTAAATTATAATGTGCTTCTTAAATGTTGAGTGCTTTTTTTTATGTGCAAGTTGTGTTGCGTAACATTATGCCGACAGTTCTTGAAAAAATAATCCTTTAATTATCTGATTTCAAACCTGTGGATGCGGTTGTGCATTCTGTTGATTTGCCTAGCACCGGTAAACAAGAATGTAGTCAGTTGAGCTCAGATAATGAATTGACACTTTTTTGAAGTGATGTTAAAATGGTATGTCGAAGTTTTTAATTAATATTTGTATGTTTTTCTTAATTGATGTGTTGACTTTTTCCTTTTATGTTTAGTTAACGGAAAAGATTTTCTCGATGGAGAAGTTTATGAAATCCTTATTTGAATTGATTTTTCGAGCTCTAGATATAAAGAATGAGCCTAAGGTATTCTTTTTCTGAATTTCTCCTTTTTTTTTAACAAATCTTATATACACTATTGTACTTATTTTATAAAGTTTTTTTAAAGGTTGGTACATCAATTGGTGATAACAATGTGACAACTCAAATGAAAAAGACGATGAGACACCTAATGTTGATGGTACAGGTGATGATCAAGTTAATGATCCACCTAATGTGGGACAACAAAATGATGTTGTACTAGAAGTGGATCATATAAGTGACAATTTGATGGATGATGTAGGAAAAGCAACAGATTGTGTAGGTGGTGACATAATTGGGCATTTGGTGGATGCCGTTACAAAGAAAGTTAATTTTGTAGGTGATTGTGTAGGTGGTCATGTCGATGTTGATTCTACGGCTGAAACTTTAAAGGATGGTGCTTGGAAGAATTTTCCATATTTTGATTTTTTAAAGTTTACACAAAGCTCAGGTGAAAATAAGGATATAGGAGAGAGTAGAAATAGTCAGGTTGATAGTGATTGGTCTAATTTTACTGATTCTGAAGTGTCTAAATTTACTCAATCTTTTCATGATCAAAAGACACAAAAACAAGGTGATGTGGCAGTGGTTAGCCAGAATGAGCTTGACTGATAAAAAATTCCAGATTCTAAAATTTCTAAGTTCACTCAACCCGATAAGAGTGTTGCAACAACTGATGCGACTGATTTAGCATGTGATAATGTTAGAAAAGTTGATGCAACTACAAGTGATAATGTTAAAGGGATTGAGGAAAACATGATGGTTGCGCCTGTTATGTTGGATGAAATACCTATTATTCCTCTCCGATTACGTAAGCCAGCGACAGTATGTGAATCTTCATTTTTGTCAAAATTTAATTCTGGTTGTGGCAAAGTTGAAGGCCAATTATCTAAGTGTGTAGAGAATGCTCAGTCAAGAAAACATGTCTTGTCTATAAAGCATCCTTTTGTGAAGAGTATTATGGAGCGAATTGATGATATGAAAGTGACGTTAAAGTTTAACAGGTTTGTTGTGAGTTCATTGCGCGTTAAACAAATGTAAGTTTTTGTTTGTAATTTTTTTTTGTTTTACTTTATTTTATCATATATTACAATTTTTGTAACATTTTTTTTCAGGCATGTTTATTCCGATTCTGTCAATGCTCTCCGAAAATATTTTGACTATGGAGTTGATATTGTTAAAATGAAAGAGTGATTCTTCACATTGGCATATCCAGGAGTACCGTTAACCGATTCAGTAAGTAATGAATTTTTTAGTTAATTAGGTTATATATCTTTTATTTCTGTACTTGATAGTGATAATCCAATTGGAATACTGAAATTTTGTATATGATGAATGTTATATAAGTTCTATGCTTTATTTATGCAGTACTTTATGTCCAGTTTATATGCAGCACTTAATATGAAATATATATACAGGTCCTATGCAGTGTTTACACAGTATGTACACAATTAAAATGCAGTAGTTTCTATTCAGTATATATATACAAGTCCTACACAGTAGATACACAGTTTGTATGCAGTAGTTGATATGATGCATGTTATATAAGTAGCTTATATTTATATGATTTAAATTAGTGTTCTGTATTCATTTTTAGCATTTTAACGTGATTTTGTTGTTCGTATTTTCAGCATATTGATGTTATCTTTTACTATTTGTAAAAGAAGTCAAAATACGGGTCTGTTTGTGATTCAGTTAAATTTACAACCATCGATTATTGGTTTAACTGCTTGATTCAGACTTTGTATAAGCATTTTCTGGAGAACAATAGAGATGTAACACTTATCACTCAAGAACATCAAATCGTTGAGTACATGCTTGATTTTTTATGAGATGCAACATTCTGTGGAATAACGTTGATAATGTTCTTTTCCCAATTAATCTTGCTGAGGAGTTTCACTGGATTTTGGCGAGGCTGTCTTTTAAAGATCAATTCATATATGTGTATGATTTAATGCATGGTGCAAGGCATGTCGTTCATGTTCAGAAATCAGTTGCAGCGTATTCAGAATTAATTTCACACTTTTTTCTTGTATGGAATTTTGGAAAAGTAGGAGCGATGGACTTCCAGTGGCTAATTCTTTTGATATTCGTATTGTTGATGGACTGCCAATGCAAGCTAACACGTAATATATTGAATGCATATTCAATTTCTCATTTTTACATACTTTTTTATCAATTATACTGATGATGTATTATGTTTACAGAGACTGTGGTGTATTTGTTGCTGTCTTTGCTGAGTATTTCCTTGATGGTCTTGAAATTTTTAATCATCTAGATGATATTGATTTTATTCGTACTCGGTATGGTGTGTTGTTGTAGGATTATGGAAAGAAGAAATAAAGTCAATATGCAGTTAGTGAAGATGAATCTACTGGTTGATTATTGAAGAACAAAGATGGTGTGCAACAAATTTAGTTAGAAATGTCTTTGAAGCATTGATGTTAGATATGTTTTACTGTTGAAATGCTTAGGGTTGTTTCTGTTTTGTGTTGATACACTCGGAGATTCTTATTATGAAATGTTATGCCGAATACTATATATTTTGGTAATTGATACAATTCTGTACAATTGATGCTAAAATGTTAGTTTATGTTGATCAAAGTTGATATTCAGTAGATATGCAATATTTATTTAGTTCCTACATAGTTTAATATCCAATATATATGCAGGTGCTATACAGAAATTACACAGTTCATATGCAGTACTTTATATGCAGTATATATACAGGTCGTATATAGTTGTTACACAGTATGTACACAGGTTATATGCAGTTTATATGCAATATTTATGCAAGTTTATACCAACAAAATATAAAACTCACATTGTTGACACAGGTCATATAAAGTAGTTATATAGTGTAATATATAATATATATGCAGGTGCTATACAGAAATTACACAGTTCATATGCATTACTTTATATGCAGTATATATACAGGTCCTATATAGTAGTTACAGAGTCTGTACACAGGTCATATGTAGTTTATATGCAGTATTTATGCAAATTTAAAACCAACATTCCAATAAAATATAAAACTTACACATTGTTAACAGAGGTCATATAAAGTAGTTATATAGTCTAATATATAATATATATGCAGGTGCTATACAGAAATCACACAGTTCATATGCAGTACTTTATATGCAGTATACATACAGGTCCTATATAGTAGTTACACAGCCTGTACACAGGTTATATGCAATTCATGTACAGGTCCTATACAGTAGTTACAATATTATATGAAGTGTTTATGCAAATTTATACCAATATTCAGTATGTATGCAACATTTATTCAGTTCCTATACAGTTGTTATACAGTTTAAGTACACTATTTCTACAATTTTATATATTTATCCCAACCAGATATAGAACTTATATATTGTTGTAATAAAGTATTTATATAGTTTATAAAAGTAGTTATATTCAAAATATAAAGGTGCTATGTATTTGCAAATTAATTCAAAAGACAAATACTAGTACTTATATATATTCAAACTGTATATAGGTATTATACATGATTGACACAGATGATATGCAGTTTTATTAAGCATTGTAGCAGAAAAATTACACTCCCCCAGCTCAGATGAGTTGATTAGTGCACCTCACCAAAAAATATGGCTAAATGAAATACCATAATGCACAGATTTCTATAAGAGTAGAATGCATTTGAAGTAAAATAATATTATTGCTATTACATTGCTATGAAAAAAATAGTCTTTTTTTAAGAAAAAATGGGAAAGATAAAAGTGTTCTTGCAGCAACATCCTATTACATTCTTGTTGGAGCATTTCCACATGTTCTTCGATTGTGTCCTGTTTTTCCACAGCGTCCACATGAAATTTGTTGGTTAAAGTAGTCCATAATGCCCTTTCCTCGATTGTTCTTTTTTGGCCTTCCTGATTTTGGTTTTCAGATTGGTGGCAGTACTATATTAGCTGATATCTCTGCTGGGATGTGCCAAGCTGTTTCATCAGAAAGTGGTATAACTGAAAGTTCATATGCTTTCAAGAAGTTTTCTCTTGTGTAATATGGAGCACAATAGCTTTGTAAGTCCATATGCATGTAAGTTAGGACCTCCATAGCATGTGGACAAGGTATGCCATCTACTTGAAATTGTAGGCAGGAACATTTTTTTCACGCATGCAAACAATGTTTCATTTTCCAGTTTCCTTAATGACTACATAAGAATAGTGAGTAGAACCCATCACCTGCAATGTACAAATATATTAGTATATAGTGTACACATTACAATATGTAAGTGTCTGTGAAGTAGAAATAAGAAGTAATACCTTCATTTTATTTGATAGAATGAGATTTTTCCTCATTATTATATTATATTTGTTTCCCAGTTCTATAAATATTGCTTTTGAATATTGTCTATGCTCATTATTCCATCTCATGACCAGATCCATCATAAATTGTAGGAATTTTTTAATTGGCAGGTCTTTTGCATCTCTATTTGCTGAATTTAGGGATTCTGCTATGTTTGAAGGCATGAACATCGAACTGTTGACATGGGCATGAGCTATAGACCATTTTTCATAGCCTATATCAAACAGATACTCCTTCACCCTATTATTGATTTTGTTTATGTCTTTCATAAGCCGATCAAAGTCTTTCTTTATGTATGTTCTGGCCATTGTAAAGAAGATTCCCTTTAATTGCTTTTGATTCTTCTTAAATCTACCCTTGATGTTGTTCCATAGATGGTAGATGCATATACAGTGAGCCACATTTGGATATACAAGTGCAACAACTTTTAATATACAGTCATGCCTATCAGATACTATGCACATGCCTTCTTTTTCACCCAAAGCAGTGTTAAACATGCGAAAAAACCATTCCCATGAAGCATCATTTTCAAAATCAACAACAACATATGCTAGTGGCAAAATATGTTCTGATTAAACAAGTGGAAAAGTGTCTATCAGTACATGCCAGCATATACATAATTTTGTCTAAAAAAATTTCATAAAACTCACCTGCTGCATCCAGCATACTAGCAGAAAACATTGTTCCCTTGTATGCAGATTTCAGAAAATTTCCATCAACAACAATGGTAGGCATACAATATCTCCAGCCCCTAATTGATGTGCTCAACGCGACAAAAACATATAAAAAATAATTGTCCTCCATTTTGTGTAGTCTTGTGAATGATCCAGGATTTATTGTGCTTACCATGTATAGGTAAGCTGGCAATTTAGCATAAGATTCACGCAAGGAACCTCTGACCAGTTCAAGTGTTTTTTCTTTGGCTCTATATATTTTTTTGTAGTTTATCCTAATTTCGTACAAGTTTCTCATTTCTTCCATGATCTCTGCTGGAGTGTATGTTGACTTTAGATTTAGAAAGTTGTGCTTCACCATTTTAGCGATGGTTAAAGAAGTAGCATGCCATTGTGAAAGTATTCTGTCCGCAATTGGACAAGTGTGATCATCGACAAATTTGATCACCATGAAAACTTTTGAATTTTATTGACTTAAAGATCTAAAAATCCAACTGCATCTCTGATTGATACACTTAAGATAGTACATAGATACATTTATATACAATAAATATATATGCAATACACTGTTCATATCCAATATATATGCAGGTGCTATACAAAAATTACACAGTTCATATGCAGTACTTTATATGCAATATATATACAGGTCCTATATAGTAGTTACACAGTCTGTACACAAGTCATATGCAGTTTATATACAGGTCTTATACAGTAGTTACAATATTATGTGCAGTATTTATGCAAATTTATACCAACATTTCGATAAAATATAAAACTTACACATTGTTGGCACATGTCATATAAAGTAGTTATATAGTTTAATATTCAATATATATATGCAAGTGCTATACAGAAATTACACAGTTCATATGCAGTATATATACAGGTCCTATATAGTAGTTACACAGTCTGTACACAGGTTATATGCAGTATTATGCAAATTGAAAACCAACATTCTCATAAAATATAAAACTTACACATTGTTGACACAGGTCATATAAAGTAGTTATATAGTTAATACCTTGATGATGATGATCTTTTCACCTTAAATTGAAATCTCTCATGGATTGCATAATGTTTCATCACACTGGATATTGTATTTTTATCCTAGTACAGCTGCCCTTCTTCAACATCTCTCTGAAGTGGATCCTTAATTATCGATTCAGTCTGTTCTTCCATTTCTTCATCTTCAATTGTATAATCAGAAATAGGTATCGGATGAACTTGAATAACAGTCGGAGATGTTTCGATCAAATTTTCAATTAAGGATTCTCCATTTTCAAATGTTTTTTGCAGTGTTATACACAATGGAAATTCATTTATATCCAAAAAAAATTTCTTCATCTCCATGTAAAGTCTAACACTCATATCATTGTAAATAGTCATAGATCCACTCTTTATAATGTATTTTATTGTCATTAAATCAGAATTTCACTCTAGATTCAACGGTTTATACAATTCATCAACAGAATATTCGTACCTACAATTCGAATTTAAAAGTACTCCATTGATTGTAAACTTTTCAAACTGTACATCACTTAATCACTCTCCTCTGTATTGTAGCATAATTGAAACTAAAATCGATCTTGAAGTCATAATTTCGTATCAACTGAAGCTAATTATGAATGAAAAACTTTTTGAAGCTAATTGATGGAGGATATTGTATATTTATATACAATTTATAAAGGTATTTTAAGGTAATATGGTGTATTTGAAAGAGGATTTGTGAGATTTTAATGGAAAGGAATCCTGAGGTAAAATTGGGGAAGAAAAGTGTGAGTTTCAATTGAAAAGGAAAGAAATATATTATGCTATTTTTGCGGTTTCTTAGCGGTGATTAGAAGATGGCTAAAATATGATATTATTTTAATGGCTATTAAGTGGGAATTAAAAACATGGGCTATTTTTGTGGAATAAGTTTTAGGAGAAGGGCTCGTTTTGTCCTTCTCCCTTCTTTTTTCTCTTATTAGAATAAAACATTTTTCCATATTTCATTTCGTTAAAGTTATCCAAGCTGTACCCAAAAACTATGAAGATTGACGAGATAAATTTAAATCTTGATCAATTATTTCAACTTCAAATTTAACATTTAACAGATAAGTTTTAGATTATTTTTTTTTAAATCAAAATTTCACCGATAATTACTACGATATGCTTATTCATCATATCTCTTGAGAAAAAAGACATATAAAAAAAGGGTGGATGAAAAGGAGGAAGGAAGAAGAAGGAAGAAGAAGGTTGCACTACTAACGTAAATGCTACCACGAACAAATCTGGAACAATAGTCACAGACTTAGGATTTTGAGTTCGCGAATGTTCAATATTTTTTAATGTAAAGATATTATTAATCATATAGTTTAAGTGCATAATTATTTGAACAAGACAATGAAATTTTTTTTCTTGGTATTTATGATACATTATATTTATATTTTGAAACAAATGTACCTATCATGGATAAAAAATGATAGATGTTGCTCATCAGATTTCTCTCAATAACTATCAAGGTATGATTTATTTTTTTGGGACTCTCATCCGGTGTTCGGTACCCGCATTGGAGTCTGACTAATTTGAATTCGCGTCAGGTAGGGCCCCATTCGGGGGGTAGCGCTCCCTACCAAGAATTTTTCTATGCCCAAGGCTCGAACCCAAGACCTCTGGTTAAGGAAGGAGCAGCCCCATCCACTACACCATATCCTTCGGTGGTAACTACCAAGTTATGTTACGTTGTTCATGTTTAATTTATTTATTTTTTAGTTATTTTGTTATTATTTATGATAACATTATATTTGTCTTTTGTCATAGGTGTACTTAAGGAAGTTAAAGTTTCCACAGATTTGATGTACGTAAATCTCTCAAAAATGCAAAATAAATATTTGAGAAATCAACAAGGACAATGAAGAATCGAAATATATAAAGGAGATTTGTCAGATTATTTATGTAAAGAATGAATACAAATATATTTATATGTGCACACATATTATTATATCACCTTTTTATGTCTTTAATATATTTCTCTTAAGCATAAAGACGACTCTAGAATAATATTACGTCTAATTTACATATTTACTCTCTTCTCGAAAGATTACAAAACATATTTGTAAGCATTAAAATATTTTAATTAATTTATTCTTTTCATGATTTTACTTGCAATATTACATTTATGAACGTATAATTTTTTCTTACTAATTTTGTATGTTGTTTATATTTTTTTATATCACATAACTAAAAGCTAAATAAACAACAAATCAAATGAACATTAATGTATAAAAATATAAGTAACTTAAATTTAAATTATTTTGAAATTTAAGAGAAGAAAACTCATTTGCTTATGAAATATAACACAAAAGCAATATAATTCAAAGTCATTCTAGAGTAATAGTAGTTATAGTAGCAGCAACAACAGTATAATAATAATAATAATAATAATAATAATAATAATAATAATAATAATAATAATAATAATAATAGTAATAACAATAATAATAATAATAATAATAATAATAATAGTAATAATAATAATAATTATTATTATTATTATTTCATTTTAGATATTTATCTCAATTCAAATTCAAAAGTATAGATTATAGAATTTCAAATTTAAAAGGTTAGAAATACTTATATTTGAGAATATTAGATATTAGAAAATATTAATAAGGTTTTTGATTCTTTTTCTTTTCTTTTTTTGGGGTAGGGCGGGGTGGGGGTTGGGGAGAGGGGGCGGTAGTTGTTATCTCTATCTACTTCTCACATTCTTTGCCTTTTTCTATAAACGGTAACATCCTTCAAGAAGATAAGAAGAAAAAGAAATCTGTAATGATTGAAACGACGACTTCGATAAGTAAAAGATTCATATGTAAGTCGATTTCAAATTAATGTCGTTTCTATTGTTTAATTTATGAAGAAGTATCCTTGAAGGTTTATTCTTATTTTGTAGTGATAATGTCGTTGTTAATGTTGACTTACTAAATAGATAAAGAAGAATGAAGAAAAAAGAACAAAGATAACTACGGAAGTAAAAGTTTTGTTGATATAGTTGATAAATTTAAGTTTTTTAAAATATGAATTTGATATTATTGTTCTTCTTTGGAATGTTGTTTTATTTCATTGTCTTTTATGTATAATTCAATCGTATGAAATTCATAATTGTCTGATTTTTGTACTTAATATCACACTCACATACTTTTTTAGGTTGATTATAAAATAGATTTATAGATATCGAGATACGTTTATTTTGAATTTAGGATTATAAGAATATGAAGAATAAAAGTTTATTTGAAGTTATATGATTATTTTTACTCGTATAAATTTAGTTATAGGTGAAGGAGAGATATTAACAATCTAATATTTTTAAATTGTGAATAATATAATAAATAAAAATATAAAAAATATTTTGTTTTTTACAATTACATAATTTTTTGGGGTATATATTTGGTTAAAGGTGAGGAGATTGGATGAGGGTGGAGGCGTGTGGGGGGTGGGGTAGAATTTCTTTAATTTAAAAGTTGAGGGGTTGGGGGGAAGGGTATGGAGATGGAGGTGGGGGTAGAGGTAGGGGTGGGATGTGGGTGGGTGGGTTGGGGGTAGATTTTCTTTTTTTGCATTTTGTGTTGAAAAATAATATGATAGTTGAACTCTTTTAAGGTAGTATGATTTAACATGTTCGACGAGATATTTCAATATGAAATGATAGAAATAATATTTTAATATTATTCACGCATCGCGCGAGTACATGTACTAGTCAATAATTTATGAAATATACATAATCAATATATAATTGACAATGACTTCTCCATTTTTAACAATTTCTCGTGTTTATCTTTTCGTTGAATTTTTTTATAAAAAAAAATGAATGAAACAAGTGTATTGTTGCCAAATGAAGTAGCCAAAAAAATTAAAAATTTATATCACGAATTATTTCCTTTTTGCTACCACAAGTTTTACACCTTTCAAAGGTATTCAATAGTTTTTACGCAATTTATAAAGACAACACTGTATAATATTATTATCATAGTAATTTACATTCCAATTATTGTTCTTTGTCACTTTAAAAGGTTTTTGAGACTACGATTATTAGTATTGATATTTATTTTATTTATGTTTGATTAGTACTGGATATGTTGTTGTATGTTTGATTATAATTATATCAGGTAGAAAGATCAAATAAGTAATTACTTATTTGATCTTTCAGACAACACTTTGAGCCTCTTTCGATTTTGGAGTCATTGTTTTTTATTTCTATTTGAACTATACACAAATTTTTTTCATGGATTCTTTTGTTTTAATTGGAATATGCATACAAAGACTACTTCTAAATAAAAGTTAAAGGTGCACATTGATCGTTTTATGGACCATCAATTCGCTTGATTAGTTTTCTACTTCTAAACACGCTAAATCGTAACCTAAGATATTTACCATCAATTTTTTAATAATTCATTTTTCAATTTAACAAATAAGAAAATGCTCATATAGTTAAAAACTTTGTTTATGACTTCACAATTGATTTAAACAAAAGTAATTTAAAGTTAAGATTATGCAGTATGATTTTGCATTACTTTAATTTTTATTTTATAAGTTAATTGTAATTAACGTTATATATACATACAAAGCACATACACTTGACTAGTTTTAAGAGAAGAAAGCAACACAGAGTAGTATTGGATCAAATAGCCAGAAAAACCCAAAAATATGACCAAGTTGGGGAAAAATGGACTTCTATAGAGAGTCGAACTTTTGCATCCTCACACTTATAATCCTCAAGCATCATTCCTTAACTATACCACCCAGTCATTATATTTATTTCTTTCAATTATTTATATAACTAGGTACAAGTCATAGATTACAAAGTCTAATAGCCAATTTCGACTAAAATTATTTTTATTGCACACCTTTCATTCACATTATAAACTAAAAGTAGTCATACCACTGCAATACAACTTGAGCTTCATAACTTCATTAAAGAAAAAAACACATCTACAATTGATGTCTCTGCGACAACTAAATTCATTATTTTTCTTTCGCTTTACAACTCATATTCACTAATAAAACTGAATAATTCGACACTCAAAACCATTATCCACACAAATTTGTCTTCTTATCATTAGTGGATGGTCTATAAAAGTTGCAATAAGATAGATACCAAATATTAGCTCTTTATCTAGGAAAGCAAAGGGAATCGAAAGTATAAAAAGAGTAACCAAATAAGATCCATCCCTCACATTAACCAAATAACAATATCAACACCAAAATTGTTTGTTAGATAATTATAAAGGAATTTGTGGTTTGAGATCCAACCCTTAACACCTGAAATAGATTTAGATAAATAACATTACAAGAATTAAAAGTTGGATTTTCAATTAATATAGTAGCTAGGAGTATGTTGGTTCTTCAATTGGGATTAGAAACGTTATCATTAGGCTTGATCTTAGGTTCTAAGTACATAAAATAAATATGTGAAGAAGAATCAGGTGCTTATTCTCATATACTTTCGCCACATAAACAAACTTAACATAGAACGAGAAAAAAGAACTAATGACGGCTAATACAGTAACTCCACTAGTGCTCTCAATATCCATAGTCCTACATTTCAGTATTCACAACACAAAGAACCTAATACTCAAAACTGGATCGTAAGAAAATTCTGTGCCTTATCGTTGGAAAACAGAAACTTTATACACCTCTCGTCCCCAACCCATAAATCTTAAAGGTTGGTTATGCCCTAATTATTATAGTATATCAAAAAGTTGAATTCTAAAAATTCAAAAAATTTCAAATCAATCTCAGTTTTGTACAAATCTACTGGAGGAATGTAACACACTTACAACACACCTCTTCATCAAATTGCAGTGCAGGTCCTCACTTCCTTCCGATATCCAAGGGCCTTCTTGAGGGGAAACTTGCTTGTGAATCATGCCCAATTCTGCTTGACACTGATGCTCAACTCTATACTTCTTCCTCAAGTGATCTTTCTCTCTGTTACTCCTATTTATAGAAGAATTAAGTTCAGCACTATTGGGTTGTTGAGAAGAAAACTGTGAAGTGAAAGGAACACTTTGAATTATTGGATGAAATGGAAGGAAAAGAGGATGTAGATAACAGGGAAAAAAGCTACCATACATCCCAAATCTTGGTCTCAAATTCTCAAAAGAAACAATTTCTTCAAACTCTTTTCTAAATTCACTCAAATATCTTTTAATCTTCAAATCAATCTCAACAGAATAATCTTGAAATATTTCTCCTTATTCAACCTTCTCTTCTTCCATCATACTATTTCTCAAAAAAACTGAAAATAAAATCCTAACAATTGGAAAGGCGCTAGGAATTGGATTAAACCTTAACAATTGAAAAGACACTAGAAATTGGATAATCAATGAAATTACACAGTTTGCTTTATGTGTTTGAAAATCTATCAAGAAATTAAAAATCAAGAATTTTGTTCAGAAATGAGAACATGAGTATAATGAGAAAGTGTTATATAATTAATTGTATGTGTTTCTTTGTGCCCAAGTAGCACTACTTGTTGCCCAAGTATTGTAGCTAACTTAAAAGGATGTTATTTATATTCTTCAATTTTCAATGGGCTGAATTGCAGGTGGAGTTTATGGAGTCAACAGTCATTGCTTATGCTCTCCGCAACTTCTTGTAGTTAGGGTTGTCTCTATATGTCTTTCTTTTAGTTAGTGGTAATTTAGTAATTGTATATTTAAATTTTGTAGTTTATTTTCACATCAGTAGGTTTGATCTTAGGTTCTAAGTATGTAAAATAAACATGTGAAGAAGAATAAGGTGCTTATTTTTATATACTTTCACCACAAAAACAAACATAACATAGAACGAGGAAAAAGAACTAATGACGGCTAATACCGTAACACCACTAATGCTCTCAATATCCATACTCCTATATTTCAGTATTCACAACACAAAGAACCTAATACTCAAAACTGAATCGTAAGAAAACTTCGTGTCTTATCGTTGAAAAATTGAAGCTTTATACACCTATCGTCCCCAACCCATAAATCTTAAAGGTTGGCTATGCCCTAATCATTATAGTATATCAATAAGTTGAATTCTAAAAATTCAGGAAATAGCAAATCAATTGCAGTTTTGTACAAATTTATAGGAGGAATATGACACACTTACAACACGTCTTTTCATCAAATTGCAATACAAGTCCTCACTTTCTTCCCATATCCAAGGGCCTTCTTGAGAGGAAACTTGCAAATTTGCCTGCGCATCACGCCAAATTCTGCTTGAGACTGATGCCCAACTCTATACTTTCTCCTCAGGTGATCTTTCTCTGTTACTCCTATTTATAGAAGACGAATCCTTCATTCCAGATATTATTTCGGTAACTGTATCTCTGGTTCTTGATTTATTTTAACCCTTGCTTGTACTGTACTCCTCTTTTCAGACTAAATCACCTTGGATTTCTTCTGTTTTTTTGAATCCACCATTAACTTCCCTATCAACAGCATTAGCATCACTGTCACCCAAGTCATTACCATTGCATCGTGAAGTCAATAAACAATCTTGATCCCTCCATTTTCTTTTCTTTACAAAAATTTACTTTCCATTATGTGCTTTAAGATCAATTAAGCCATTACCACCACGATTCTGAAAGTTATTTAGTATGAGACTTTGGTACACTACATGTAGACCCTCGTCGTATCCTCCTCACTAACCTCATAATGGTCCATTCCAGGAAATCGCTCTAACATACCGCAGAGCCAACTATTAGACAGTTGCCTGTGTTTTATATCATATAGGCTTCCCTCCACTTGCGATAATTAACACTAGAAATCCAATCTCCTTGATTAATGAATGGAGAAACTGGTGACTCATCCCTATGACTTGCAACTCTCTTAATAGATCTCTCTCAGATAGACGAGCCTACAAACGGAACTAGTTATTACTTCAGGATTAAGTTCAACACTATTGGATTGTTGAGAAGAAAATTGTGAAGCAGAAGAAACACTTTGAATTGTTGGATGAAATAGAAGAAAAGGGGGACGTTGATAACAGGTCAAAAAGATACCATACATCTCAAATCTTGGTCCCAAATTCTCAAAAGACACAATTTTTTCAAACTTTTTTCTAAATTCACCCAAATGTTTTTCAATCTTCATATCAATGTAAACAGAATAATCTTGACTTATTTCTTCTTCTTCGACCTCTTCTTCTTCTACCATACTATTTTCTCAAAAAACTACAACAACAACAACATACCCAGTGTATTCGCACATAGTGGGGTCTGGGAAGGGTAGAGTGCATGCAGACCATACCACTACATCAGATGAAGTAGAGATGTTGTTTTCGATAGACCCCCGATTTAGGAATTATAGCAGTATAACAGAAATAAAACATAAATATATATAAACTAGTACAATCTGCAAAATAAAATGACGCCACTAGCCATAAGATAATACTAAAAACTATTTATCTGAAATCATAGACAACACTAAACACCACATACAAGAAACTTCATACATAAATAAAGAACGTTTCCCTATTGTTACTGACGCACTCTCACCCCCTAACCCTCTACCCTAATTCACGTTCTCCACACCTTTCTATCAAGGGTCATGTCCTCCGTAAGTTATAACTGCTCTATATCATGACTAATTACCTCCTTCCAATATTTCTTCGGCCTACCACTACCCTACCTAAAACCATCCATAGCCAGTGTCTCATACCTCTGCACTAGAGCATCAGAGCCCCTCCTCATCACATTCCCAAACCAACGTAACCTTACTTCTCGCATATTGTCCTCCACCGAGGCCACTCCCACCTTCTCCCGAATAATCTCATTCCTTATCTTATCTTTCCTGATATGGCCCCATCGCAATATCCTAATCTCCACCACCTTTAACTTTTGGCCAACACTCCGCTCCATACAACATAGCCGGTCAAACTTCCACTCTGTAGAACTTTCCTTTAAGTTTTGGGGGCACCTTCTTATCACATAAAACTCCTGAAGCGAACCTCCATTTCAACCACCCCGCCCCAATATGATGCGTGACATCCTTGTCAATCTCACCATTGCCCTGAATAATAGACCCAGATACTTGAAACTCTCCCTCTTCTGAATGGTCTGGGAGTCCAGCTTCACAATCACGTCAGACTCTTGCGACACCTCACTAAACTTACACTTCAAGTACTTCATCTTGGTCCTACTTAACCGAAATCCTTTAGACTCAAGGGTCTGTCTCCGAATCTCCAACTTATCATTAACTCCTCCCCGAGTCTCGTCAATTAATACCACATCATCCACAAATAACATGCACCAAGAAACCTCCCCTTGAATATGTCGCATCAAAACATTCATCACTAAAGAAAATTAAAAAGGGCTAAGAGTCAATCCCTGATACAAACCTATCAAAACCGGAAAGTTCTCTGAATCTCTACCTACCGTCCTCACTCGAGGCTTCGCGCCATCATACATGTCCTGAATCGACCTAGTATATGCCATGGGCACCCCTATAGCCTCCAAGTACCTCCACAGAATCTCTGTGGGAACTCTGTCATATGCCTTCTCAAGATCAATAAACACCATGTGCAAGTCCTTCTTCCTCTCCCAAAACTGCTCTACTAATCTCCTCACGAGGTGAATGGCCTCAGTAGTCAAGCGTCCTGGAATGAAACCAAACTAATTTTCAGAGATAGTCGCTCTCCATCTCAGCCTCAACTCTACCACCTTCTCCCAAACCTTCATAGTATGACTCAACAACTTAATACCTCTATAGTTATTGCAACTCTAGATGTCTCCCTTGTTCTTATACAAAGAAATCATCGTACTCCACCTCCATGCTTCAGGCATCTTTGCCGCCCTAAAAATAATGTTAAATAACCTTGTCAACCAATCCAAACCAGTCCCACCAGTGTTCTTTTATAGATCCACTGGAATCTCGTTTGGCCCAATTGCCCTACCCCGACGCATTCTGCGAATAGCCCCCTTGACCTTCTAAACCTTGATACACCTATAATAACCATAGTCGTGACACTCCTCGGATTTCTCCAAGTCCCCCAACATGAAACCTTTGTCCCTTTTGTCGTTCAAAAGTTTATGAAAATAGAACTACCACCTCTTCTTGTGAGGGCATCCTCAACCAACATAGTACCATCCTCTTCCTTGATGCAATCTACTTGATCAAGGCCACGAGCCCTCTGCTCTCTGTCTTTGTCAAGCCTATACAACTTCTTATGCTGCCTTTCTCCTCTAAAGCTGCATACAAGCTCTCAAAAGCTGCTGACTTTGTTGCCGTAACCGCTAACTTAGCCTCTCTCTTAGCTACTGAAAAAACCCCTTAATAATTGGAAAGGCACTAGGAGTTGGATTAAACCTTAACAATTGAAAGGGTACTAGGAATTGTATAATTAATGAAATTCTATTTATTTTATGTGTTTGAACATCAATCAAGGAATTGAAAATTAAGAATTTTGTTCGGAAAGGGGACCATGGGTGTAATTAGAAAGTGTTATATAATTAGTTGTACGTGTTCCTTTGTTGCCTAAGTACTTTAGCTAACTTGAAAGGATGTTATTTATATTCTTCAATTTTCAATGGGCTGAATTGCATATGGAGTTTATGGAGTCAACAGACATTGCTTATGCTCTCTGCAACTTCTTGTCCTTAAGGCTATCGTTATATGTCTTTTTTTAGTTAGGAGTAATTTAGTGATTTTATAGTTGATTTTCACATCATTAGGCTTGATCTTAGGTTCTAAGTACGTAAAATAAACATGTGAACAAGAATCAGGTGCTTATTTCATATACTTACACCACATAAACAAACTTAACATATAGAACGAGGAAAAAGAACTAATGACGGCTAATACAGTAACTTCATTAATTCTCTCAATATCCATAGTCCTACATTTCAGTATTCATAACACAAAAAACTTAATACTCAAATATGGATCATAAGAAAACTTCGTGTCTTATTATTGAAATATTGAAGCTTTAAACACCTCTTGTTCCCAGCCCATAAATCTTAAAGGTTGGCTATGCCCTAATCATTATAACATATAAAAAAATTGAATTCTAAAAATTCAGGAAATAGCAAATCAATCCCAGTTTTGTACAAATTTATTGTAGAAATATAACACACTCACAACATGCCTCTTCATCACATTGCAATGTAGGTCCTCACTTCCTTCCCATATCCAAGGGCCTTCTTGAGGAGAAACCTGGACACTGGCTTATGAATTTTGCCAAATTCTATTTGAGATTGATGCTGAACTCTATACTTCTTCCTCAGGTGACCTCTCTCTCTCTATTACTCCTATTTATAGAAGAAAAATCCTTTATTCCTGACATTATTCTGGTAACTTTACCTTTGATTCTTTATTTTTCTTCACCCTTGCTTGTACTGGACTTCTTTTTTTTCAGTCTGAATCTGTAACACCCCGTATTTTGGGCTAGAATAAAAACCATCATTTTTATGCGTAGATGATCCAAAAGCCATAAATCCTATGCAAATTTGGTATGTTAATCAATTATATAGTGTGGAAACCTATTTGAGCATGAATTGAGATCATAGAGGTTCCCTAACTCAAGGACGAGTTGAAAGCTTTCCTATCATTCGAGTTTAAGTGAGCATCGAAACTTGGGTCAACTTTAATTGACCATAACTCTTTGTATATAATGAATTAGGAGGCTTACTATATATCAAATAAAATTTCTTTGAGTCCTTTTTCTAACGCCACTAGTTTCGCTTTAATTCAATATCAGAGTAGAAAGTTATGCTCATTTTACTTCGAAGTGTCTGTTTGCCAAAACGTGATGATGAGGCTGACGACTTATCAGCTGTGTGACGGCCCGTCAGACCTGGTCGTTAGCCTAAGGCAGTGAATGATGAAAACCATCCCAAAAGTGATGACTTGGGTGACGACTTATCACCTGAGTAATGGCCCGTCAACCCTAGTCGTCAACTAATGCAATTATGCGATTTTTTTTGGGTTCCTTAGGGGTATTTTGGTATTTTCCTTACTCCAAAAACCTTTCACACGAATTAAATCACCCCTTAAGTGTTATTAATTAATTATTATCAGTTTTACAACATCAAAAACTTTCTCTTCACTCTCAAAATAAGATCAATTAGGGTTTTCTCCAAGAACAAGAAATTCAAGAAAATCAAGTCTTAAGTTCAAGATCTCCAAGAAACAAATCAAGATCTGGGTTTCATCTATCAAAATCTAGGTTCCATCTTACAAATCTTATAATTTAAGGTACGTGGGGTTTTTCTAAAATTTCATGGGCATAGAAATCTTTTTTAAATTATGCAAAGGGTTTAGAAATCATGATTTTTAAGAAAACGGTTTTGGATTTACGATTTTAATCATGTTTTTAGAAGCCTTGATGATATTGTTTTGGTATTTAGGCCTTCCCTCAAAGTGATTTGAAATTCTATGTATATGTATGTATGTGTTTTAATGTGATGTTTGAATTGAGAGCATGACTCACACGAAATCCCACTTTTGATATGATTTATCCCATTTTTCACATGATATGGATTGTTTTGAAATACATCTTGAAAAGCATGATACGACATGTATTGATTTATACTATGATATGAATATGATTTTTGAATCAAAAGATAGGGTTCTTTGTATTGATAAATACTGAATATAAATATCTAATGGAAAAATTTGCATGGTTTGACAAATATTTTAGGACTACCACATTGTTATTGAAAGATGATAATCCTTGCATAGTTTTGACTTGTGCTTTCGGAGCATGAAATCTCTTATACTATTTGCATGTTTAGGTGGTCTGAATTGAGTTTTTGATGAAAGAATCATGCATGATGCATTATGGCTCAGAAATAGGACTTGTAAGTCTTGGTGTGATGACACTAACTCAGATAATGCCATGTTATTTCAGAACAGAATAGAATGCATATTTGAAATCAGATTTTAAGATTTTGATACTAGAATGGTGCATGTTTCAGAACAGACTAAAATTGGGCATAAAGAGAGCTTAGGTGGTTCCCCGAAGAAGGCACGAGTTCAGACAACTCATTTACCAAAATCATGATTTGTCGATCCGGGTATATTATTATATGCTGGCCTAGTGCCCTGTGGCGTATCAGACTCAGACACTCCAACCTTTGCAGCACAATAGGGTTGGGGGCTTCC
The DNA here is from genome assembly GCA_030864215.1 of Capsicum pubescens. NCBI lineage: Eukaryota > Viridiplantae > Streptophyta > Magnoliopsida > Solanales > Solanaceae > Capsicum > Capsicum pubescens. Next base: position 362,718,927 of record CM061548.1, read on the forward strand.
CCGCTGAGTCAATGACAGATTTCATATAGCCCGTAAAATATCAGACTTGTAGGGGAGTGCCACCTAACTCAGAAATAATACAAAGATCAGAAATTGCATTGACAAAAAAGTTTTATGATTATAAAAAATGCCCATGTGTTTTGAAATGATATCTTTCATGATAATTATGACAATCTCTCAACTATTTTATTTATATAAAAGCTTTACTTTTGGATTTCTTTGTGTACCAGTATATTTGTATTGACCCCCTTCCTCCCAGGGTCTAAAGCTCAGTTTAGAGGTCCTGCTAGGCCATAGAGTTTTCAGACAGCAGTGATGTGTGCAGTTGGTGAGCTTTCTTTATTCCAGAAGGCCTATGTCTTTCAGATAATGTTATTTATTTTGGTTTAGGTCCACTGGGGGCCTTGTCCCAGTTTCAGACAGTTGTCATTTTCAGATGTAGTAGAGATTTTACAGACTGGTTCAGATGTTGTGTAGTTGATATTGGATTTCATTTTTCATAGTTTAATTGAACTCAGAGTATGACCATGTTTCCGTAATGATTTACAATTCCACATCTTCTTTTAAAATTTATGAATATTGTGCATGATTACCAGATAGAGAAGGGCGTCCGGGCCTTCATGGTTCGGGATGCTCGTCACGGCCAGGGCCCCAGTTTGGATCGTGACAGAATCACCTTGGATATCTTATATTTTCAAAATCTACCAATAACCTCTCTATCAACAACATTAGCATGACCGACACCCAAGTCTTTACCATTACATCGTGAAGTTAATAAACAATCTTGATCCCTAAATTTTCTTTTATTTGTAGAAATTTTCTTTCCATTATATGCTTTAAGATCAATTGAACCTTTACCACCATGATTTTGAAAGTTCTTTAGTATGAGACTTTGGTACATGGCATGTAGACCTTCATCGTATCCTCCCTACTAACGTCATAATGGTTCATTCCAGGAAGCCGCTCTAACATACTACAGAGCCAATCATTAGACAGTTGCCCGCATTTTGTACCATATAAGCTTCCCTTCACTTGTGATAATTAACACAACAAATCCAATCTCTTTGTATAATGAATGGAGAAACTAGCGACTCATCCCTATGACTTACAACTTTCTTAACAACTTTCTTTTGTATAGAGGCGGGCCCACCAACGGAGCTAGTTGTTACTTCAGGATTAAGTTAAACACTATTGGATTGTTGAGAAGAAAACTGTGAAGTGGAAGAAACACTTTGAATTATTGTATGAAATAGAAGGAAAGGGAGACGTTGATTAAAGGGCAAAAAGCTACCATACATCCCAAATCTTGGTCCCAAATTCTCAACAGAAATAATTTCTTCAAACTCTTTTCTAAATTCACCCAGTTTTCTTTCAATCTTCATATCAATGTCAACAGAATAATCTTGACATATTTCTCCTTCTTCGACCTCCGCTTCTTCCACCATTCTATTTCTCGAAAAACTGAAAACAAAACCTTAACAATTGGAAAGACACTAGGAATTGAATTAAACCTTAATAATTGAAAGGGTACTAGGAATTGGATAATCAATGAAATTACACAATTTGTTTTATGTGCTTTAAAATCAATCAAGGAATTGAAAACCAAAAAAAAATTCAGAAAGGAGAACATGGGTGTAATGAGAAAGTGTTATATAATTAATTGTACGTGTTTATTTGTGCCCAAGTAGCACTTCTTGTTGCCCAAGTACTGTAGCTAACTTAAAAGGATGTTATTTATATTCTTTAATTTTCAATGGGTTGAATTGCAGGTGGAGTTTATGGAGTCAACAGACATTGCTTATGCTCTCCGCAGCTTCTTGTAGTTAGGGCTATCGTTATATGTCTTTTTTTAGTTAGGAGTAATTTAGTAATTTTATATTTAAATTTTACAGTTGATTTTCACATCATTAGGCTTGATTTTAGGTTCTAAGTACGTAAAATAAACATGTGAAGAAAAATCAGGTGCGTATTTTCATATACTTTCGCCACATAACAAACTAAACATAGAATGAGGAAAAAGAGAAAATGATGGTGTAATACCCCAAAAAACCAAACCAATGTTAGAGCCATGTTTCAAACTCATAAAAAGTGCCTTATAGTTCTTTGGTAGTTTTATGAGTGAGTTAGATGTGTATTAAGGCCTCAAATAACTCCCAGTTATTAGACGGATCAAAATATTCCTTACCGATTGAATTTTCGGGAAGAATGTTGCCTTAGTCAACTTCAAACAAGCATATCTTTTGATCTATTAAGAATTTTTCAGTTCAAGACCCACTAAATTGTAGAAGATTTAATTAGCTTTCCAACGATACCAATTTCGCCCAAATTCAATACTTGGGTGAGAAGTTATGACACTTTTAGTGAAAAACAGTAGCCCAACGTGATAAGGCCGCATTACAGTAATGGTCAAAATCACATTTGTCATTTTTCAGTGGACCATCGCGATAACGCCACATCGTACCAAGGGGCAATTTTGCATCAGTAGGGTACCGCAATGGCGCCGCATCGCGCCAAGTTTCCAGTTCAGAATTATTCGTTTCCAGTGGCACAACGCGATAGCACCACATCACGCCGTTGGACCAAATGAGGATTGTCCTTTTTCCAGTGGCCCGACGTGATATGCACTGCGTCGTGCCGAAGCCAAAAATCAAGATTTTTTCAGTTTCGCGATTTAATTTTCAGGGACCGTTTGTTCTTTTTCCATGGCCCCAAATCCGTCCAAAACACGTAATTACAATCCTAAAGGGGCATTATGTGCACCATTACTCATAATTACTCTCCAAGAAACTCATCATCCTTCAAGAACAAACCCTATCCCTTCAAGATTCAAGATCAAATCTAAAAAATTACTGTCAATTCTCACAAATTCAAAATTCAAGGTATGTTAAATGTTCATCCATGGGTCCCTTTAACCCTTGGAGTTCAAGAATCTAAGTTTTAAATTCAAAGTTATCGTCTTTTACAAGTTATTATGATTTTTAACCATGAATTCCCATGAACCTTGATTCTATACCATGTTTACATGAAATTGTCATTGTTATTCAACCCCATATATTTTAATGATGTTTTCGCTGATTTAATTCATAATTAGTGATGTTGATGTTGAAATCATGCTATTAATACAAGCTTTAAACTATTCCCATGCTTATCTTAAACTATACATATCAAGTGTTTGATGAAATGCCTACAAGAATGAATTTTGAATAAATGCTTTCATATTATGTCCCCAAAGTTTTAGTACTATTTTGCTATCATAGCTATCGAGTCCTGGGGGATTATAAATACCTGAAAACTTAGTTGTTTATTTAGCCTCAGTATCTTCAGATTAGTTTCAGACATGTTATGAGCAATATCAGTTCAGTCAATTATCATGATCAGTTAAACTTAGAACAGTTCAGTATTCCGAGTCAGTTCGGTTGGGAGTAGAATTTAACACCGAGCGAGTGCCGGGATGATGACTTTCCCGTCAAATAGGCAGAATCGTTAGTAGCAGTCCCTTTACTCCAGAACTACGTAGCCAGCGTAGGATTTTAGGATTCATCCGTCAGTTCAGGATTAACTACCTCCCAGGGGTCACCCATCAGTTTAGGCTTGGCGCCCTTAGTACTTCAGGACAATACATTACTTGATCCACACAGTCAGTGTTAGTACCCGTGGCATGGTACTAACACCCTTCCAACTGGGGTCACAGGTTAGACCTCAATTTACTCATTGGGGTATGTCGGTTAGATGATAGCTCCCACAGTCTCAGTTCAGTATCCAGTATACTTTAGTTCAGGATTGTATTGACCATAGCCTATAGATATCAGTTATTTAGTTATCAGATTTCAATATTTTAGTTTACAGATTATATTCAGAACTTGTTTTATGCTTGGTCATGCATTCTCAGTATTTGCAGATTTCATGCATTCTATTTAGTACTTCATGTTATTCATTCAGTCAGTTATTACTCCTGTACACGAAACCATGCATATCGGCCTACCTCATTTAGCATACCGGTACATTCAAAGTACTGATCGCATACTCGTTTTTTGCGCTATAATGTATCATATCATATGTTTGGATGCTTAGTTCCCGGATCGCGCATAGACTCTCCATAATATCAGGCGTAGTAGTGATGAGTTCTCATATTTCGAGGATATGATTTGTTTATCTCTACTAGGTCATTAATTTTAGTATTTTTATATTAAGTCAGAGTTAGTTGGGGGTTTGTCCCATCAGCTCCACAGTTAGTCAGTAGAGGTTTTTCAGACTAGTACAGACAGTCAGTCAGTTTTGTTATTATTTTATTAATTTCAGACAGTTGTTTCCAGATTTATGATCTAGTATTGATTTTATTTGCTAAAACCTTATGGCTTATCAGTTGTTCTTTCGCATAAGTTATTATATTACTCAGTGCTCACAACAGGTACCCGCTCATGGGTTAGCTTGTGGTCTTTCGAGAATGTAAGCACCATGCGATGCCCAGGTGTACTCTTGGGGAATTACAGATGGCTAATACAGTAAATCCACCAATGCGCTCAATATCCATACTCCTACATATCAGTATTCACAACACAAAAAACCTAGTAGTCAAAACTGTATCGTAAGAAAACTCCATGTCTTATCATTGAAAAATTGAAGCTTTATACACCTCTCATCCCTAACTTATAAATCTTAAAGATTGGTTATGCCCTAATTATTATAGTATATCAAAAAGTTGAATTCTGAAAATTCAGAAATAGCTTATCAATCCCAATTTTGTACAAATTTATAACACACTTACAACACGCTTATTCATCAAATTACAATGCAGGTCCTCACTTTCTTCCCATATCCAAGGGCCTTCTTGAGGGGAAACTTGCACACTTGTTTGGGAATCACGTCAAATTCTGCTTGAGACTGATGCTCAACTCTATACTTCTTCCTCAGGTGATCTCTCTTTATTACTCTTATTTATAGAAGAAGAATCCTTTATTCCTGACATTATTCTTGTAATTATACCTCCGATTCTTGATTTCTCTTCACCCTTGCTTGTACTGGATTCCTCTTTTTCAATCTGAATCACCTTGAATATCTTTTGTTTTTCGAATCCACCACTAACCTCCCTATAAACAACATTAGCATCACCTTCACCCAGGCCATTACCATTATGTCGTAAAGTTAATAAACAATCTTGATCCCTCAATTTTCTTTTTTTTTTAGAAATTTTCTTTCCATTATGTGCTTTAAGATCAATTGAACCCTTACCATCATGATTTTGAAAGTTATTTAGTATGAGACTTTGGTACATGACATGTATACCCTCATCGTATCCTCTCCACTAACATCACAATAGTCCATTCCAGGAAGCCGCTCTAACATACTGCAGAGCCAACCATTAGACAGTTGCCCGCGTTTTGTACTATATAGGCTTCCCTCCACTTGTGATAATTAACACAACAAGTCCAATCTTCTTGTATAATGAATGGAGAAACTGGTGAATCATCCCTATGGCTGACAACTCTCTTAACAGTTTTCTTTCGCAGAGAGACGGGCCCACCAACGGAACTAGTTGTTACTTCAGTATTAAGTTCAATATTATTGGGTTGTTGAGAAGAAAACTGTGAATCGAAAAGAACACTTTGAATTATTGGATGAAATAGAAGAAAAGAGGGGCGTTGATAACAGGGCAAAAAGATACCACACATTTCAAATCTTGGTCCCAAATTCTCAAAAGAAATAATTTCTTCAAACTCTTTTCTAAATTCACCCAAATATCTTTCAATCTTCATATCAATGTCAACAGAATAATCTTGACATATTTCTCCTTCTTCGACCTCTTCTTCTTCCACCATACTATTTCTCAAAAAACTGAAAACAAAATCTTAACAATTGGAAAGGCACTAGGAATTGGATTAATCCATAACAATTGAAAAGACACTAGAAATTGAATAATTTCGTTTAAAAAGTTAGGATCGTTTCAGTAGTATGAAATTACACAGTTTGTTTTATGTGTTTGAAAATCAATCAAGGAACTGAAAATCAAGAATTTGTTCAAAAAGGGAAACATGGGTGTAATTAGAAAGTGTTATATAATTAATTGTACGTGTTTCTTTATGCCCAAGTAACACTACTTGTTGCTCAAGTACTGTTGCTAACTTAAAAGGGTGTTATTTATATTCTTCAGTTTTCAATGGGCTAAATTGCATGTGGAGTTTATGGAGTCAACAGACATTGCTTAGCTCTCTGCAGCTTCTTGTCGCTTCTTCTTGTTAGGGCTATTGCTATATGTCTTTTTTTTTAGTTAGGAGTGATTTAGTAATTTTATATTTAAATTTTGCAGTTGATTTTCACATCATTTTTATGTACTAGTTTAATCGCATGTGTCTCGTTCGTGTAACTTTTGATTATTTAAAGTTAGACGATTTTGTCTATTGCGGAGATTTTTAATAAAGTGCAAAAAGTTCAAATCACTTCTCAAAGATCTTTCACAGTTTAATATAATAATGTAAATATAACATATATTTTATTGTAAGCATATATATATTTTATCACCAGAAGTTTTAAGTGGTTAATAGACTGTCACTTTTGTGTTTGTCATGTAGTACCTCTTTTCCTTGCCGCTAAAGGTTATGAGAGACGCATCGATTTGAACTATATTTGTTGTACGATTATTTTTTTATATATTTAAAATCTTTCCTTATTTGTAAAGTTAAATCTTTTTTTAAAATTAAATCTTTAGAAAATCTTTGATTATTTACTTAAAACTTTTAAAAAAAACTTGATACTTCTTATATTTTTCTTATTTTAATGCTTTTATATTTATTTCTAGATTTCTCAAATCTTCTTAAAATTAACATTAATTGATTTAGAATTATTAAACTAATGAAAAATGTATTAGTTGTCATTAATTCTGATGACTTCTAATAAGGAAAGATTTTACTATAGATATTTAATTATTTTTTAACTATTAAATATTAGGAAAATATTGAGAAGGCGATTTTGTCTAGAGCAACCACTTTTAGTGAAGGGCAAAAAGTTCAAACAATATTTTTAAGATCCTTCACACTTTTAATATAGCTATAGATATTGATTATAAATATAGATTATAGATTATAGATATAGATATATGTGTCTTAATACTCCTTCAAGATGCAACCAACAAAATAAGCCTAAAAATAATAGTATAAATATTTTCCTTTGAGCATGGAGTTTAGATTTCATCATATAGAATTCATATCAGCCTTAATATAGTAACTAAAGACACATTTTAGGTACATTGGACAGTTTTATTTGTTTTCTGTTCTATCGAATTTTTTTTTGAGTATTCAAGCTCCAAGTTTGTATGTTTTTTTCTTTCAATTTCTTAATTACAAATCAATCTTTTGTTACGATAATAATTCTTAAGATTGTCATGACTACTACTAAATTAATATACAGTAGTACATAAATACTACATAAAATGGGCATACTTTATTACCACAAGATATTGCCAATTATATATGTGAATTTGGTTTAAGAGATATACAACTGATTGACAGAAATTCATGAAGATCGAAATTTAATTGAATTCGAAGTATGATTTGTATTAATTGCCTTCTTTTTATAACAAAAAAAAAGTCTTGTGACAGTTGAAGTTTTGTTTTGCCCAAAATTAATGATACTTGTAACCAATAAAGCTAGGACAATATTTAATTTTTCAATAATAATAATTTTATTGTTTAATTTGCCAAAAATACTCCTACTCAGTTTTTGTTTTGCCAAAAATAAGACAATATTGTTGGGACTCACTGTGTTTAATCTGACAAATATAAATCAATTTTAAAATTTCAAAAAATAATACAATTTTACTGCTTTTTTATATTTTTCCAGACTAAGGGAGTTTCAATTTTGCCAAAAGAGCCTCTTTAAGTATTTTCTTCCCATAAAAACAAATTTACTTACCTATAAATCAAATGAAATACAAGCTACCTTCATACTCCATAAGCGGCTAATGGTAGTTGCTAGAGTTGAAGTCCCACACATATGTTGAATTATTTGCTGTTTAACTTTTCTCCAACTGGTTCCCACAACATATAACTAAACAAGGCATCATTGAAATACATATATACATAGATAGCCTAACAAACAAACATACGTAGTAAACATAAAGTTCATAGGGTAACAGATTGAAATCAGGCCAATCACGCACCAAAGTTTTTGTAGAACACACCGCCAATATTCAGAGACGAGTATTAAAGGTTGAAGGTTGGCTTCTATTCGATATATGTTAGCATTGATTTAAAGTACCAGTGTCTTTACCAACTCATTATTTTCATTACTTTCTTTGGAATTGCTTTTGATCCAGTTATATATTTGAATTCCATCTCCAACAACTTCAAGTATTTGGTTAAGTCTTAATCATCATCCTAATTGGTTCTTTAAAAAAAATAGATGTAGCTGAGTTGATTTCCTAATACTAATAAGAACATATATATGTCTATAGAAGCAACCGTATGTGTGTGTTTGTTGAAGAAGCCGAAGGTTGTTTATTATTATTATTATTATTATATTTACACAACTACGGCATAACTCTAAGATTATCATTGGTTTACCAAAAATAATAAATTCATCAAACTTACCCTTTCTTAGAAATTCAAAGCTTCAAATGAAACGAAAGAACACAAATTGATATATTCTTTATCTACTAATCTAAGAAGCTTCAACTTGAATTTTCTACATCCATTCTGAAGTCAAATCATAAAATCAAACATCAACAAATATAGTATAATTTCATAAGTGGAGTTTGACGCAATAATTATACAAACCTTGCTCCTATCTTGAAATTAAATTACATAAACAATTCAAACAAATAACTAATAAAGCCAAAAAGGAAAATAATGTTGCATCCAAGAAAATAAGTTGAATCAAAACTAAACAAAAAGACAAATCAAGAAGAAGAAAAGAAACGTAACAAAAATAGAGAGGAAGTAGAAAGAAACGACATAAATATTGTTTACAAAATATTAGTTAAATAGAGTTGTAGGAGACTTTTTATTTAGTATCTTCTTTAAATAAATAATTCTATAAGGTAACATTTAAATTGATTTAGAATGGTAAAACATTAGGACTGCTTAAGTCATGCAGGAAAATATTTTGTCGCAGAAATCAAATAGGACACAAATTTAAAGAAAAGAAAGTGTCCATTGAAAAAAAATATTTTATACGCTTTAAGCCATATATAGAGTTGTTTGCTTACTTAAAATCCCAATTGTGGTATGCTACTAAGGAAGAAAGAGAAATTTTTTTTGTGTTTACTTGTGTTGAAATTTAATCATGTTTATTTTAATATTTTTTCCCTTCAAACTAGTCCACTATCGTTGGAAGGAAACATAAGTAAGTATAATATTAATTAATTATAGGAGTAAATTCCCTAAATAAGCATCCATATTTGGAAATTTGCCTAATAATATTACTTATGTTTTTTTTAGGACCACAATATCACTTAATTATTCCTATTTTTCTCAAAATATACTTGACACAATATCGACATTCTTCTCTCTCCTAATAGAATGTCATGTCACATTTTTTTTTTTAACAATACATAAAAGAGTGTTTATGTCTCTATAAGCATCAACTTCTTTTACATATTCAATCAAAATATTTACCTAATTCTTGAATAAACAACTTCTTTTACATATTCAATCAAAGCATTTACCTAATTTTTGAAGATTTTGAAGCTGCAACGGTGAATAAGTGTACATGTTGTTATACTTTCAGTAGTCCAATACATTATTTTTTGTATGAGAATCTAGTTACTTCAATTTCATAGCGAAAATCTTTATTCTCTATTTCATTCACGAGTATTTGCATGGACATCAACTTCTCTTCATACAAAAATTTAGCCTTTCTCTTATCAAGAGAAAAAAATTAAATTAGTTCCTTGGAGCTAATCAGGAAGACAAAACATAATAATAAATTTTCTTCACTGCCTTACCAAACTATATGCACAAACAAATTTGACCTTCAAAATAACAAATTTTAGATCAATACTTCAAAAAAGTGTCATAACTTGCTATAATTTACAGCTAAATAATGTTTTATAGGCAAGTGGCAACATCACACTGTACCACGCCATAATATGACCACAGAGGTTTTAGCAAAAGAAGACACATAACGTGTCTAAATAAGTGTTTCACATAACTAACAAAAGAAACTAATGCATAATCGCTATATTTTACTAAAGTTTCTCTTCTTCTTTTTCAACAAAACTACATAATTCTTCATGACTTTTCTTTCAAAATGGCTTCCTTTCTTTGCTGTAAAAGAAGGTCAATCAACAGATTCAACATGTACACCTCCCTGAGCTAACAATAGAGGGAAAAAATACAATTAAGCAATGAGATTAATGAAAAAAAAATCATAACTTTACAATAAATTAACTGGAAAAAAAAACAAATCAAGAATTCATTACGTGAGTTCTAGTTGACTGTTTTGTTAAGTTCAAATCCATTTGTGAATCTACCCAAATTTCTGGATGATAAAATTTAGAATAATCCCACAAATCATCATTTTCAGCTTGTTCTTTGACTGATCTAGAGATTGATTTGAAGAAGCGTCAACAGCCTTTTTGAGCACATAGAGATGCAAAAAATTTATAGACATCAGAGGTATAAGGTGCAATAGTTTTGGGATAAAATGCAGGATTACTTATCCTATGTTTGGATGAAGGCATTACTTAGTCCCGAAATTATTTAAGTGATGGAATTAGTTATCACCTTGATGATAGGCGAATTTACGCACCTATATCAATATATTTTGCCCATATTTTAGCCTAGTTTTGAGAACAAATTATATATTTCATGCACTTTTAGTCCTTTTTCCTGTAAATGAGCTAACGAACATGATTAGTAAAGTTTCAGGTATAAATGATGCATAATTCAGCATTTTATGGCTTACTTGACGCTAAAGAAAGCTCACGAAGGAAGGAAAGGAGTTTACACGCCTAAGGACCAAAACTGCTGCATGGAAAATCTGTCCCGGGCTAAAACAGCATTTCTGAAGACTTTGGGGGACCAAAACTGCTGCATGGAAAATCTGTCCCGGGCTAAAACAACAATTCTGAAGACTTTGGGGACTTACAGACACAAAGCTGAATTTTGACAATGATACATTAACCTAGTACAATTAGGTTATGTATTTCATTATTTTATATGGATTATGATAATGTTACCTTAACCTAGTACATTTGGGTTAAGGATTTCATTAGTCTAGTAGGATTTGGTTATTTATTTCATTAGCTTAGTAGGAGTAGGATATGGGTATTATAAATACCCTATCATGCTAGAGATTTTAGAGAATAAGGAGGGAGGAGGGAGAACACAATACTTCCTTCCATCCCTCTCAACATCTCACAATTCAATTCTATTTTTCTTCTTCTACTCTTCTATTCTTAAATTCCACAACAAGAGAATCGTTACTTTGCCTAGGAACCACACCTCACACCTATCACTTGATCTACACGCCATTACTCAATATTGTGATATAATAACAATGTCAATCGTGATTTTCTTCGCATTCATGGGTAACTAAACTTCTCTGTTGGGGTTATGGAAGCCGAATGAGTTACTATCTATTGCTGTGAGTTTGTGAGTTCAAGGCACGTATATTGCTTATATCATTATTCTCTTCATCTTAATCTACATTCTTTGCGGTTGCAAACGCAAGAATACACCAGTCTAACATTTAACTTGTTCGAGAGAAAAGTTATTTGTCTGGAAAAGAGATAATGTCAAGGTAGTAGGACACCCTTTCCTATTAAAAAGCTAGTGCCGTAACTGGACTAACCTCTTGGAGAATTCGTACCGTTAGATACGCTTTAAGCTCGAGAGAGTTAAAGTGAAATAGTCCTTGTTTAGGTCGAGAGACGCTTGGATTTACCATCGACTACAATCCTCTATAAGCAATTGCATGTCAGAATTCTACACACTCATAGCCAACAGAGACGTATACCTCAGAAGGTGGACATAACCCCAACGCTTCAATTCTCATTGTTTACAACCAACGTAACACTCTTTCTCTTTTTACTTTGCTATTGCCGTTTTTAGATCTTATTTTGTTCACATTACTTGCAAGAAAAGAATCCCCCCTTTTTACGAGACTTGCACTAAAAGTCTAGTAATCTTTACTTACTTGTTGACCAAGCTATTCCCTGTGGGATCGATACCCAACCCAGTTGGGTTCTATATTTGCTAACGACCCCTTTACACTCCTACGAGAGCTGTAGATTGAGCGTTATCAAAAATTAGCGCCGTTGCCGGGGAATACAAGTGTCAATCAAGTTCGTAATAATTACTAGACCCTTTGGTCAAAGACTCTCGTACTTTTACTTTTAGTTTTTGTTTTTGTTTACTGCAGGTTTTTTTGTTCAGTACAACAATGGATGCACAACGTGAGATACCGTTTGATGATGATGATGATGATCTTGATGGAGCCGGAGCCACAGGAGCCATTATTCTTCCACCATTAGCGCCCGGAACCAAGTTCAACATCACAAGCACCATGATTCAGTTATTGCAACTCAAGGGATTATTTGGTGGACTAGCAGGCGATGATCCGAATATGCATCTCATCAACTTTATTTCTACATGCAAGTCTTTTGACAATCCTGGTGTTGGTCAGAATGCAATTCGATTACGTTTATTTCCATTGTCTCTGTCTGGGGAGGCAACTCTATGGTTGAATGGGCTGACTCCTGATTCTATTACAAATTGAAGGCAATTGAGAGACGCTTTCCTAGAAAGATTCTTTTCGCCATCCAAAAGAGCACAATTGAGAGATGAAATCAGCAACTTTCGTCAGCTTCCCACTGAAGCTCTTCATGAAACATGGGAGAGGTTCAAGACAAAGCTAGCGAGATGCCCAAACCATCACATGACTAATGTTCACCTCATGGAGATATTGTATAGAGCCTTGAATTCAATAACTAAGCCAGTGGTGGACAACGCAGCTGGAGGATCTTTTATGGACCTCACCTTTGGTCAAGCATGCAATATGCTAGATCGCATGACGAAACAAAGTAGAGCTTGGCATACCAGGGATTCCGAGGTAGCAAGCCCCACTTTATCTATTGGCATGACTGCAGACCAAAGAAGAAGACAAGAAGAACGTGATCAAGATATGGCGCACATGAAAACACAGATGGATCTTCTTACAAAGCATTTATTATCAGGGAAGACCGACAAAGTGAAAGCTGTGGTGCTAAAAGGAAGAGACGAATCTGATTCGGAAGAAGAAGCCAACTACTTGAATAATCAGGGGGGTTTCCGAGGCAATGCCCAAGGAAACCAAGGTCGGAACTATTATGGTAAATCTGGAAACATGGACCAAGGTAGTTGGAAGAACAATAATGAAAAGAGTGGTTTGTACGTTCCCCCTGGTAGACGTGATACCACCACATCTAATTCTAGAAGTATGGAAGACATGATGGCTAAATTATTGAAAGGAGTGGAAGCAACAAGCGCGGGAGTTACTGAGGTAATAAATGATTTGTCCTCTATGAAGTAATTAGTTGATTCTCATTCCACTTCAATCAAGCAAATAGAGCAGCAATTGAGCCAACTTTCAGCAGCACTCAATCAAAGAAAGGCTGGCACTTTACCTAGTGATACTGTGCAAAACCAAAGGAATGATGGGTCATGCATGGCCATCACTACCCGAAGTGGTAAGGTGCTGGAAACCTCATCTAAGGGCAAGCAAGTGGTTGACGAAGTAGTGGACATTGATGATACGGCGAAAGGGGAAGATGCCGCAGCAGCTGATCCTGACGTCCATAACGTCACCCCTCACGATTTGCAACCTGAAAAAGCTGAAAAACGGAAGCAAGAGGAGAAGAAAGCCGTGGAAAGAACAATTCCATACCCACCACCACCTTTTCCTCAAAGATTGAAGAAGGTGGCGGATGATACAAAGTTCAGCAAATTCATGACCATGTTGAAGCAGCTGACCATTAATGTTCCGTTGGTAGAGGCACTAGAAAAAATGCCTGGGTATGCTAAATTCATGAAGGACCTGTTGACAGAGAAGAGGGCAGTAAGCTATGAGCCGGCAGATAATATTCATCATTGCAGTGCAATTGCCACAAGGTCCTTAGTACAGAAGAAGGCAGACCCTGGTGCTTTCACTATTCCTTGCACGGTTGGATCTATGAATTTTGCTAAGGCATTGTGCGATCTGGGTGCTAGCATCAATTTGATGCCACTATCCGTCTACAAGAAGTTGGGGCTAGGAGATCCAACACCAACCAATATGAGGCTCGTGATGGCTGATAGGACGGTAAAACGACCTGTGGGTATCTTGAATGATGTGTTGGTGAAGGTATCTTCATTTATCTTTCCTGCAGACTTCGTTATTCTGGATTGTGAGGTGGATTCTGACGTTCCCATAATCTTGGGACGCCCCTTCCTCGCAACTGGAAGTGTGCTTATTGACATGAAAGATAATGAGCTTTTGTTTCGAATTAATGAAGAAGTGGTCCGCTTTGATATATGCAAAGCGATGAAGCAGCCAAAAGATATGGATGTGTTCTCTGTAGATGATGTTTATTGTGAAGATAAGAAAGCATTATCTGTAGAGAAACAGCTTACTGTTGAGCCATTGTCTGCTGCGCTGCTGAAGGTTGAGCATGAGGACGATGAAGATTATGAAGAACTTATGGGTGCTCTAACAGAAATAGAGTCCTATTCCCATACTCCTAAGCAACCGGACCGTGATCTTAAGAATCAACCTTCACCTACAACGAAGACTTCCCTTGAAGAGCCACCAATGCTAGAATCGAAAGAGCTCCCCGATTATCTAAGGTATGTGTTCTTGGAAAGTAGAAATATACTTCCGGAGAGTGCAAATGATTTAAGTGAACAGCACGTAGAAGCTCTCATCTCTACTCTGAAGAGATACATGAGAGCTATGGGTTGGACTATTGATGATATAATTGGTACCCCTCCTACAAGTAAGCCTCATTGTCGTCTGAATCCATTCAGAAAACGATCCACCATCTATCTCGACGAAGTCTGAGTACTCGAGGTAACCATGTCGTGCC
This sequence comes from Capsicum pubescens, assembly GCA_030864215.1. Classification (NCBI taxonomy): domain Eukaryota; kingdom Viridiplantae; phylum Streptophyta; class Magnoliopsida; order Solanales; family Solanaceae; genus Capsicum; species Capsicum pubescens. Next base: position 362,733,964 of record CM061548.1, read on the forward strand.
ACGACAATAAATAAGGCGCTAGATGGGAGGCAACCCATCGTACTAATCGTTTTCATTTGTTTGAGCAAATATAGGTGCAAGAAGTAGTCAACGAGGAGATTGATTCCAATTGACAATTTGGACGCATTATATGGTAAAGTTGGTAAGTTAGGAAGGGTGATGCATAAGGCTATGGATTGAGCCTTTCTCAAGCCAAAATAATCTTCGAGGAAGGCTAGGCCTTGGTAAAACTAGGCCACGAACGATGCACAACCTATCCTATAGCCTAAGGTCTCGGAATCTAGTGTGCTATACACTATGCGCCGCCCAGTCCTAGGTATGCTTTTGACTATGCGCCGCCTATGCTATGGCATTTGGTCTCAGTATCTCATATGCCATAGACTATGCGGCGCATATGTCTACAAATTCCATAGACTATGCGGCACATATGTCTCATTATGTCATAGACAATGCGCCGCATATGTCATATCTATGCCAAGCATTATGCGCCGCATATGTGGGATTTTTGTCTCCAAAACCGATTGTAAATGGATCATAACCCGACCCATTCTCTTCCTATATAAAGGGGACTTAGTTTTATAACACAACACATTGCAAAGTGACCTAAAGGTGCCGCATATACTCTCCAAATCATCTCAGAACTTTTCTTTTTGCTCTCCCACTTCACAAGAACATCTCCAAAGGCTTCAATCACGTAAGTACTCTCTTGTTCTTCATCTATTTTTCGTAAGTACTACTTTACTACACCTATTATGAATTGCTAAATCTTGAAAAAGTAGTGGTGATGTGAACGTGTTTGAATTGTTGATACAAAACCAAGTGAGTGAACATGTACGTTAGGATGCTCTTAACTTATGTCCGACTTGAATTTGATTTTGATGCATTGTTATACTACTTGCAGAATTGCTATAGTAATGAACATTGCATAATCTTGTCACTTGAATACTTATATGTTAGAATATCCCGTTCATCGGAATAAGACTTATAGTTGCCTACCGACATAGGAGATTGTGATTATTGATAGAAACTATACCATGATGTAATCCCTATGAAGAAGTCTTGATATACCTAACATGAAAGTATTGCAAAGATTGCAAGAAGTGTTACATATCTGAATTTCTTGTTGGAATACAACTCCTAAAACGTATGTCGACGAAATCTGAGTAATCGACCACTTTCACTTCACTGATTTGTGTCAACAAAACTAAGTGTGGGGTGGTACCCCTACTGCTTGTGCATAGATTGTATCCATTGATATTGTGCTACCACTAACACTATTTTTAGTCTCAGGTACAATAGCACCTAAAGCGAGACAAGGCAAGGAGAAGGCTACCACCTCCCAAAAGGGCAAAAAGAGAAGTCGCAAGGACCAAGGAGAACCCTCCTCGCTGCAAATACCTCGACTCACACTTGGAATTAAGTGGGATACTTATGAGGAACTTCTGAGGATGATGACTCTGATGATGATTCCAATGCAAGGGGTATGACCCCAGACATAGAGGATAAGTCCGACCAACCAGGTTCCTCGTATTTATTTTCCACTGAGGACAGTGTCCCGACTAAGTGTGGGGTGGCGGTATCGTATGCTATACTTCTCTATCGCATCTATGTTTGCTTGCTTTGTTTTTGTTTCATTTTTTTAGTAGAAAATTTTTTCTAGCTTCGCATGAAATTATTTTGATAGGTAGCATGAGATTATAACAAGAGTATGTGCTACAATTGTGACTATTGAGACGTTTAGGCTCTAGTTGTGACTCATTATGTGATATTGTGTGGTTCAATTCCTTCACTTGTTGGGTCAAGAGTCTATATTACCTCCAATAAAGTCGACCATGTGCCTTGTGTGTGTGAGATAATAGTATATTCTATGTATGTGACTGATGCTAGAACTTGCCTGGTATGTATGCAAAGCGAAAATAAGGAGTGTAAGTTTAGGATATGATTTAGGCATTTCTTTGGCAACCTATACATGTTTACCTTCAGTTTTACCTACCCATGGACATCATCCTAGTTAACCCTTTTGAGCCTTTAGCCTATTTCTTTGACAACCTTGTATGTAAGCCTAATCCATTTCTTTCAAGACCGTAATTTGATCCCAAAATCCCTAAGTGCTTTAAAGTGAAAAAGTCATGTGACAACATAAAAGGAAATTGGGTGAGTATAATGCTATAAATTGGAATGGTTCTTGAATGTATTATGAAAAAGAAAAAAAATGCTATCATAAGAGGTATGTTGTGAAAAGAAAAAGGAAAAGAAAGCTGAAAAGTGAGTTGTGCTTAAAATTGAAAAAAAAGGAGAACAAGGGTGGTAGAAAAAAAAAAAAAGAAGAAAGGTTGAAAGAAAAAAGTGTCAATGATACAAAGTGATGTATTAAAGCGCTTAAGAACCTAGTCACTATTCTTGGCCAAAATAGTCCTACCCGTCCCTTAGCCTACATTGCAACCATCAAAAGACCTACTTAATCCTAATCTTAACATTCCAACATTTAGTAGAGTATTACATTAAGGGCAAGCCTATGGTCATCAGTCGCTACATATGAATTCTTTGTGAGAGTGAGAGCAAGGACATTTTGATACCCATGTTTGAAAAATATGCTATATTTGTGAGTGATTATGGGTACTATATGGTGAAACACACATGGTTGATGAGTTTTGGGTAGTTATATATGATTCCTTGTACCTTAACGTTTGCATGCGAGTTGATCACCATCACGAGTCTATACTTGAGGTTAAATTGTTTCTACTTATAATCGGAAAGCTACTCTTGGTTGATAATCGTTGTGCTTGTCTTAATAAATGTTTTGTGTTGATTCTGTAAAAACCTTAAGTTGATGTTTAGAAGGACATGATAGTTTGTTCGAGGACGAACAAAGCTCTAAGTGTGGGGTGTTGATGATAGGCGAATTTACGCACCTATATCAATATATTTTGCCCATATTTTAGCCTAGTTTTGAGAACAAATTATATATTTCATGCACTTTTAGTCTTTTTTCCTGTAAATGAGCTAACGAACATGATTAGTAAAGTTTCAGGTATAAATGATGCATAATTCAGCATTTTATGGCTTACTTGACGCTAAAGAAAGCTCACGAAGGAAGGAAAGGAGTTTACACGCCTAAGGACCAAAACTGCTGCATGGAAAATCTGTCCCGGGCTAAAACAGCATTTCTGAAGACTTTGGGGGACCAAAACTGCTGCATGGAAAATCTGTCCCGGGCTAAAACAACAATTCTGAAGACTTTGGGGACTTACAGACACAAAGCTGAATTTTGACAATGATACATTAACCTAGTACAATTAGGTTATGTATTTCATTATTTTATATGGATTATGATAATGTTACCTTAACCTAGTACATTTGGGTTAAGGATTTCATTAGTCTAGTAGGATTTGGTTATTTATTTCATTAGCTTAGTAGGAGTAGGATATGGGTATTATAAATACCCTATCATGCTAGAGATTTTAGAGAATAAGGAGGGAGGAGGGAGAACACAATACTTCCTTCCATCCCTCTCAACATCTCACAATTCAATTCTATTTTTCTTCTTCTACTCTTCTATTCTTAAATTCCACAACAAGAGAATCGTTACTTTGTCTAGGAACCACACCTCACACCTATCACTTGATCTACACGCCATTACTCAATATTGTGATATAATAACAATGTCAATCGTGATTTTCTTCGCATTCATGGGTAACTAAACTTCTCTGTTGGGGTTATGGAAGCCGAATGAGTTACTATCTATTGCTGTGAGTTTGTGAGTTCAAGGCACGTATATTGCTTATATCATTATTCTCTTCATCTTAATCTACATTCTTTGCGGTTGCAAACGCAAGAATACACCAGTCTAACATTTAACTTGTTCGAGAGAAAAGTTATTTGTCTGGAAAAGAGATAATGTCAAGGTAGTAGGACACCCTTTCCTATTAAAAAGCTAGTGCCGTAACTGGACTAACCTCTTGGAGAATTCGTACCGTTAGATACGTTTTAAGCTCGAGAGAGTTAAAGTGAAATAGTCCTTGTTTAGGTCGAGAGACGCTTGGATTTACCATCGACTACAATCCTCTATAAGCAATTGCATGTCAGAATTCTACACACTCATAGCCAACAGAGACGTATACCTCAGAAGGTGGACATAACCCCAACGCTTCAATTCTCATTGTTTACAACCAACGTAACACTCTTTCTCTTTTTACTTTGCTATTGCCGTTTTTAGATCTTATTTTGTTCACATTACTTGCAAGAAAAGAATCCCCCCTTTTTACGAGACTTGCACTAAAAGTCTAGTAATCTTTACTTACTTGTTGACCAAGCTATTCCCTGTGGGATCGATACCCAACCCAGTTGGGTTCTATATTTGCTAACGACCGCTTTACACTCCTACGAGAGCTGTAGATTGAGCGTTATCACACCTATGGTGGAATAACTAATCGTTGGATTAATTAGTTATCTCAGAATAACTTATTCTAGTTATTCTCAACGAAATAACCCCTTAAGAGTAGATGCCTCCCATGTTCTACACAGACTAGAGACACAAACACATAATGCAGATTCAAACAACAGAGTATTCCATTCAAAAACAAGCAAAAAAATTCTAAATTTTAAGAAAATCACTCCAATACCACATTGAGTATTGAAATTATTTCATAATTTAAACTTCAAATATTAAAAAAAAAGATTAAATTTTACCTCGTGACTATCTCTTTGGTCGATATCAAAGGTATACAGAGCTAGGGATACAATCTATTCTGCAAATTCATTAATTTATTCGTTGAAGAACCCACAATTTCCTCAAAGAACCAGAGGATTCCATGTTAGAAGTTGCCTCAGAACCGTAGAAATTTTTTTCGGGCAGAAAAATATGCCTCTTTGTAATCTTCTTCTCGGGTAAAAGATCGGTGGTTTAAAAAGTTAAAAAACTTATTATTAAAAAAGAAAAACGTGACATGGCATATGTGACATGGCATCCTATTAGGAGAAAGAATGATGTTGATATTGTGTCAAGTATATTTTGAGGAAAATAGGTATAGTTGGGTGATATTATGGTCCTAAAAGAAACAAAAATGCTATTATAAGGCAAATTCCCTAACGTGGGTGACTATTTAGGGAACTTACTCTTAATTATAGCCAACAATAGCAGTAAATTTTTTCATAAACTTAGGCGTCTTTCCATATATTTAGAATTCTTTCTATTTAATTTTTTTATATATATATTAGTCAATATTAATACTAGTAATAATAATTTGAGGAAAAAAGTAAATAGACAATTTTGTCTATTGCGATATCTTTTAATGAAAAATAAAAAGTTCAAACAATATTTCTACGACATAAAGATTAGAGATAGAGATTAGAGATTCTGCCTACTCCGAGTCGAGTTCAATTAGTGCATGAGCACTCAAATTTTACATGTAGGTCCGTCCAGGCGAAACAACATCTAAGGGCGATCATTATTAATAAAATAAATACGAGGAAGAAGCTTGCTTTTTCTACCGGGGCTGATGGAATGGTAGATTATCCGTATCCTTATTAGACTATATTTATTGGTGTAGCAATATTGTGAATCCCAGAGTGATTTTTTCCTTTCGTGAGATTAGAAAAATAAAAGAAATCTCTTCTTGTCTTATATATTAATTTTAAATTAAAATATAAATAATAGTATTTTGTATCTTTCTCTATCTCTTGAAAAATCATTCTAGCCAAAAATTCATGTTGGTTCAAATTCGAACCAATCTTTGCTATAAAATAAACTCTTTATCCATTTTTAAAAACTTAGAAGACATGTAAAAAAGACCAAAAACCTGTAACTTTGTTTTTATGTTCAAATGCAATATTAGTCTTCAATATTCTTTTTCAATTTAACTTCAAATACTCTATTTTTTTCAATCTCAGACCAAATATTTTCAAACACCTACTAAATATTTAATTTTATATGATCTCGGTAATGAGAATATTTTGTATACCACTTCTAGTGATGCATTAGAAATGGGTATTATCTCAATCTTAATTTAAGCATCATAATTTAACTGGACATAAAATTTAAAAAATAAAAGAAATTTTTTGAATATTATAATTTTAAACTAATCATATGTGCAGTTTTCTAGATCTTGTGATCTTAAATTTGTTACGTAGAAAATATATTAAGGGAAAAGGACAAAAATAACACCTAAAATTAAAATAATTCCACAAAACTAACACCTAAATTCAAAAACCCAGTAAATAGCCACTCGGTGGAAAGTAATTCCAACCGAATGGCCAAGAAATAGATACTCCATTTTCTAGACTTCTTTTGGTGGACAATGTTTAGATATTCACTGGTTTTATTTTTGTAGGTCACGTTCTTGCCTTCCTTTTTCTTTTTTTTCTTTTTAATTTTTGTTGCTGCTTTTTTAGGCTCCTTTTCTTTTTTAAAGATTCTACTCTTTTTTATTCTTTTTAAACAATCGAGTAATTGCTTCTTCTTTTTTCCAGATTATTTTGCATTCACCAAGATTATTAAAATAACATACTATTTGTTTTGTTTTGTTTTACTTACTTATCCAATAAAGTACAATACCATATACTTTTAATATAATACAATTGTTAAAGATATATATTTATATATAATAATGATACAGTTTCTATATATATATATACATATTCTATATAATAATTATAGCATTTTTATACATATTCTATACAATTTTTAACTACAATTATTATTTAGATATATATTTTATACGACTCTATATAGTTTCTACATACATTCTAAAAAGTATCAATCTAGTATAAGAGAATATCAATTGAGTACATGGACGCTGCAAGTGTAACAATATAGTATAAAAGTGAATTAATGTGGTATAAAAGAGTATCAATTGAGTATAGGGACTGCATATGCTTGCATAAAATTTTCTTTCTCTTTTTTAAAAAGTGTATCAATATAGTATAAAAATGTATCAATGTAGTATAAAAGTGTATCAATTGAGTATAGAGACTGCATGTGCCTAATTGGGCCAAATGACAAAAAAAAGAAATTAAATTGGTCCAACTGGCTACAGTTATCCACATTTTTAAATTGTGGATCATTTTTTTTTAAAATGGCCGGCCCATGTCCTTTTCCCTAATAAAGTCTCATAGAACTTTGATTAAGATGAAGGACCAACTTGTACTTATCAAGTTTTAATAATGGGCCAAAATAGGCGACCTCAAGCAGCATTCTGGAACTGGTTTTGGGGTAAATACACCATTTTGACGGTAATTTTAATAAGAGTTTGACGATAAGAGTTTGACTTCTCTTTGGGCGATCCTCTCAAGCATATTCTTCATTTTTTTTTTGTTTTTTCGTCGTTAAGTCATTGATTGGACAGAGGATTAGACAGACCTCAGTTGAAGTTTAAGAAAAAGTTAAGTTAATACATGAATTTTTTATCCCACTAGTCTGATTCGTTGAGGAGGATTTTTTATTTTTTATTTTTCAAGCTTTAATGGTTGTTATTGAAGAACTGGGGAAGAAGAAGAAAGAGAGTGCCAACCACGCGCCTAAGGGTTGCTGAAGAATATGATCAAAATGGTGTATTTACAATGGATTAAAGAAGAATCGTGGGATAATAGATCGAAAATAAAGTTTAAGTGTCTTTTTGAAAAACTCGGACAAGATCGGGGAGGTCTTTATGTATTTTCTCTACAATATATATTTGTATTTTTGAGTGTATGCAATGTCTATGCATCACAAATGGACTTCTGATATATGTCTGCACCATTTATGTATCTTTCTGATGGTATAAATTCTTTTATTTTGACTATATTTCAGTGAATGTATCATCATTTATTGTTGATACAAGGATTTGTACAGGGGCGGGCCTAGGTGTTTTATTGTAGTGCTTCGACACCCATTAAATCTAATTTAGATTAGGTATAATTATAAAAAAAACTGGTATAAGAGTCAAAAGAGCACACAGAAAGCCAATAAAATAGCTGATTCCTTTGATTTTCGGGCGATAACTTAAAGTTTCGGGCATCAATATGTGTTCGAACCTCCCTAAAATATCCACGATCCTTAAATTCTGGATTTATAGTAGAAGTCCATTTCGGATATTTGTATCAAAACAAACTTTTGATACATATATTGGGCATGATCAATACAGTTGCAAAAAATAAGGCTTTAAATACAGAAGTGTGTGTATATAGGACATTTGCTAGAAAATCTAAAGTGTATATGTTTGTAGGCAGACATGAAAGCCCAATACACTTGAGCATTCCACGTTGGCAGGTTCAAAAAGGAGCCCGAGTTTAAGAGGTCCGACATAGATAACCTATCTTAATACAATATCAGCGACTACTTTCACAATTCGAACTCATGACTTATTGATCACTAGAGACAACTTTACATAACCCCTCCTCCCTCGAAAAAAAAAAAAAACTGAGTAGGGTTGTGCATCGGTCGGTTCGATTTTACATATTATCGATTCAGTTTATCGATTTTTAAATATGCTAAACCAATAACCAAACCAATAAGATATTTTCTTATTGATTTTCGATTTATCTATTTTTAATCTTTAACGGTTCAATTTTCGATTTAACCGATAAGAAAATACTCATAAAATAGAAATAGTCGTAACTAACATAAAAAAAAATGGAATCTTAATTACAACCAAAAATCCTACATGATGTGCTTTAATTTACACGAATCTTCAAGTTTGAACTAAATGTTGTTAGGAGAAATTAAGAGTTTGTACAATTAAAATAATATATTTTGTTAATTATATATATGACTTATGATATATTTGTCTTAATTTCTACAAATTAACAAAATCTATTATTTCAATTGTACAAACTCTTAATTTCTCCTAACAACATTTAGTTCAATAACCCAATAACCCAACAACATTTATATATATATTCTTATTGTGTTATCGATTTACTCAATAACCCAATAAGAAAAAAAAGAACCGAATCAATAATCCGATAATTTTTTTTTATAAAATCATTAAAAAATCGTTAACCCAATAACAATAAACCAATAACATTTTTATCAATTCGATTCGATTTTTGCACACAGGTGCAATATAATCTCTATGGACCCCAGACGGTGTCGTTTTAGGGAACAATTTGCATTTTTTTGTCATTATGGATAATTTCCAATATGGTATCTTGAAAACTGAAACAGACAAATACAAATACAACAGACTACAGATGCACCTGTAGCACTCAGCAATAGTACCAATTTTCCAGGTTTTTTTTTTTTTTTTTCTCAAAACAAAAACTTTACCCTTCATTTTGTTAAAGTGCCGTTTGGCTATAAAATGGTTTTTTGAAAAAATGATGAAATCTCTCTCTTAATAACTCCATAGTTATCTATAATAAAGTTGGAGTTGGATTCTTTAATTACTTTTCTTCTTTAATGCACTTTTTTTTTTGACCCTTTTTATATTTGAGCTTATTTTTTTTTTTTGTTATACAAAGATTTTTGTAAAGTTACAATCTTGGTCTGTGTGAGGTAAATTTTAGATTCAATGTTCTTCAGCTAATGGATAAAACTGACTGTATTTTTTATCTGAATAGTTAGGGGGTGTTTGCTCTTACTAGTCTCGTAGTTTCTTGTTCTTCAATTTTTGTTACTATCTGTTGTTTGTATAGTTGATTATAGTATTATTTTTGTCACAGTACTGTTCTGCTACTATTTATTATTTTTATTACTACTATCTATTGTTTGTATAGTTCGATTATAGTATTAATTTTGTTATAGTACTTTTCTGTTATTATCTATTGTTTTTATTACTATCTGTTTGGTGTTTTTGTTTTGAGCTGATATCGGAAACAACCTCTCCATCTCTACCTCGTAGGGGTAAGATCTGGTACTCTCTACCCTTTTCGGACCCCACTTTGTGGTATCATATTGGGTATGTCGTTGTTGTATAGCTAGGGGGCGTTTGCCATGAAAATTGTGAGGATTTGAAAAAAAATAGTTTTTGTTTTCAAAGTGAAAAGTGATATTTGAAAGAAAAACTCCGCCCTGCTTGTTGTTGAGTGCTGTTTGGCTCTCTACTATTTTTTCAAGAAAATGGTGAAAACTCTTTCTGGTTCAGATCTTTCAGTAAATGAAGTTGGATTCTTTAGCTACTTTCTTCTTTAGTGCACATTTTTTTGTTGACCCTTTTGATTATTGCACTTACTTTTGTTAAATTTGTTTTTATTTGTTGCAGTTAAAGGTCGGTTTTTGTTAAAGTTACAATCTTTGCACTGTTGAGGTAAGTTTTATCCCATGTACTTTCAGTATTTTCCTTTAAAATGTTGGATTCTTGAGCTTACTCTTAAGCTAATGGATTAAACTAACTGCATTCCATCTTTTTCTTAGACTGTTTTTTGTCTTGAGCCGAGGTTCTGTTGGAAACAACCTCTCTACCTCAGAGTAAGTTAGGAATTGTTCAAAAATTTAGTATATATCTTTAAAAAGCTATTTTTGATCTATATACATAGTAGGATTATTTTAGATATGCACAACATAATTTTTTGACGAAGGGTGTTGTTCGGGTGACCACCCTTGGGTCAATGTAGGTATGCCACTGTCTACCCTTCCCATACCCCACTTTGTGGGACTACATGGATATGTTGTTGTTGTATAGTTAGTGGGGTTCAGCCATGAAATTGTGAGTATTTGAAAAGAGTAGTTTTTGTTTTCAAAGTGAAAAATGATATTTGAAAATTGGAGTTTTGTTTGGCCAGTACCAATTGGAGTTGTTTTTGAATTCTTGTGAGAAATTTGGAGTGAGAAAAGTGAAAATAGCTTCTTCTTTTCTTGTTGTTTTTCAAATTCTTGATTTTCCGAAATTTTATGGTCAATCGTGTTATCTGGAGTCTAACTCCAGAGAAAAGTGAAAATTTTTCATGGCTAAACGCCCCCTTAATGTCAGATATTACTGGTAATATTCGTTACTTATATGTGCAAGGGTTACTCCATCTACATTTAACTGTTTGAACATTGTTGCATTTGGGGCTTTGATTTGTTTATTGGAAATTGGATATCCTGAAAGATATAGCTGGAGTTCATTGGTGGTAGGGATTTCTCTTGAAGGGCATTATATTTCTTCATATATGGCTACACTTGCTTTTGGTCCTGTTGTTGTTTACCATGTTTAGGTTATCTCACCTTGTTGTTGATGTTATGATTCCTTGCATATATGTTCCACCTTGCTTTCCTATTAGTCATCATGTTTTCTTCATTGCTGTTTTTCCTTTCCATAACTACGTTGATCTGCTTCACTTGAGTCGGGGGTCTTTCTGAAACAGCCTCTCTACTTCAAAGAGGTAGGAGTCAGGTCTGCGTAGACTCTACCCTCTCTAGACCCCATTTTGTGGAATTTCACAGGGTATGCTGTTGTTGTTCAGGTCTTATGCGATCTGAGAGTCCTTTAGATAAAAATAAATAGAAAATTGCTCCTACTTTTTATATATTCATTTTATTTTGTATCTTGTTGGTGTGAGATGAACTTTAGATGGAGAAATATAGTCAGTGAGAATTCATATAATTGACCCAACTTGTTGGGGACTGCAGCGTAGTTGTTCCTTTTCTTCTTTTATTTGCAGGCATGTTGATAAACCAATTAGACTTTAGGCTTTAGGTCCTTGAAAAAAAAGGATATATTGACAATCAATCGTTTTAGTTCACTAAATTCATTTTTACCAAAAAATCCTCTTCTAATTTCACTAAATAGATCAGTGATAGTAGGCTTTGTGTCGGAATTTTGGACTTTTTTTATGCTAGTTCAATAGAAATGTAGAATAACTACTGTGCTTTGGTTTCAGAAAAAGAATCCATAAATAAACATTTCAACCTCATCAATGGATTACATCTATGGCTACCCTTCTGTCTTTCTAGTAGCTGCAACCCTCCGAATCCTTACTAGTGTTATAGCTCGCTCGCCCTTAGTTGAGTAAAGGAATTGGTAGTTTGATAAATGGATAGGCCCTGATCGTTGACTCAGTATGATACTTATTCCCGAAGCCCTCAAAAGGAGTGTGAGTGGGTCAGTTTTCAGTTCATGGGAGGGTGGATTAATGAATGACTGCTTTAGCTCTATCGACAGAGGAAATAGGTTCCTAAAGAAAGGAAAGCCACCCCCGATCGAGCTTTCTTATGCTTATGACTGGCATTCTCGGGGACACCTACAAAAAGGAGTCTATTGGGGGAGATCCAGCCAGAAAGACTTATTGGATTGGTTATTCGCCCTCGGAAACAAGAAGTTCTGGTCTGGGAGGGATAATATCAACCACTTGACGCCCATCCGACGCATCCGTTATGGTTATCTCATATCCCCTTTGTCTTTTCGTATGATTTTGCTTACTATACCTGCTGCTGTAGCATTAGAAACTATATTCTTACTCTTGCTGCCGTCGGGATAAATCTGACCCCTTCCCCTGTTCCCGCCTACGTATATAGGATATTTTGAGAAGTGAACATCCTTCTTAGTAGCAGGGTCCGGGGAAAGAATAGGGAAGGTTATTTCACTATATTTTTTACCAGGGACAGGGCCTACCACAAGAATCTTTTTTTTTTTATTGGGCGATAGCTCTGAAAAGACAAATTGCCAATCTTTTCTTTCATCTCGGGAGAGATACGATCGGGAGGAGCTAATTCAAACCCCTCCGGTAAAATTAGAACAAACCCCCACGTTCAACCCCCCTTTTTCCCTCTAAAGCCCCTCGCTCCACTCATTTTGGAACTTCTAATCAGACCTGGCTGAACTTGGAACGACATAGATCAAAGGGTCGTTCATTAGCCCTACTAGTCAAATACAGGAAAAAGAGGGATGGATTTCGACCTTGCTTTTTTAGGTCTCAGGCTAGCTTTTGACTTATATGGCGCTTAGACTTAGCTCATCAAACAAGTGCGCCAAAAGTGGGGGATGGTATCATATTCTCTTAAAAGAGAGGCACGCCTGCTTTTTGCTCGTAGTTTCACTCTTGCTTTTGCCTTACCTTCTATTATATTAGTAAAGGGCGAATGGGGGGCGTGTGCAATAGTTTTCTTACTTTCTCTCGATCGCTTCAATGCCTATAATTTGAGAGATAAGAGGAAATCCCTCTCTCGAATTCGAAGATGTAACACAAATAATGACTCTCTTCGCCGGGATGTCAACAGGTTAGGCAGCTCTAAGTTTTTTGATATTCGGTGGAAGGCAGGCTGAAACTCTGCCCCAACCAAGTGAAACTAAGGGTCTGAAAGAGTTCACGATCTGATCTATGGGGCCCTCGGAGGACGACTAAGAATGTCCATTAAAAGGAGCGGACCGATGGGGTCGTTTTTCAAGTATGAATAGAACGATCTAAAGGGGTTGTGCAACCTAGAGAGATGGCCTTATCTTTTTGATGAATGTGGTATCGAGGTTCGGTTTATTTGGAAAAGAGGTCAATCTTAGGGGAGACCATTCGAATGGTTTAATTGATGACTTCGCTTCGATCTCTTCGACTGAACCTAAAGGAGACTTCGATCATTCAACTTTAGCTTCTGAAGGAGGAATCATGTCACTTGGAATTTCGGAAAGTGAATCCTCTCTTTCAAATCCTGGCCTTGGTAGAAGTTGTCTTTGATTGGGATTTCGATTGAAAAGATGTTAGGCCGGTTCCTCATGTGCCTAAGAAGCCGAGGCAATCTCGATTGAAGCCAATTCAACATTTTCCTACTCAATCTTATTTATAGAAATAGCACACGATCAAAGGGGAGCATAAGCAAGTTCAGTGGTAGAAACCTCTGTAATCGATGGGAACCTCGAAAGCTGTCTGGGGCAGGAGAAAACTCATATTAAGCACTGCCCCAACATCAACTGGTACAAGGAGGAGGCACGATAGCGAAGATCAATCCATCTCAATCTACAAAAAGCATTGCCTTGGGCATGCAACCCAAAAAGATAGAAAGACCGCTCGCTCGAAGAAAACTCTTTTAGAGCCTGGTACCAGCCAAGCCCCCTCTCCTTACAGTGGCTGAATGCCCCCTCGACTCGGCAACAAGAGTCGGTTATGGAATAGCCTTTTAGTCGGCTTTCTCGTTCTTAAGGACTTTCTGGCCGGCCGGTAGGGAATAGATCAGTGATAGTAGGCTTTGTGTCGGAATTCTGGACTTTTTTTATGCTAGTTCAATAGAAATGTAGAATAACTACTGTGCTTTGGTTTCAGAAAAAGAATCCATAAATAAACATTTCAACCTCATCAATGGATTACATCTATGGCTACTTACTGCTGCAAGTTTGCATGTGCTTACCTGATATAGAGCTCTTTTTAACCTTCCAGGCTTATCATCACAAGGTTCCTACGTTGTGGACGTCAACCTTATTACTATGGGAAAGTCTCCTGGAAAGTGGCTCAGGTCATTGCTGCCAGGGAAAAAGTCTTCCAAATCTGGCACATCAAAGGTAGGAGATACAATTCAATTTTTTTTCGAATTGAATTATCCCTCTGGGTCTGCCTTTTGCTTATATCGGCGTGCTTTATGGTAAAGTCGATTTATCGTTATATCCATTTGACTTGTCAAGAGTTGAAAGCTATGTTTTTTAGCGAAATTGCTATTAGTTATAATAATTAGTCTATTCACAAGTTACTAACTAACTTCTTGCTTTTTCTAGAATAGAAGTGGATAAGGTTTATGCCGAGAAATGTGAAATTGTTTCCATTAGAATTTACCTCATCTTATCGAAAAACAATAAAAATTAAAATTGTTGCCCTTAGAACCTTTGCATGGCGTAACCCATGGTAGTACTTCCTTTTGGGGAAATGGACATTCTTTTAAGGCAAACCATAAGGCGAGCTGTCTAATTACTTTGGTGATTAGCATTCGTGAAAATGAACCTTGTCTCCTGTCCTAATGTTAATGCTCTTGTCTTCTCTCCTAATATTAAATCCTATGGTCGGATCGCTGGCCACAAAAAGAATCTTATCATTACAACGGAACAAGCTTGATCTGGGCAACTTGTAAAGGACATGCTTCTCTGAGAACGATTTTCCACAAGCATTACTTGTTCATACAGCTTATCCTGCTTTCCTGTTTGGGGTTTATTTTATTCCTATTATTTCCAATAAGTTATTGTACTCTCTGTTTCTTTTTTTAAAGAAATCTTCAAATGGGAAAGCATCTGTAATTTCCACCAACGCGGCATTGTCCGGTTCGTCTGTCCATCCGCCATTGATATCTGAACCAGTTGCTGGTAATGCTAGTGGAATAAAAGAAGATTCAAACTTTGAAAAAAGAGGGGTCACTGATGAGGTGATTCTCCCTTCTATGGAGCGAAATAAAGACGAAGAAAATACATGTCTTACCTTACCCGAGGATACTGAGAAAATGAGGCTTGAGCAAGCTGCTACAAAGACACAAGCTATTTTTAGGGGTTATCTGGTAATTACTCCACCCATATAGACTACTGGTGTATTGAAATATTTTAGGTTTTCTTCTGTGTTCTTTTATTACAATTATGATACGGAATTATGTTTGTTTTTTTTGGCAAGCTTTATCTTCTATCTTTTGATGTCTTTCCCCTTCCACTTCAATATTTTGGCAGCGAGTTACTTTCACAGCTTGTTACTCTACTATGCTCATTTTTTGTGGTTAATGAATGTGCAAGCCGATCAATCTGTTGCTTCGTTAATTCATTTGTTCTTTCAGCAGCATGTACGGATAGATCTTGATTTTCTGCTAAAATGGTTAGAGAGACAGTGTTTGATGTTAAGAGAGTGGGAGTTGTAGCATTTACTAGCTTTTCTCATAGTTTAAGCGAAACAAGAGATGCATGCGCATGTTTGTCAAGTGAGGTTTACATATATTAACTATTCTTTTGCACAAGGATGGGGGAGGTGGGAGAAATTCTGGAATTTTTTTGCTAGATCCTATGCTTGACATACACTTATTTTGCTTAGAGCCTTTCTCCTTTTTATCCTGTAAAAGAGTTCCCTAGCCAAATATAAATTAAAGATGTCTTGGGGTGGTGGGTGGGGAGATGACAATAAGGCAAGACTATATTGTAAAGATGTAAACAACTTCTGTTAAGAAGTAAAGTTATGCTACATTACAATTGCTGGACAATCTCTTTTGAGTCATAAATCTTGGAAAATGACTATCATCACCAAGTTCTTTTAGTACCTACAAAATGGGCTCACTGGAGGCTCCAAAGTCCAAGCATCCAAAAGTGACCAACTTCAAACCTACGCGTTGGGTAATGTTTGGATTTCTTGCAAATCCTTGAAGCTCTTAATGGTTTTGTTCATTATGTTCAAAGACTTGGCTTCAAATAGTGGTTTGTGGATGAGATGCATTTTAGACTTTGTGTGACTGATAGTTTAAATTTTGGTCTGTGCATGCGTTTTCTTAATTTGCAAATGATCGAGTGTTATGAAGGACTTGGCTACTTAAATCTGGCATGGTCTTGCTACCTTTGATGTTTAAGAACATATTTTTTGACAATTGGATTCTAATTGAACTTGAACATTTAACCTGTTCTAATGGCTATATGGTCTCTCTGAAGGCTCGCCGGGCATTTCTTAGGCTCAAAGGTGTCATAAGGCTACAAGCTGCAGTACGCGGCCATCTGGTAAGAAGGCAGGCTGTTGCTACATTATACTGTGTTCATGGTATTGTGAAGCTTCAAGCACATGTCCGGGGCCAGATTGTTAGATGTTCCAATATTGGCTATGAAGTGATAACCAAACGAGGACTTGGACAACAGGTAAACTACGCAAATTGACTTTAGGGGACAATATCTGGCACATGTCCGGGGCCAGATTGTTGTTGTTGTTGTATTACTATTTAGGGGGAGGGTGAAGAATGAGGGGGCTAAGGATTGACTTAGCCAAGCCAAATTGACTTAATTTTATTAAGATTGATAATCTTTTGACATCTTTATATTATTAAGGCTTATATTGTGATTCACATTTACAACATCTACTAATCCAAGTTTCTTAGATTAGGTGCTTGCGTGTTCAATGTACCATTTCTTAACTGTTATGCTATGACTTGCTCGATCTTTTATAGTTTTTTGTGGTACCTTTCATCATCAGGATGCTAAACAATTGGATTATGCATCAAAACTGGCGAGGGAGCTATCGAAAAATGAATTCACTACCAAGGTCGGTTTTTCATACTGTCATTGCATTGTCCATATGACAAGTTGTTGTTCAGAAAGCAGTTACCCAGATATGAAGTTTTGCATACATGAACCAGACGTCAAAACTCCCCTTACTGCTAAAATTAATTTATTTTCTGGGTTTGAAAGCATTAAATGCAAAAGAAGTTGTCGTTCAAAGTTTAAACAGCCCACTTTTCTCGTTTTTACTTGGTTCTTGTTGCTATAGTTGACGGATTACTGATTGAACAATGCTTCTTGTTTCAGCTACTTGCTTCATCACCTGCTGTAATGCCTCTACACCTCCATTATGGTCCAGAGGAACCAAATTCTAGTCAGCAATGGCTAGTCCGTTGGACTATATCGCAGATTTGGCAACCACGATCTAAACCGGAAACACTTTCGAGAAAAAAACATCAACAGGTTGAAGCAGACATTGCTATGTCAAAGCACAATGGAAGGAAAGTACATTCTAAAAAAATGCAGAACGGTTCAAATCATTCCACTTCTTCGGGATCAGAAAAGAAGAAATCAAGTAATTTAGTAAAATCTGTTTTTCCGAATCCAGGAAGTGAGATTAAGAAGGTAAAACATAATTTAAAGAAAACATCCAGCCCTCTATTGGAAAAGCCAGTTCAGTCTGAGGTTGATACTGAGCGAAAAAGGCAAAATCATGACAAAACATCAAGCATGACATCTGATGAACCATTGAAAAGTTCAGAAGGGACAGTTGAAAATTCTACTAAGGTGGACCCACCTCAAGAAACCGTTGTGGTGGATGATCCTATTCCTCATTTGGATACCCTTTCTTTATCTGATGCTCATCACAAATCAGCTACTGATGCTGTGGATCAGAAATCGATCACTGATAACAGAGAGGATACTCCTGTTGCAAATGGCGATTCTTGTACTAACCATGATAATAATGAAAGTAATGAAAGCAACAAGGTTAACAGAAGAGTTTCTTTACCTGCAAAGTATGATGTAGATGCAAGTACGCCAACGACAAGAAAGGTGCCGAGCTACATGGCTCCAACCAAGTCTGCTAAGGCTAAGCTGAAAGACCAAGCCTCACCAAGGTTTGGGCAAGATGTAGCTGAGAAGAATGCCCCAACCAGACGTCATTCTTTGCCATCCCCTATGAATGGCAAGCTGAGTTCTTCACCATCACCACGGGTGCAGAGGCTGGTCCAAGCTAGTGCAAAAGAAGGAATCAAGATTGACAGATCTTTATCATCTTCAAGGGATGGTACTGGTGAGTATTTATGTGCCAACTATTTCTCTTCAATAAAGGTTTGAATTCTCTATAAATTACTCCCTCCATTTCAATATTTTTGTCTCAGTTTGATTAGCCACAAAGTTTAAGAAAGTAAAGAAACTTTTTGAATCTTGTGGTCTTAAACTAAATATATGTATAGTATACCGAAATGCCCTTTAATCTTGTATTTTAAACATGTCATGTGGGATGGCTGAAATTAAGGAGTTGCCAAATTAGGAAAAAAACATTCTTTCTGAAACAGAGTAAAAAGGAAAGTAAAAAGGAAAGTAAGAGAAACAAATTGAAACAGAGGGAGCAGTTCACTCTGTGGAGTACGAGTATTAAAACAAAACAATTAAGGTCTATCGTTCACGAGTCTGCTTAAGATGACATAATTGTGAAGTCTGCTGAATTTCATACAGAACAGAACATAATGTCTTCTAACCGACTTTATGAGTGTAACTTTTGCCTTTACCATTTCAGATAAGATGACCCGAGCAGAATGGAAACGGTAACTCTGCAAGATTCTCAGATGTAGCAGGAAAGTAGTACCCGCAGAATTAGAGAAGGGGATCGATCACTGACAGAACAAAACTTCATTTTGTCCATATTCCTACTTTTGATGTTAGAAAGGAATCAACTTATAAGATATAGGTGGTGTGCCTTTTGCTGTCTTTTTATTTTTGCTTGGGAAATATTGCAAGAGTTTGTACTGGCTGGACTTTAGATATAGGTTTGTCTTGTTAAGGCTTTAGACAAGTTGGGTTGATAATATAGAATGTGTGATTTTGAGGCAAATCAAATCTCTCTGTATGTTCAGTTTTTATGTTTGCTTTGAAAAGTTCTGAGAATGCAAAACACTAATATAGAGAAGTTATAGCATCATATATGCGCATTAACACACTCAAGTTGGAAAGGGAAAAAGATTTTGTGAAGAATTATTTCAAGTTCTGAAGACTTATAGTGACTAACCTTGCAGTAGTATTTCTCTCTAAAAGTAGTAAAAATTGTGTGGCTTTTCTGTTTGATTTGAAAGATTACTTCTAAAGTAATGTAATAAGAGTTAATGGTAAAAACACCTATAATATTCCGGTTATTCTAGTTTCATATGTGAACTATTAGGTGGACGAATTTTCTATCCGAACTATCGCTAATACATCTCAACTATTAGTTGTTCCCTTTTTCTACTCAACATTATTCAGGTAGGAAAAGTGAATAATTGATAGTTAGGATGTGTTTTGATAATTAGTTGGTGATAGTTTAAGTAGGAAACTCACATCCGATAGTTTATCTAAAAAAACTTGAAAAATGGGGATGCTTTTCAAGTGTAAGTTTGACCCTTCTCTCAAGTAATAATATAAATTTTGTAATTTTCTGTTTAATAATTAATGAAAGAAGTCAGGTCTCTTCATAGAGTCGCATGCACACTCATATATTTCCGTTTTTATAGTCACACAGATACCATAATTTGTAATTTTGTATAATTAACAAGTAAGCTTAAAATATGGTATAGCCACACAAATATATTATGGTATGTTAAAAATCATAAATTTTAAAAGTGGCCTTGATTAAACTTTGATCCAATTACTTTTGATCTCTAAGGAGCCGTTTCATACATTGGATGGAATAAGTGGGATATCCTATGCTACTATTTTATCCCACCCTTTATATAGATATTATTTCCACCATTTTCGAACAAATGATGGGATAAAATAATTTCAAAATTAGTTAATATCTCATACCAAACATGCGATAAAGTCAAGAGTTCGAAGCTAAAAGGGACACTTTTTCAAACCTAGGAGTCAAAAAGGAAAATTCTTTCTTTTATGTATCAAAACGGATAGTTTGCCCAAAAATGAACAAACTACAACAACACCGCCTGTGAACGTTTGGGGAGGAAAAAATGTTAATAGGGTGTAGCACCTCGAGAAAAATTTTGAATTAACAACTTGAATTAAGTAGAACTTTGACTTATAAAGATAACTGCGGTACAAAAGAAAAGTAAATGGAATAGAACGCGTATAGTATTTGTATGTTGTTGCATTTAAGAGGACTTGAAAGTATTGTTATTTATGTAATATAAGTGTACAAGTTGTGGGGCCACCTTTTTAATAATGTCCCTAAACTAGTCTAAAACAAAAGGGTCAATTATTCTCATTTCACTGGAAACTAATCCCAGGAAACCAAAAGTGAGGTTACTCCTTTGTTTTCTTTCTTTTCCTTATCAACTTAGAAAATCAAAATAAACCTTAAGAGAAAACATGAGGCGGTACCTGGAGTACTAGTACTCGACTTCTTCTCCTTCTCTCGACATCCACGAATTCATTAGAAGAGGAAGGGAGGAAAGAATTCTTATGATAATTTTGAAATAATCTTTGAAGGGTGACTTCAATAACCTAAAGTTGGAGTTGAATTTTAAAAGGTAAATTCTCTACCCCTTCTTGAATTTGATTATAAATAAGTATCTTGGAGATGTTTAATTTGTATCTTTGTACTATTACTTGAATTGGGTTCATGAAAGAAAAAGGGGGAAAATGGAGAATTTTGTTTAAAGAGGAGCTTTTGGGGATTTCTATAAATTGAGTGGTTTAACATGGAACTGTATAAGTTGAAAAGTTAAAGGATTCATTTGGAATGCTTATTAAAGAATTCGGTTGATTTCGGGTATGATCGATGAATATGGAACTAAATTGTTAAATGTTCCTATGAGTTACTAATGGACGCATATGTTATCCGTGCAGTTAGTGGATTGCCTTTTTGATAGCGGAACTTGGTGGTTGGAAATATAAAAACTATACTCCCGCGTGTAGCGTCATTTGGGGACCTGAAATACTATCCTACCTAGCTAAGCACTAAGGTATGTAAAGCTAAACCTTCCCCCGCCGCTAAGGCACCACTCTACGTCATGTGCTCCTTCCCATTTGATGTTAGTATAATTCTCATGAAAAATGATAGTGGAATATCTATATTGCCTTATATGTCATTCCCTCGTTCTACCATCAAGCTTATAAGTATCTATCTTTCCCTCTTTATGTTAAATTTCCATGATACTTTCATATTATCATAAGTTTCTATACTTGAAGTCTTTAGGCCACAATATATATGTGGATACCACACGTAAGGAGTAAAAGTAAATAGTAATGGCATAGTTGCATTTGTATATGTTATCTAGACGGTCATTATCATAACTCATATGTCATAGGCCTTTAAAGCATTATTTGGTAAACATTAACAACGAGAGGGTACATAGGTTTGGCTTGGCATACTGCTTGACGTGATTCTGTGCACAGGATCGAGACCAGACCACTATAGCGAGCCCAACCATTGGGCGTACCCGCCTTTGTGGCATCATTTATATTTGAAGTTAGTTGGAACGTCATGTATTGGTTTCCCCTGACTCGAGCCAACATATGGAATATATAGCCTGCGGGCAGACCCTCATAGTGAGCCCCTAGACGGGGCGTGCCTGGATACGGACTGCGATTACAGTTATACATGTGGGATCATAGCAATGAGTATGTGAGAAACATATGCTTTATACTTGCCTTAGATTGCCTTCGGAAGGACATCTTGTGATCATTTGTATGATTTATAGGATAAGTGCATCACCTAGACAAAGTATCTGTTCTATATTATAATGAACGTTTTTCTAAATATTATATATGATGCTAATAAAATTGGTGCATAAGTTATTAGTTTATACCGTATAGGTGTTATTTATTGGCCCATACATTTTTCACTTTACCACTTGACTCATATGAGCTTCTGTATTTGGCTAGTCGTTATTCTGTCTGCTTTCATACCGGTACATGTTGTTTATGTACTGATGTCTCGGGCCCACTATGTTTTAATAATGCAGGCTCCAATCCTCCTGATAGAAGACATCCACGTTAGGCTCTATTGCCATTTTCAGCTGATATTTTGATGAGCTCCAACTCCCTCTGGAGCCAGTTTATGCCTAGTATTTTTGATTATGTGTACAGATCTCTGGTTAGGCATGACGGGCCTAATGCCAACTAGTCATTTTTAGTATAGTGTGTTAAACTGACTAGAGGCTTCATGGATATCGTGTAGTATTGTATAGTTTCATTAATGTAACTCTCCCGTGTACATATGCAATGCTTATCGAATATACTACCCGTTATTAGCTTATAACCCGCATACATCGTAAAGTGCTTGTAGAGTAAGTGTATACGGTTCCTGTCCGTCATTATCATTTTAGGGTGTGACAAACTTAGTATCAGAGCACTTAGGTTTAGGTGTCCTAGGAAGTCTATGAAACCATGTTTAGTAGGACCTTACTTATCGATGTGTTGCGTGCCACATTTATAATTAAGGGACTGCATGGACATTTAGGAATTTGACCTTTATAGATAATCTAGATCGTGTAGTAGAGTTAAGTTAGAGGAAGTTACTTCTGACTCCTATTCTGCTTATTTGTGATACAGACTATGTCTGCTACAGAAAAGGATAAAGCAGCCCAGCAGGCCGCTACTAGCACTACTCAGAAGGCAACCATTACCTGGACATCTCCTGTATTGGTGGATCTGAAAAGGACTCAAGAAAGTTTGTTGGGTTCTCAAACTCCCGGAACGAAAGGACTTACAGGGGTTTATGCACCTCCAGTGGTGCCAATGGTACTTCCTATCTCGCCACCAAGTGCCTCAAACCTAGATCTTAAGGGAGCAATACAGTTGCTTACACAGTTGGTCGCCGCTTAGGCCCAAAGACAGAGTGCGGATGTACCTGTTGCTACTCAGGAAGGGATAGCCGAATCTAGGATCAAAGATTTCCTTCGTATGAACCCACCAGAATTCACAGGTTCTAAGCTTGCGGAGGGTCCTCAATAATTCATTGATAAGGCTTATAGAATTTGTAAAGTGATGCGGGTTTCGAATACAGATACAGTTGAATTAGTCGCCCATCGACTGAAAGATATTGCTGTTGATTGGTATAAGACGTGGGTTGCCTCGAGAGGTCAGGAAGCTCCTCCAGCGGTCTGGGCAGAATTTGCAGAAGCCTTCATGGATCATTTCATGCCATTAGAGCTCAGAGAGACGAATGTGGATGAATTTCTATCTTTAAAGCAGGGTAATCTTAGTATCAAGGAGTATTGTTTTAGATTTACGCAGTTGTCCAAATATTCTCCAGAGGTGGTTAGCACACAAGCAAAATGGATTCATTGCTTTGTGAATGGCCTTGCGGGTCCCTTAAAGAACCTTCTTTCTATTGCTGCTATGAATAAGAATTTGGATATAGCAAGGATCATGGCACGTGCTCAGCAGATAGAGGAAGATCAGCGTAATCATGAAATAGATAGTGAAAGGGAGCGGGGTAAGAGATCTAGGATGACCAGCCAGTATCAGGGAAGCGGTGAAGCTACCACTAGTAGAGGGCTACCTAGGCAGACCCAGTCAGCTGTGCGCTCCACATCTAATGCTCCAACTCAGTTCTTGAGGCATAGGTATGAGAAGAGCCATACTTGTAGATCACCAGACTTACGACCTTAGAGGGGCGCCAATCGAAGGTTACCACCTCGACCTACATGTAGGCAGTGTGGCCGACCACATGGAGCATAGTGTCGGCGTGGTTTAAATACGTGTTACTGGTGTGGTATAGAGGGCCATATGGTACGTGATTGTCCACAACTCAGAGGTAAATGTAGAGGTGATTGATCACAGCCTACAGGGTCTGCATCAACTTCATCTTCATCAGTGCCTTCTTCTTCTTGTAGTCCTCAGGAATCAACAGGCAGAGGATCTGGTAGGGGTAGAGGGTCCAGTTCGAGCGCAGGCCCAAACAGTATGTATGCACTAGCTGGTCGGCAAGATTCAGAGGCATCTCCAAATGTGGTCACAGGTACCTTAGCTGTCTTTTCATATGATGTATATGCCCTGATAGACCTAGGATCTACGTTGTCGTATGTTACTCCATTCGTGGCTAAGAAGTTTGGAGTGGAGCCAGAGTTATTATGAGAACCATTTGCGGTATCGACTCCAGTAGGAGATTCTATTATAGCTAGAAGGGTTTATTATGATTGTGTGGTGACAGTATATGGTCGTGCTACATTGGCTAATCTGATTGAACTTGAAATGGTTGATTTTGATGTTATTATGGGTATGGATTGGTTATCCTCTTGTTATGCTACAGTTAATTGTCGAGCCAAAATAGCTCATTTCCACTTCCCAGGAAAGCCAGTCTTAGAGTGGATAGGTGACTTTATGATGCCTAGAGGGAGGTTTATTTCCTTTCTTAAGGCACGAAAGCTTATCGCAAAGGGGTATTTGTATCACCTAGCCCAAGTGAAAGACATTGAGGCCGAAAAGTAGGCACCAACTCTAGAATCTGTACCAGTGGTGAACGAGTACTCAGATGTGTTTCCTGCTGAACTTCCTGGATTACCTCCTATTAGAGAGATCGATTTTGGTATTGATGTGGATCCCGGTATGCAACCAAGATCAATTCCACCTTATAGAATAGCGCCTGCAGAATTGAAAGAGTTAAAAGAGCAGTTAAAAGACTTACTTGATAAAGGTTTCATTCGGCCCAGTATATCACCTTGGGGTGCACCAATGTTTTTTTTATGCAAGAAAGATGGTACATTGTGAATGTGTATAGATTACAGACAGCTGAACAAAGTGACAATAAATAATAAGTACCCTCTCCCCCGAATAGATAATTTATTCAATCAATTGTAGGGAGCTAAATACTTTTCAAAGATCAATTTGAGGTCTGTTTATCACCAGTTAAGAATTCGTGAAGCAGATATTCCCAAAATAGCCTTTCAGACAAGATATGGGCACTTTGAATTTTTTGTCATGTAATTTGGGCTAACGAATGCATCGGCAACCTTCATGGACATGATGAATAGGATTTTCAAACCCTTCATTGATATGTACGTGATTGTATTTATAGATGATATTTGGATATATTCACGTAATGAAGTTGAGCATGCAAATCATTTGAGGTCGGTATTACAGAGGCTCAAAGAGCACCAGTTATATGCTAAGTTCTCTAAGTATGAGTTTTGGTTGACCTCGGTAGCCTTTCTTGGTCATGTGGTATTTGGAGAAGGAATCTGAGTAGATTTTTAGAATATAGAAGTTGTGAAAAATTGGCCTCGACCAACCACTCCTACTAAGGTGCGTAGTTTCTTGGGGTTAGAAGGTTACTATAGGATATTTGTGGAGGGTTTTTCCTCTATATCTTCCCCATTGACCAAATTGACACAGAAAACAGTTAAGTACCAGTGGTCAGATACTTATGAAAGAAGTTTTCAAGAGCTGAAACATAGATTAACTACCGTGCCAGTGTTAGCCTTATCAGAGGGAATAAAAGGATATGTGGTGTACTGTGATGCTTCAGGTGTTAGTTTGGGTTACGTCCTAATGCAACATGGAAGAGTTATAGCGTACGCTTCTCGACAATTAAAGAAACATGAACAAAATTATCCCACGCATGACTTAGAGCTTACAACAGTGGTATTTGCACTACAAATTTGGCTTCATTATTTATATGGAGTGCATGTTGATATATTTATAGATCATAAGAGTCTTCAATATCTATTCAAGCAGAAAGAGCTAAATCTGATACAGAGGAAGTGGCTAGAGTTATTGAAAGACTATGACGTCAATATTCTCTATCATCCGGGCAAGGGTAATATTGTAGCTGATGCTCTTAGTCGACTATCCATGGGTAGTCTAGAGCATCTACCACCTGTTCAATGGGAAGTAGTGAGAGATGTTCATAAATTGGCCAATCTGGGCGTTCGCCTTATGGATTCTGAAAATGGTGGCATTGTCGTACTTAATTCAGCCGAGTCATTGCTTGTGGCATCAGTTAAGCAGAAACAATATGATGATCCCTTATTGTTCCACTACAGAGAGGGAATTAAACAACATCAAATCATAATATTTGAGCTAGCAAGCAATGGTACTTTGAGGTGTCGAGGCAGATTATGTGTACCTGATGTAAATGGGTTGCGATAACAGATTATGGCTGATGCACATTGCTCTCATTATTCAATTTATTCCGGCTCTAAAAAATGTATCATGATCTTAAAGAGATCTACTAGTGGAATGACATGAAGAAAGATATAGCAAAATATGTGGCACAGTGCTCTAATTGTCAGCAAGTGAAAGTGGAACATCAAAGACCCGGTAGCCTAGCTCAAACCTTTAGTATTCCTGTATGGAAATGGGATGCTATTAATATGGACTTTGTTGTAGGCTTACTTTTTTCTTATCGGAAACATGACTCTATTTAGGTAATATTTGATCGATTGATGAAATCAACCCATTTTATTCCTGTTAAATCTACCAGCACGACTGAAGATTATGCCAAGCTATATGTAAAAGAGATTGTTTCGTCTATATGGGACCCCAATGTCCATTATTTCAGATAGAGGTTCCCTGTTTAAAGATCAGTTTTGGAGATCATTCCATAAGAGTTTAGGTACGCAGGTGAACCTTAGTACTGCATTTTATCCTCAGTCAGACGGCCAAGATGAGCACACCATTCAAATGCTCGAAGATATGTTGAGAGCGTGTGTGCTAGATTTTAAAGGTAATTGGGATGATGATTTTCCTTTGATAGAATTTGCTTATAATAACATTTATCACTCTAGCATTGACATGGCTTTATTTGAAGCTCTATATGAAAGATGATGTAGATCGCCTATTGGTTGGTTCGAAGTAGGTGAGATACAGGTATTGGGTCCGGACATAGTAACTGATACGAGAGCAGTTGAAGACTACCTAGAGTAGGCAAAAGTTGTATACGGATGTGTGACATAGAGATTTAGAATTTCAAATTGATGATTTCGTATTCTTGAAGGTGTCGCCTATGAAAGGCGTTATGCGATTTGGTAAGAAGGGTAAGTTAAGTCCCAGGTATATTGGACCTATAGAGTTATTCGCAGAATTGGCCAGGTAGCCTATGAGCTAGAATTACCTCCAGAGTTAGCTACAGTGCATTTGATCTTTCATGTGTCTATGATATGTAAATGCTTAGGAGAGCAGTATCTAGTCATCCCTATAAAGGGGATTGAGTTGTCTGGAGACTTATTATTTGAGGAGGTCCCCGTGGCTATATTGGATCGGCAGGTCAAAAAGTTGAGAACTAGAGACATAACTTCAGTAAAGGTGTTGTTGAGGAATCAAAATGTAGAAGAAGCCACTTGGGAAGCAGAAAAGGATATGAAAACTAAATACCCTTATTTATTTCAAAAACTATCAGAAGGTTCTTAAACTATGTGTCCCTTTATGTGATCATTAGTTTCTACTATATTTTGTTCTGTTGATATCTGATTCTTACCTGATATATTTAGGTACATGATTTATGCCTATGAGCCTTGAGATTTACATGGAAACAACATGCAGATGCAGAGTATAAGGTAAGTTATGACTTTTTAAGGGTGTTTAAGGCCAAGCTGAGCCTTGTGTACTATTATTTTTGAGTTTAAGGCCAAGCGGAGCCTCGTGTGTTATTTGTTGAATATTATATGTGTTGTGACGCTCTGTGAAGCGCATTTGGATGTATTCTGGCTAGCTGACAGGTACCCGATAGTCCTATTTACAAAGGAAACTCTGGCAAATTTTTGGAAATTTAGGGAGTTAGTCAAATTTAAGGCCTTGCGATAGATCAAGTGAGGACCGAAATCGATTAAATGATCTTAAGAATACCTTGGATAGTTATGGAATGGAAAGTAAGGTACAAGCATCATTAGAGGATGAATGATCCTAAGTGGGGGAGATTGTAGCACCTCGAGAAAATTTTTGAATTAACAACTTGAATTAAGTAGAACTTTGTCTTATAAGGATAATTGCGGTACAAAAGAAAAGCAAATAGAATAGAGCGCATATATACACAGTATTTGTATGTTGTTGCATTTAAGAGGAGAACTTGAAAGTATTGTTATTTATGTAATACAAGTGTACAAGTTGTGGGGGCCACCATTTTTAATATTATCCCTAAACTAGTATAAAACAAAAGGGTTAATTATTCCCTTGTACACTGGAAACTAATCCCAGGAAACCAAAAGTGAGGTTACTCTTTTGTTTTCTTTATTTTCCTTATCAACTTAGAAAATCAAAATAAGCCTTAAGAGAAAACATGAGGCGGCAACTGGAGTACTAGTACTCGACTTCCTCTCCTTCTCTCGACATCCACGAATTCATTAGAAGAGGAAGGGAGGAAAGGATTCTTATGATAATTTTGAAATAATATTTGAGGGGTGACTTCAATAACCTAAATTTGGAGTTGAATTTTAAAAGTTCAATTCTCTACCCCTTTCTTGAATTTGAAGTATCTTGGAGATGTTTAATTTGTATCTTTGCACTACTACTTGAATTGGGTTCATGAAAGAAAAAAGGGGAAAAATGGAGAATTTTGTATAAAGAGGAGTTTTTGGGGATTTCTATAAATTGAGTGGTTTAACATGGAATTGTATAAGTTGAAAAGTTAAAGGATTCATTTGGAATGCTTATTAAAGAATTAGGTTGATTTCGGGTATGATCGATGAATATGGAACTAAACTATTAAATGTTCCTATGAGTTACTAATGGACGCATATGCTATTCGTGCAGTTAGTGGATTGCCTTTTTGATAGCAGAACTTGGTGGTAGGACATATAAAAGCTATACTCCCACGTGTAGCATTATTTGGGGACCTGAAATACTATCCTACCTAGCTAAGCACTAAGGTATATAAAGTTAAACCTTTCCTCGCTGCTAAGGCACCACCCAACGTCATGTGCTCCTTCCCATTTGATGTTAGTATAATTCTCATGAAAAATGAGAGTGTAATATCTATATTGCCTTACATATCATTCCCTCATTCTTCCATCAAGCTTATAAGTATCTATATTTCCCTCTTTATGTTAAATTTCCATGATACTTTCATATTATCATAAGTTTCTATACTTGAAGCCTTTAGGTCACAGTATATATGTGGATACCACACGTTAGGAGTAAAAGTAAATAGTAATGGCATAGTCGCATTTGTATATGTTATCTAGACGATCATCATCATAACTCATATGTCTTAAACCTTCAAAGCATTATTTGATAAACATTAACGATGAGAAGGTACATAGGTTTGGCTTGGGATACCGCTCGATGTGATTCTGTGCACAGGATTGAGACCAGACCATTATAGCGAGCCTAACCATTGGGCTTACCCACCTTTGTGGTATCATTTGTATTTAAAGTCAGTTGGAACGTCATGTATCTGTTTCCCCTGACTCGAGCCAACATATGGCGTATATGGCCTGCGGTCAGACTCTCAAAGTGAGTCCCTGGGAGGGGCGTACCTGGATATATACTGCGATTACAGTTATACATGTAGGATCATAACAATGAGTATGTGAGCAACATATGCTTTATACATACCTTAGATTGCCTTTGGAAGGCCATCTTGTGATTATTTGTACGACTTATAGGATAATTGCATCACCAAGACAAAGTATAGGTTCTATATTATAATGAATATTTTTCTAAATATTATATATGATGCTATGGTGCATTAGTTATTAGTTCATATCGTATAGGTGTTATTTGTTGGCTCATACATTTTTCACTTTACCACTTGACTCATATGAGCTTCTGTATTTGTCTAGCTGTTATTTTGTCTTCTTTCATACCGGTACATGTTGTTTATGTACTGACATCTCAGGACCACTATGTTTTAATAATGTAGGCTCCGATCCTCCTGATAGCAGACGTCCATGTTAGGCTCTATTGCCGTTTTCAGCTGATATTTTGGTGAGCTCTAACTCTCTCTGGAGTCGACTTATGCCTAGTATTTTTTATTATATGTACAGATCTATGGTTAGGCATGACGAGCCTAATGCCAACTAGTCATTTATAGTATAGTGTATTAAACTGACTAGAGGCTTCATAGACATCGTGTAGTATTGTATAGTTTTGTTAATGTAACTCTCCCATGTACATATGCAACGCTTATCGAATATCCTAGCCGTTATTATCTTATAACCTCGCGTACATCATAAAGTACTTGTAGAGTAAGTGTATACGGTTCTTGACCATCATTATCATTTGGGGCGTGACATAGGGTTTGCCCAAAAATGGGCAAACTACATTTTCATAAATCCTTTTTTAATAGTTTGCCCATTTGTTAGAAGGGTAATTGAGTTAAAAGTGACAAAAGAGTTTCAAAATGAGGTCTAGGTGACTCCAATTTTAATAATTGAGTGTATGTGACAGTTACTTTATTATGAGTTAAGAAAGTTGAGAAAGTTTGAGAATGACCCACAAGTTTTTTATTTTACACTTTCATCTAAATGTTGTTAACCTAATATAACAAAAAATAGAGGAAAAAATGCGCATCTCTCTCTCGCAATTTTCGTTGTTCATTGTTGCTGCCACTTTATTCATCATCTTGTTCTTCATTATCATTATCTTCTTTATTATCATCTTCATCTTCTTCTTGTTGACCATTGTTGTTGTTGTTACCTCTATTGCTGCTACTTGACTAATTTTTAGGTCAAATTTTATTTCGTACGTCACTTTGGCACTACTTCATAAGTGACTTTGGTAAGTAAAATTATGATTTTTAGTAGAATTTGTCATCTAGGTACATTGCTACTGCTGTTTTTTTCAACAATGGAAAGAATAACGTGGACATAAATCCAATATATGAGTCATCTGTTGCAACAGATGACTCATCTATTGCGACAGATAAGTCATCTGTTGTAATGGAAGATTCATATGTTGGGTTCATATTTATGGTTCTATAGTGCTACAACATGAATCAAACAGATGGGTCATCTGTTGCAACAAATCAATCATCTGATGCAACTGATTAATCAACTGATACAACATATTAGTCATTTATTGCAATATATGAATCATCGGTGCAACAGATGAATCCTCTGTTGCCACAGATGACTCACATTGTCAATAGAACCCGAAGTTGATTCCAACAGGTGAGTCATCTGTTTCAACATAGACTAATTATTATTATTATTATCAACGGACCAATCGTCTACCGGCAACAGCAGGGCCCTCCTCAGCCTTCGAATCTCATGAAGCAACCTTGCTCTCATGGCATCCAACGCCCACTAGAGTTCATGAATCTGCCTTTTAAGTTCCCGTACGGTGTCGCACAGAATCACCATGTCCCACCCGGATCAGCCATATCTAGAACACGCATGCATTAACAAAAAATGTAAAAGTAAAGAAAGAAAAAGAATCTAATAGTTTTACAAAAAGAAAAAACATACCTCAATGGACGAAAAAGGAATCTACTCTTTGAAGAGAAGTGGTTGAAGATGTAATGGTGTTTTTATGAAAGACAAGATGCAAGAAATAAATAAAGTGGAGTAGACTAAACGAGTAAGGAGTGACCTATTATATAGGATTGAATTTGAATGTGTTAGTCAAAAAGGCACATCTGTTCAACTCTTTTTTAATAATTACATTCCTTAATTAAATAAAATTGGTGAATTTTCAAATATTTAAATAAAAATGGATTAAATACAAAAAAGGTGAACAATCATGACTTTTCACCTTTTCAATAACCGTTTATTTATATTAAATTAATAACCCTTTTATTGAGTTCTTCCAAACATATGACCAATTTATTGCAACATGTTAGTGATATGTTGGATTAAATCAAACAACTAGCAAGACCTCTTTTGATTTCTTTCCAACAGATATGTAATATGTTGCAACAACTTACTTGTCTGTTTGATAAATTCCAACAAATGAGTCATCTGTTGCAACATGTAGCTAATTTGTTGAATCAACTAAACTACCTTTCCGTGTTTTGTACACTACTTCATGATGGGAACTGAAGATAAAATACTGTTTTGTTTCTGTCATTGATGGGAACAAATGGGTAGGAAGAATAAGGTGCTTTCAAATGGATGAATCCATTTTCATATGTGTGAGGTATATATTACTGATTAGTTTATCGTGACAGACACATATAAAGTACAACAATTTTGTGAATGTTATTTTTTTATCGATTAGGCATTGATCATTAAAATAAGATCTTGACTTTTACAGTTAAATTTGGTAGGCCTGAAATGATAATGCTGAGGGACTTAGAAGGTGGTGTGGATACCCTGCTACAGTCTAATGATGGTTTTGATAATGTTTATGTTTATGTGTGTAGTTTAGATAAGGGATAAAGATTTGATGGCAGTGTAGATATTTAATAGTGATAGGAATGATTTTAAGGGTTCAATGGATTGTTGAAAGTCCTTCGAATCCTCTCACTGTAGCAAAAAAAAAATGAAAATCCCATAGAAATTGCCCAAGGTCCAAATTTATATGGAGAGGTTGCTCGGGGAGATGATTATAGAGTAGAAAGTATTGTAGGAGAATATCTACGAGAGAAAAAGGAGAGAGCTATTGAAGATTATATAATCTCAAACCTTATTATAGAAGAAACAACAGGTTTGAAAGGAAGTCATCTAAAATACACACTGTAAAATGTGCCTCGAGGGATGATTTTCTTCTTGAGAAATTAAATCTAAGACTGTAACATGCACACTCATCTAAAGTTGGGAGATGCAACAATAGGTGTGGATACTTTCAGTCTGTACCTTAGATGAGTATGCATATTACAGTTTGAGATCTAATTTTTCAGGAAAAAAATCATCCCTCGAAGCACATTTTACAGTGTGAATTTAGATGAGTTCCTTTCAAACCTTGTGTTTCTTACATAATAAGGTTTGTGATGATATTGTCATGACCCAGAATAGGATCATGACCAACACTAAGGAGTTTAGGACTCCAAATCAAGCCTCATCAGAATTCTATAGAAAATCGGGCCGAGTTTCCCCTATTTTTAGGCCTAACAAGAAAATTCCCTGTCTCAAATCCAAAACATAATAACTCAACTTCACACAACCACATCTACCCCAACATAATACACCAAAATCATCTACAAACCACCACCACCACCAAATAATAATATGAAATCCATCTCCAAAACATGAGAGGAAGTCCAATACTCCACAAGTCCAAAATAATGAAAGAATACTCAAAACTTTAAAGACATGACTATGGAGCGACTCTAAGAATTTCAGGAAATAAAACATAACAAATAAATAAACTCTTGCCCACGTGAACAAGTGTGGGGCTCACCAGGAATATGCTACCTCAACATCTCTAGCTAACGAAATCCTCACTGCCACCTATGTTCTCTGTAAAAATAATAGCTAGGAGTGAGATGCTAGCTCAATGAGTAATAATACTTCACCACAACCATTTTAATGGGGACAAGTCATAAAACATAAATAGCGATAAATAGTATCTTTTGTTTCATGTAAGCAAAATAAACCAATAGTTCAGAAATAAAATCAATAAGCATTATATCATATCAAATATTACATATTTGGGAGGTTTTCGAGAATGAATCATGTAATCAGTGTGACATTCTTCTCAAGAATAGCCAATAATAGTGGTCCCCTTATAAAGGAGTCAAATTTCATATCTGTAGGTCCCTACTCGAGGGAGATCAGTAGCAGTATGCTAGTTTTACCTTCCCACTAGCGAGGGCTATAATAGTAATCAATAAATACAAGGTGCACCAGGTCTAACGATCCCACCGTTAGCTACGAGATTCAAATAAATGTCTACTCCCATTTATACTTTCTTTGTAAACAATAGATATTCATATGAAAACATTTTTTAGGATAGTATATAATAATTAAAGTTCATATCAAATCATATTACATGTAAACTTGAATAAAACACATGTCAAAAATACTTATTTCTCATGTAAGTGAAGAACTTTCATAACATTAGTAATCATATCTCAAGTAATGGTAAATATGTCTTATGAACATCTCAAATACCCAATTTCAACATCATATCAAGTAAAAGACTTGCCCCACATGCAATTTCAAAACATTCAGTAATTCTTGTTTCATCAAAATCATGTATAAAATATGCAAGTTAAGAAACACAAATTATGAAAAGTTTATTACTCA
Source organism: Capsicum pubescens (assembly GCA_030864215.1). Taxonomy (NCBI): domain Eukaryota; kingdom Viridiplantae; phylum Streptophyta; class Magnoliopsida; order Solanales; family Solanaceae; genus Capsicum; species Capsicum pubescens. The sequence goes on from CM061548.1 coordinate 362,768,264, forward strand.
CAGTACAAGTGTTGGAATATCAAATTTGTCACCTTGAACTATTTGTATCACTTTCTTGGATCAAATCTATAATCACATTATATCAATCTTGTGTTAATTTTCTTATTTAGGCTAACTTCATGATAAAATTAGATATTCAAACCCTCAAGGTTTCATGGTATCTTTCAATTCATCAAACTTTGTATCCAAAACAACACCTTACTGTCCATAATTATTATCTTTAGCAATTAAATTTTAATACCCAAAATAAATTACCAAGACAAAAAAATTACGATAGAGATGTAGGAACAAATTTACCTTAAACCCAAAAGAAATTCTCGGTCAAACCCTTTTTTTCTTCCTCTCTCGATTTTTCTTTGCCAAAAGATAAGTTTTTTTTTCCAGTTTTGAAGCACTGTTGCTGCGTTTTCTAACCCAAAGTCCTTTATATATATATACACACATATTTTGTTGTTGACGGATGCTGCACAATTGAGCCCCAATATCCCCTAATCCCATTTTACTTTTGCTTACTAGTGAAGGTGGGCTGAAGTCTATCCTTTTCTTATTCCTTATTGGATTGGAAGATAGGCTTTGGCCCATTTCTCCCTTTCCTTTTTTTTAAGAAAATACTCACTATAAAAAAATATGATATGAGATATTACATTTCCCCCACCTTAAGAAATTCTATCCCCAAATTTTAAAATAAGTGCATACCTGTAGGATGAAATAAGTGAGGATACTTGACTCTCATATCCTTTTCCGACTCCCATGTAGCTTCCTCAATGGTATGGTTCTTCCATCTAACTTTCACGGATATAAACTCCTTCGACCGAAACTTTCTTACTTGTCGACCAATAATAGCTACTAGTTCCTCCTCATAGTTTAAGTTATCATCAAGATGCAAGGTCCGTGCTTTGAGCACGCGAGAAGAATCTAATATACACTTCCTTAGCATAGATGCATGGAATACTGGATGGAAGAAAGACATCTTAGGAGGGAGTTCTAAATGATATTTACTCGATTAAGTATCTCATATGGTCCTATATATCTCGAGCTAAATTTATTTCTTTTCTCGAATTACATCATACCTTTCATAGGAGAGACTCATAGAAAAACCTTATCCTCAATTGTGAACACTAAATCTCTTCTCCTCTTGTCTGCATAAGACTTTTGTCTACTTTGAGTTGTGTACAACCTTTGACTAATCAATTGGACCTTGTCCATAGTTTCCTATACCAATTCTGGTCCTAAAACCTTAGCTTCTCCAACTTCGAACCACCCGATAGGAGAACGATATCGCCTACCATACAAGGGTTCATATGGATCCATCTGGATGCTTGACTGAAACTATTATTGTAAGAAAATTCAGCTAAGGTTAAGAAAATGTCCCAACTACCTCCAAAATCAAGAATTCAAGGTCTCAACATATCTTCTAAAGTTTGTATAGTACGCTCAGACCGTCAGTCCGTCTGTGGATGAAATGTAGTACGAAGATCTACTCGGGTACTAAATGCTTCTTGGAAAGATCTCCAAAAATGTGAAGTGAACTGTGATTCTCTGTCATATATGATGGATAATGGAACTCAATGAAGCCGAACAATTTCAACCATAAATAACTGAGCATATTTCACTCCACTAAATGTAGTCTTTTCCATAAGAAGTGCGCTGATTTAGTAAGTCGGTCTACAATTACCCATACAAAGTCATAACCTATAATGGTTTGGGTAGCCCAATTACAAAATCCATGGTAACTCTTTCCCATTTCTAATTTGGAATTCTGATCTCTTGCAATAATCTTGTTGGTTGCTGATGCTCCGCTTTAACCTGTTGACAAGTCAAACAACTAGAAACAAAATTAGCAACATCTTTCTTCATACCTTCCCACCATTACAATTGCTTCAGGTCATGATACATCTTAGTGGAACCAGGGTGAATGGTATATCTGGAGTTATGAGGTTCCTCAGGAATAGGTCGTCTTAACCCATTTACAGCTGGTACACATAATCGATTACCCACTGGAAAAATACCATCAGAATCAATACTCATCCTCTTATTTGAACAACTAGGGCCTCATCTCGATATTTGCACAACCACACATCTTCATATTGAGTAGCCTTTATGTTTTCTACTAAAGAGGATTTATCTTGAATATAAGCCAACAATATCCCTGACTTTTCAACACCAAATCTGACACCTTTGCCTTCAAGTTTCTGTATATCTTTCGCCAATTATCTCTTTCCAGGAGCTATATGTGCCAAACTACCCATAGATTTCTGCTCAAAGCATCAACCACAACATTAGCTTTTCCAGAATGATACAAGATAACACAATCATAATCCTCAAGTAGTTCCATCCACCGATGCTGCCAAAGATTTAGATCTCTCTGCTGAAAAATGTACTTCAAACTCCTATGATCGGTATAAATCTCACAAGTTTGATCGTATAAGAAATGTCTCCAAATCTTAAGAGTAAGTACTACTGCGGCCATCTCTAAATCATGTGTAGGATAGTTTTGTCCGTGCTTCTTCAACTATCTCTAAGCATAAGTAATTACATAACCATGTTGCATAAGCACACATCCTAATCCAACCCTTAAAGCATCACATAATACTTTGAATCCTCCAGGACCTGATGGTAAGGCTAATACTGGTGCGGCGGTCAGTCATGTTTTGAGTTTCTGAAAGCTCTGCCCACATTCTTTCGTCCACTGGAACTTTATATTTTTCTGCGTTAACTTGGTCAATGGAGCTGCAATTTTAGAGAAATCCTACACAAAATGCCTATAGTAATTAGCCAAACCTATAAAGTTGTGAATCTCTATAGATGAAGTAGGTCTAGTCCATTTCTACACTACTTTTGTCTTTTTAGAATCCACTATGATACCATCTTTGGAGACAACATGCCCCAAAAATGATACTGAGTCAAGCCAAAAGTCACACTTTGAGAACTTAGCATAGAGCTTATGTTCCCGTAATGTATGCAATACAGTTATCAGATGATTCTCATGTTCTTCCTAGCTACAAAAATATATCAGAATATCATCAATGAATACTATCACAAATTTGTTCAAAAATGACCTGAGCACCCTATTAATCAAGTCCATAAATGTAGAAGGAGCATTGGTTAACCCAAAAGGCATCACAAGAAACTCATAATGCCCATATCGAGTTCTGAATGTTGTCTTGGATATATCTTCCTCCGTTATTCTCAGTTGGTGATAACCAGACAAAAGATTAATCTTTATAAAATGGACATCCCCATGCATCTGATCAAACAGGTCCTCTATACGAGGTAACAGATACTTATTACGTATTGTTACCTTGTTTAGCTGTCTATAGTCAATACACATTCTTAGAGACCCATCTTTCTTTTTTATGAATAAAACTGGGGCACCCCAAGGTGATATACTCGATCTAATGAAACTCTTATCTAGCGAGTCCTGCAACCGTTGTTTGAGTTCCTTCAACTCTGCTGATGCCATTCTATATGTCGATATTGATATTGACATAGTGTCAGGTACCAAATCAATACCAAAGTCCATCTATCATACTGGAGGTAATCCTGGCAACTTCTTAGGTTATACATCAAAAAATTCCTTCGCAACAGGTAGCTCTTCCAAACTAAGTATTCCCTCTCTATCATCACTTGTCATAGCTAAGAGTCCTATACAACCTTTCTTCAATAATTGTTGAGACTTCATAAAAGATATAACTTTACCAACCTCTGGAACTTGACCCCCTTTTAATACAAAACTAGATTCATTGGGTATCTCAAATCGAACTATATTTGCATGGCAATCTATAGTAGCATAGCAAGGAGATAACCAGTCCATGCCCATCAACACATAAAATATAATAATATCAAGTACAATCAGGTAAGCAAGAGTATCCCTACCTTCCAGTATAATCTGATAGTCACGATATGCATACTCAACTAACAAAGAATCTCCCATGGGAGTTGCAATAAGAAAAGAACAATTTAACATCTCTGGATTTCCATCAAATCTCACGACAAAGTATGAGGACACATAAGAGTGGTTAGAACCAAGATAAATCAAAGCATAAGCATCAAATGAACATACGAAAAACATACTTGTAACCACTGCATTCGATGCCTGAAAATCCTTCCCAGGAAAAGGATAATTTAACATCTCTGGCTGTCTATCAAATCTTATGGCAAAGTGTGAGGACACATAAGAGTGGGTAGAACCAAGATCAATCAAAGCATAAGCATCAAATCAACATATGGAAAAAATACCTGTAATCACTGCATTCGAGGCCTGAACATCCTACCTAGTAAGTGAAAAGACTTTCAATTGGACTCTACTAGTATTTTCTGTGCCTGATTTCCATCAACCCGATCTCCATTACCTCGACTTCTATTTCCAGTACCTACAGTATTACGAGTAGCTTAACTAGGTGCAGCTAACTGACCAGAACCTTGACTAATATTTCTCTAAGACTGAGGGCAATCCCTGATATGATGACCTAACTGACCATATCGAAAACACTCTCTAGTCAAAACACAACACTGGCCCATATGTGATTTGCCGCAAATCTGGCAGGATGGAGTAGTGGTATACATTTGTCCATAACTACGATATCAATGAGATGCTAAAGATCCCTGAGTACCCTGTCTAAAAGGTGGATTGTATGAAGACTATGAAACCAAATTTTTCCCTATCTAATGGCCCTGATTTCCTGCTTTGCGATTTGCACTTAAGTCACTATTGAAAAATCCACCCATCTTAGCCTTCTTACGAACCTAATAAGTCGCCTGCTCTGCATGACCCTTGTCCTTAATATTTCTAGCAAGATCCACTATCTCATAATAGGTCAAGACTCTCATCTGTGAGGCCACTGCATTATAGAGATGAGCAACCAACCCATTTATAAACCTCTGGACTCGATCTGCTTCTGTGGACACCAAGTATGGGGCATATCTAGCCAGCTTGCAAAACTTAGTATTATAAGTCGATACATCCATATTTGGAGTTTGAAATAATTTCTCAAATTGAGCTGCATATTTCTGTTTCTAACTATCAGATAGAAAAGTATCCATGAAAAACTAAGTGAACTCATCCCATGTCAGTGGTACTGCTCCAACAAGCCTTTCTAGTAATAAAGTATCATAACAAGTGTTAGCCGTGTCCTTCAATTTGTATGATGCAAGCTCCACAACCCTCTTACTAGAATATCCTAATGCATACAGTGCCTTAAATGTACCATCCAAAAAGCTCTGAGGATCAGCTGGACTATCTGAACCTATAAATTTTGGTGACTTCAACTTCAGGAACTCCTGCAAAAATACCTCCTTGTTTCCAAAGTTGTAAGTCTGAACTGGTGCTTGGAATTATGGCTGAGGTTGTGTAGAATTGTGTTAATCATCCCTCTCATGTCTAACCAGTTAGTCTGCCAAGCCCTCTATGGATCTTTACATGGAAGCAAGTACCTTTGCAGTACTACCCTCATGAGATGGTGGAGGTGGACTACCATTTCTTTCAAGAGTGGGCTCACTTGAACTTCTTGGAGTGGCAGTGTGATTTCCTGTGGTATCATGACTACCCCCACCTCAGCCCCTTCTGTGGGCTCTGCCTCTTTCCCTACTATTAGTTACTATATGAACAATTTGATTAGAGAAACAAAATAGTTAGATTCATCTAATTGATCCTAAACTTCACACACATAAGGAAGATTGAGAAAGAAAATCAAGACACATCCTATCACTCTCTCACAGAATCATGATTATAGAAATGGCCGGCAACATAACCATAATTGAGATTCTACTACTACCGTACGCTTTATAGTCACAGAATCAACCTAGATCTGATACCAAATTTTTCATGATCCAGAATAGGATCATGACCGGTGGTAAGGAGGTTAGGACTCCAAAACAAGCGTCATCAGAATTTTATAAAAAATCGGGTAGAGTTTCCCCTATTTTGGGGCCTAACAAGATAATTCTCTGTCTTAAATACACAACACAATAACTCAACATCACACAACCACATCAACCTTAACACAATACACCAAAATCATCAACAAAATACCAACACCACCAAATAATAATATGAAATCCATCTCCAAAACTTGAGAGGAAGTCCAATACTCCACAAGTCCAAAATAATGAAAGAATACACAAAAATCTAAAGACATGACTATGGAGAGAATCTAAGAGTTTTCAGGAAACAAAACATAACAAATAAATAAAATCCTTCCCATGCGAACAAATGCGGGGCTCACCAGGAATATGCTACCTCGAGATCTCTAGCTAACGAAATCCTCACCGTTACCTGCGTTCTCTGTAAAAATAATAGCTAGGAGTGAGACGCTAGCTTAGTGAGTAATAACACTTAACCATAACCATTTTAATAGGGAAAAGTCATAAAACATCATAAAATATATGATCTTTCAGAACACAACAACGATAAATAGTATCTTTTATTTCATGTAAGCAAAATGAACCAATAGTTTAGAAATAAACTTAATAAGCATTATATCATATCAACTATTACATATTTGGAAGATTTTTGAGAATAAATCATGTAATCAGTGTGACATTCTTAGCAAGAATAGCCAGTAATAGTGGACCCCTCATAAATGAGTCAAATATTATATCAGTAGGTCCCTACTCGAGGGAGATCAGTAACAGTATGCTCGTTCTACCTTCCCACTAGAGAGGGATGTAACAGTAATCAGTAAATACAAGGTGCACCAAATCTAACAAATTCGGCGTTAGCTACGGGATTCAAATTAAGGTCTACTCCCATTTATACTTTCTTTGTAAACGATAGATATTCATATGAAATTATTTTTCAGAATAGTACATAATATTTAAAGTTCATATCAAATCGTATTACATGTAAACTTGAATAAAACAGATGCCAAAAATACTTATTTCTCATGTAAGTGAAGAACTTTCATAACATCAGTGATCATATCTCAAGTAATGGTAAATATGTATTATGAATATCTCAAATACACAATTTCAACATCATATCAAGTAGAAGACTTTCCCCATATGCAATTTCAAAATATTTCGTAATTCTTGTTTCATCAAAATCATGTATAAAATATGCAAGTTAAGAAACACAAATTATGGAAAGGTTACTACTCACAGTACAGGTGTCGGAATATCAAACTTGTCACTTGGAACAATTTGTATCACTTTCTTGGATCAAATCTATAATCACATAATATCAATCTTGTGTTAATTTTCTTATTTAGGATAACTTCATGATAAAATTAGATAACCCAACCCTTAAGGTTTCATGGTAACTTTTAATTCATTGAAATTTGTATTAAAAACAAAACCTTTTGTCCATAATTCTTATCTTTAGCAATTAAATTTCAATATCCAAAATAAATTACCTAGACAAAAAAATTATGATAGATATGTAGGAACAAATTTACCTTAAACCCAAAAGAAATTCTCGGTAAAACCCTCTTTTTTTTGTTCTCCCTTGATTTTTCTTCGCCAAAAGATAAGTTATTTTCTTTCCTTTTTTAGTTTTGACGCACTGCTGCTGCGATTTCTAACCCAAAATCCTTTATATATATATATATATATATATATATATATATATTACTGTTGCTGGCGGCTGCTGCACAATTGAGCCCCAATACCCCCTAATTCCATTTTGCTTTTGCTTACTAGTAAAGGTGGGCTGAAGTCCACCTTTTCTTATTCCTTATCGGATTGAAAGATGGGCTTTGGCCTACTTCTCTCGTTCTTTTTTTTCAAACAAATACTCATTATAAAAAAAGAAGCTTTGTCTCTTCAAACCTTGTGTTTCTTCTATAATAAGGTTTGAGATGATATAGTTTTTAATAGCTACCCCTTCTTTCACAAATATTCTCCTACAACACCTTCTGCTCTATAATCATCTCCCCGAGAAACCTATCCTTATAAATTTGGACCTGGTCCATTTCTATGGAATTTTCATTCTTGTTTGCTGCAGTGAGAGGATTCAGAAGCCTTTCAAAAATCCACTGAGCCCTTAAAATCAATCCCATCATTGTTTAACATCTACACTGCTATCAAATCTTTATCCCTTCTCCAAAATACACACATAAACATAAACATTAGCAAAAATATCATTAGACTGTAGTAGGGTATCCATACTGCCTTTTAAGTCCCTCAACCTTATTAGTTCAGACCTACCAAACTTAACTGTAAAAGGCAAGATCTTATTTTAATGATCAATACCTAATCGGTAAAAAAAGTATTCACAAAATCATTCTACTTTATGTGCGTTTTCACGATAAATTGATCAGTAACACATACCTCGCACATATGAAGTACAACGATCTGCAAGCAGCTTATTCCTTCGAGAACCTATCTTTACTCTAGCCTTTTAAGTTGGTCGAGCAAAAGTTGACCCACTTTCACTTTCCTTTCTTTTGAGAGACATCTTTTATATACAAAAAACAGAAAAACAAAAAAAATTAGAATTGATCTTTGCATAATTTAAAGAGTAAATGCACTATTTCCACCCAAAACTATAAATGAAATTGCTGAGACACACCCCAACTTAGAGGGGGTCCTATTACCCCCTAGACTAATTAAAACTGTATTTTTACAACCTTAAGTGCCTACATTGTAGATACGTATTCCTACGTGGACCTTCAGTATGTTGATTCATGCAGTGCGCCACATATGTGCCACATAGGCCTTAAGGTTACCAAAAATATGATTTTAATTAGTCCAGGTGGTAATAGGACCCCCTTTAAGTTGGAGTGTGTCTCAACAATTTCGTTTATAGTTTAGGGTGGAAATAATGCATTTTATCTAGTTTAAAAGAAGGTAACACAAAATTTTAATAAATACAACATATTTTAATAATAATTCCAACAGATGACCCATATGTTGCAACAGATGCCCCCCTTGTTGCAACGTATAACACACCTAATATAACAGATGACCAAACATTTAAAATTGATATGACATCTGTTGGAAGATTTATTTCAGTAGTTATTTCATCTGTTGAAATAAATAGGGAATCTGTTGGAAGTTCTATTTTGATTTATTCCATCAGCTATTTCATCTGTTGCAACAAATGAGAAATCAGTTAGAAGACCTATTTTAATATCTTCCAATAGTTTTTCCACCTGTTGCAACACCAACAACACCAACACCAACACCAACACACCAACACCAATATGAACACCACCAACACCAACACACTATCACCAATATGAACAACACCAACACACCAACACCAATATGAATAATACCAATAATATCAACAAAACATTAACATGAATTTTTATTTTAAGATCTCAAGGGTCGTGACTTCGATTATTAAATTAAAAAATAATTTATAAATAAATAATAAGTGAAAAAATATGATATACCTAAGATTTTGTTTTGTAGCTATTTAATTTAAATATAACTATTGTGTTCGTTCTGAGTAGGGTGATTAATTGTCAAATTTTACTTGAACTGGTTCAAATCGAGACATTAAATGTAATAACTGAATTGATTTAGCTAAAATCAAAGATGAATTGATATGTTCAATTACAATTGATCAATTGATCTCATTGCAATTACATGATCAACTGTTGTGTTCGTTCTGAGTAGGTTGATCAATTGACCAATTTTACTTAAAATGGTTCAAATTGAGCCATTAACTGTAATAACTAAATTGATTTAGATAAAATCAAAGATGAATTGATACATTCAATTATAATTAATCAATTGGTCTCATTTCAATTACATGATCAACTGTTGTGTTTGTTCTGGGTAGGGTGATCAATTGACCAATTTTTCTTGAAATGGTTCAAATCGGGTCATTAATTGTAATCAATAAATTGATTTAGATAGAATCAAAGATGAAATGATACGGTCAATTACAATTGATCAATCGATCTTATTGCAATTACATGATCAACTCTTATGTTCGTTCTGAGTATGGTGATCAATTGACCAATTTTACTTGATATGATTCAACTCGAGCCATTAATTGTATTAACTAAATTTATTTAGCTAAAATCAAAGATGAATTTATACGTTCAATTATAATTGATCAATTTATCTCATTGTAATTGCATGAATAATTGTTGTGTTCGTTCTGAGTAGGGAGATCAATTGACCAATTTTACTTGAAATGGTTCAAATCAAGCCATTAATTGTAATAACTAAATTGATTTAGCTAAAATCAAACATGAATTAATACGTTCAATTATAGTTGATCAATCGATCTCATTGTAATTCCATGATCAATTATTGTATAATCTATTGTAACAGATTTAACCTTCTGCAACAAATAATTTATTTGTTGGAAATTATCAAGCAGATAAACTCATCTGTTGCAACTGTAACGCCCCATGTCTATACCCCAGATGCTACACGGTGCTAGTGACCCCAATGGACCGCCATCTAACCCATGAATGATATCTACTGTGAGCACTGAATAATAATACTGAAATAAATAAAGAATTAGGCTGAATTGCCATAAGGTTCAAAATCTAAATACTGATAAATAATAAAATCTGGTAAAAACTTTTGAAAACTAAACACTATCTGAACTGGTCTAGTCTGAAAAGGTTCTAACTGAACTGTCTAAATATGGAGTTGATGGGATAATCCCCCAACTACCTCCAACTGCTGAACTACTGCTAAACTGATAACCAAAATAAAAATATATCCTCAATAGATGAGGACTCACTACTAAAACTACTGCTGATAGTCCGAGCTGCTAAGTACGATCAGGAGCCCGTGTGTCTGAACCTATGATATAAGATTTCATAGTATAAAAGAAAAGTATGCGTTAGCAATTTGAATATACTGGTATGCTAAGTGAGATAGGCTGATATGCATGAGTTCATATGCATGAACAATAATTGACTGAGTAACATAAACATAACTAAATGAGAGAACATGCATGAATACATTAACTGTAACTGAGATCATGTTAACACTGGTTATTGAGTTCTGAATACTGATTAACTGATATCTGAGTTTACTAATACTATAATATTGATAGCTAAGTGACTATTTCTAATAGTCCTGGTTCTGTAAAACTAATTTTGAGTTCTATACTGAGCTGGGTGATTGTGTCTGACAATCCTGATTCTATAGAACTGAACTAAGTTCTAAATTGAGACTAAAATTGAAACTGTGGGAGGAACTCATCTAATTGATATGCCCTAAATCTGAGCTAATAGGGGTCCAACTTGTAACCCTAGTTGGAAGGGTGCTAGTACCATGCCATGGGTACTAACACTGGTTGTGGAGTCAGTCTTAATCTAGCCGGTGACCCCTGAGATCAGTCCTAACTAGCGGGTGATCCCAGAGAATGTCAGTCTTATCTAATGGGTGACATCTCATAACCTACGCTATATACGTAGTTCTAGAACTTAAGGATTACTTCTAGGGACCCAGTCCTAGCTAATGGGTGAGACCCCATCCCTAGGCTCACTCGGTGCTGAATTCTACTACCAACTGAAAGACACTAAACTGAATTTACTGAACAAGACTGGATTGATACTTGAGATTATTAAGTTTTCCTGAGTTCTGTAACTGACTGAGTTCTGTAACTGACTGAGTTCTACTAAGTTTTATAACTGGCTGAGAGTACTACTGATCGTGATATGACTGATATTTTATAACTGACACTGGCTCTAGGTACACAACTAAATTGTAGGGTATTAAATACCCTAGGACTCGATAGCACGAAAAGTAAAACATAGCATGATCATAAAGGCATAACAATACTTGCTTGCTAACAATGCACTCATTTAGACACTCTGTCAAACACTTGATATACATGATCTTGTGCATGAATGGAATCACATATTAACGTGTCATGTTTTCACTAGTTAAATCACATAAGCATTTTATCAAACACTTGTAATTCAATAACTTGTACATAAATGGGGAATACACATTATCATGTTATAATGGCATTATCTCATTCTCATAGACAATTTATCAAACACATGGGAAGCATACTTGGTTCATTAAATCATAAACACTTAGGGTTAACATGGTTACAATAATCAACTTGCAAATTGAAGGGTTTATCATGAATATCATGTAATTCAACACATACTAGGATCAATCTTGGAACTTATAATTTAAATCATGGATTCAAACCCAACAATAACATGAATATGAATTCAATTCAACCAAATCATGGAAATAAAAAATCTGAGATCTTGCGTATTTAAAAAGGGGTTCTTAGACTTCATGGGTGAAAGGAACCCATGAATGAACACCCAACATGCCTTGATGATTGAATTAATGAAGGATGCTGGTGAGTTCTTGAATCTTGACCCATGAATTAGAAGCCCTAGGGTTTTGTTTCTTGAGTAATTTTGAGAATAGTTAATGGATTTTGACTCTAAAGTGGATAAATCTCATGTTTTGGGGGCTGATAGATGTGGGAAAATGACCCAAATACCCCTGAGGATGCGACTTTTTAATGACTAAAAACTGGCCTAGCGACATGTAGACCTACACGTCGTGTCGAAGGGATCGATGCTATGGCCGATGCGCCTCATCGAGTCCGCATCGATTCACTGGAAATTACACTGGAGATGGGGAAAAATATTCATAGACGTGATAGGTGATGCGATGCATCGAGATCGTATCGGTACATTGGTTTGGACTCCCAAACGTGCTTCAAATAATGTTTGAAAAATCCAAAACTCGTCCGAGAACATGTACTGACATTCCTGATCATGAAGCAACTTAAAGATCAATATTTAATGGTCATAAGGGTTGCGAAATAAGATTGCCAACTTATGAAGGCTAAAATAATTCTAAGTGTAAACACTTAGCTGAAATTTCTAAGTCTGGGACCTTTCTTAAAGCTTTAACGAACTGAGTTAAGCTTTGAATTTTGTGGGGTCTTACAATATCTCTCCCTTGGGAATATTCATCCTCGAATGAGGCTGACTAAGCTGAGAAACACTGATAGACTGAGCTTACACACTGAACATGCATATATGATGCATGGAATACCTGATTGAAACTACTGATAAGTTGAGTTTTCAAACTAAACATGCATATCTGATGCATAAATACATAACTGAACTAATCCGTGAATGCATGACTTAATATACAATGGTAATGGATACCAAGTTTATAACTATAACTGAATAAGAAACTAATCCAATCTAAGGAAGGCCGTTACCTTAAGCTGAGAATATTGATAAACCTGAGATCATTTACTAAACATGCATGAATGGGAACATGAGAACATAACTGATCCTGAAACGTTATACATGAACTGAATATCATGAACTGAACTGAGTCCCTGAATACATGGTTTACGGCTGAGATTGAAACTGGAGGGTCCACCTATGAGTACCTACTACTCCAAACTGGATTCATTACGTGAAGAGAAGATAGAAGGTTTAGGTCATGAAAGCTCAGGGAATTATAGTGCATCTCTCCCTTGGGACATTATGTTTCCTAAAGAATGTTGACTTGGATAAGATACTGAGGAAAAGCTGAGATAATGCACAGGGCATCTACGAACTGAATCGTGACTGCATATTGGGGATCTGAAACTAAGGCATGATATATGAACTGGGCTGAACTCGTAACTACTAGGATGATCTATCTTAGAACAGTCATATTTACGAAACTTTGGATAGTATGTCTGGGTGGAAAGATAGGGGGAAACCATATGAGCCTGTCCGCCTAACTGCTAAACTGAATTCCTAGCTCGAAAGACTAACTCATACTGAAAACTTATACTCAACTAGAGCATTTATTGACACTCTTTCTATAAGGTTCTACTGACTTTAGGGAGCAAGGAATCTTGGCATGGTCTGAACAAGATATCTGAATAGGAGATCACCACATGGATAAAATTCTGTAACATGGAGCAAGGCCTATGAAACATCATCTAAGATAGAGTTACTAAGCCTTATGCACTGCAACTACTAACTTGTAACCTTAGCCCTGTTTCTCAACTATTCTATTAACTATAATTTCTACTTCCACACCATGTTTCACTTGAGGCTACTGAAAATATTCACATGGACGCTGAGCATAAATGCATAAACATACTAACTTATTTGATTAACTAAATGTCTGATAGCTGAATATTGGGCATGTAAGATTGAATTGTACTTAATCTAGACTGAAACTGTAGAGTATTACGCATATAAGGTAAGGACTGACTGAGTAACATGAGATGACTGAGAATGAATATGTGGAAACTGTATTATTTGAGATTGAAAGACCAAGCATATAACATGATTCTGAAATAGTTAGTAATCTGAAGTACTAAAATACTGATAACTAAATAACTGATAACTGTATGCTATGGTTAACCAACCCTAAAACTGAACTGAGTTATTGATCTAATTACTGGACTGAGACTGTGACAGAGACTGTAACTAAGAAAATAACTAAAACTGTAACTTAGACTGTAACTGGGACTGTAACCGGGACTGTAAATGAGCTCATATTGGAATTGAATACTGAGTTCTAATAACTATGCGATGGATACTGACATAAATCGAGGATCCGAATAGACACTCGTATTCAGCATTTTTCTCAACTTTTCATCTTATGAAAAATTCTAATTTCCCCTTCGTCAACCACTATATACAACTTCTTGTTAGCTATTTACTTAGCACATTAACCTGGCAATTAGGCCTATTTTCATAACTATAGCCTCGTGTAAAATTAGCATGCAATAATCTTTTCTTAACATGAAATATTTACTCTTTCCTTTCCAAGAAACTGCTCATCACTACATCATTTCATAAGGAGAGTTCATTAAAGGGTTAAAACATAAGGACCTGAAGCATGATGACACTATACCAAACTTGATACTTAACTGAGGCCTGAGGAATAGGACACCAACACACTGGATTTTATCAAGAGATCTAAACTGATGATTTATATGCCGAAATTTGAATTTAGCTTATCATTAGGAGTATAGCATAAGTCATGGGAATTGAGCATACTGTAAAGCATGGAATGAGTACATGAGTCATGAGCTGTATGACCTGAGTTTGGAGTTTTTGTATTCATGGAATGTGATTTGTAACATTGAGTAAACTGGAACTTGTAATGCCCTGAGAGTATACCCAAGGCATCACACGGTGCTTACAGTCCAGAGGGACCACAAGCTAAACCAGGAGCTAGTACCGGCTTTGAGCACTGAATAATAATATTATAATTGTGGAAGAACAACTGATATGCCATAAGGTTTTAATAACTGAATTCAAAACTAAAATATGAATCTATAGAAATAATTGGCTAAATCTGATAAAATACAGATAAACTGGATAACTAACTAAAATTTCTGAATTTTGAATACATGACTCTAATGTCTGATAAGCCTCTAAAACTGAATGACTATGAGTTAATGAGATAGGCCCCAACTAACTCCAGCTAACTACTAAACTGAGACATGAAATAAAGTAACCCTATCCTCAAAGTATGAGGACTCACCACTACTACTGCTGAGGATCTGATAGGTATAATCGCGAGAAGAGAACTGAGCGTCAGAACCTCTGATATAATACATCATAGCACAAAAGAGAAGGTATGCGATAAGTAATTTGAATGTACTGGTATGCTAAATGAGGTAGGCTGATATGCATGGTTTCATGAATAGAACTAATAATTAACTAAATATGCATATGAAGCATGGAGTACTGAATTGAGAACATGAAATCTGTAGGTACTGGGAATATATAGAAATCTGTAAATACTGAGTACACATAAAAATCTGTAAATACTAAAGATAAATGAAAATTTGTAGATACTGAGGATACATGACCAAGCATATAACATGAACTGAGTAAAATCTGTAAACTGAAATAACTGAAATCTGCATGCTTTGGTCAAACAACACTAAGACTGAATAACTGAACTGGAACTGTAGAAGGTATCATCTAACCGGCATTCCCCAATTTGAATTAATTAGGGTCAAACCTGTAACACCAATTAAAAGGGTGTTAATACCATACCACGGGTACTAACGCTGGTTATGTGGATCTACTAAACTGATATACTGTCCAAAGGACTAAGGGAGTCAAGCTTGAATTGACGGGTGACCCCTGAGAGATAGTCAAGCCTAATCTGACGGGTGACTTCTCATATCCTATGTTGGCTACGTAGTTCTAAAGTATAGGGACTGCTACTAACGACTCTGCCTATCTGACGGGGAATCCTCCATCCCTACACTCGCTCGGTGCTAAATCCTACTCCCAATTGAAAGACACTAAATACTAAACTGTTCTGAGTTTAACTAACTGATATTTGACTATTCTGATAATGCTCATAGTATGTTCTGAAGACTATTTTGTAATGTACTGAGACTAGAATACATAAAAATCTATGTTTTTTTGGGGTATTCAATACTCGCAGGACTCAAAACAACAATAGTAAAATGACACTAAAGCTTGGGGGACAAAACATGAAGGCTTTTATTAAATCAATCACTCTTGTAGGCATTTTATCAAACACTTGTAGTTTATGGTTTAAAACAATCATAGTAATGTCATGGAACTTATAGAAATAGCATGAATTCGACATAATGGTATTAAATCATGGTTTAATTCAATAAATTATAATATTAAAACATGGAGGATTGAATAATAACAATAATTTCAAGGTAACATGGTAAAAAATCAATAGTACATGGAGATTCATGGATGAAATCATACTTTTAAATCAAATAACTTGAAAAGATCAAAACTTGAAATTTCAATAGGTTACTTGGACTCCATGGATGAACATCTAACATACATTAATTGGTGGATTTCTTAAAGTTCTTGGTGAATTCTTGAGGATTGGCCTTGAATTTGAGAGCTAGGGTTCTTGATTGGGAGAGAACCTTCTTTGATTTAGGGGAAAAGTTATTAAACTAATGAAATAATAGGTTAATTAGGGTGAATTTTGTGTTAAAGGCTGACTGGGGTAAGGGAAAAAAATACTTTAATGCCCTCATATTTAAAACTTGGAATTACTGAAAAATTTCCAATTTTGTGGGCTAGCGCGATGCGGCGCTATCGCGCCATGTCACTGGAATTGGACAATTGGGAAAATGCACGATGGTACGACACGGCGTAATCACGTTTCCACCTTGTTTATGACCTAGAAACTCA
The DNA here is from genome assembly GCA_030864215.1 of Capsicum pubescens. Taxonomy (NCBI): domain Eukaryota; kingdom Viridiplantae; phylum Streptophyta; class Magnoliopsida; order Solanales; family Solanaceae; genus Capsicum; species Capsicum pubescens. Next base: position 362,785,330 of record CM061548.1, read on the forward strand.
CTACGATGCGGTGGTATCACGCTTCAACACTGGAAAATGACAAATGCCGATTTGGCCTATGGCGCGACGCGCCAGGATCTTGGACCCTCACTGGAATTTGCCAAATGGGAAATTAGCTTGCTCCGCGATGCACTAAGGGTTAAAATGATGGGTTTTAACGACTGAAACTTAAAGTCGCCATAACTTCTTACTCGTTTATCAGATTTGGGGGAATTTTATATCATTGGAAAACTAATTGAATTTTCTACGCAATGGCAGGCTCTAAAATAGAAAATTAATGAGTATTTCAAAAAATTATATATGAATACTAATGTATTGGGACTTAGATTATGTTAGATAAGTACGGGGTATTACAATATCTCCCTCTTGGGATCATTCGTCCTCGAATGAAACTGATTAAGCTGAGGATAACTGGTGGACCGATATTACACACTAAACATGCATATCTAATGTATGGAATGCATGACTGAACTGATTTGTAAAGGCACGACTGACATGAGCATGATGTGCAACTGAAACTTAGCATGATGGAGAGAAATCTTTAGAAGATTAGTACCTTATGCTAAATCTGGATTCGCGGAGAAAATATGAGGGTACTTGATCTGTATATCTGCCTCTGCTTCCCAAGTGTCTCCCTCAACGGACTGATTCTGCCAAAGAACTTTGACCAATAGAACTTCTTTGTTCCTTAGTCTACCAACTTGATGATCAAGAATTTCGACTGGGACTTCTTCAAAGGAAAAACTGTCCTAAATATCTACTCTTTCTAAGGGAAGAGCTACCGCTGGATCACCAATACACTTTTTTAATAATGAGACATGGAACACTGGGTGTACTAAGGCTAAATCTGAAGGCAACTCAAGCTCGTATGCTAGCTTTCTGAAATAATTGAGAATTCTGAAGGGACTGACATATCGGGGACTGAGTTTCCCTTTCTTGCTGAATCTCTTCACTTCTTTTATGGGAGAGATTTTTAAGCACACAAAATCACTGACCTTAAACTCGATATCCTTTCTCATCACATCCGCATACAATTTTTGTCGGCTCTGGGTAGCCCTAAGCCTTTCTCTGATCAACTGAACCTTCTCTAACGCGTCAAACACCAAGTCAGGCCCTACTACTGCGGCCTTACCTACTTCAAACCAACCAATTGAAGATCTACATCTCCTACCATAGAGATCCTCAAATGGAGCCATACGTCTACTGGAATTATAACTGTTATTATATGCGAATTTAATCAAAGGCAAGTGGTCATCCGAACTACCTTTAAAATCAACTATGCATGCTTTAGCATATCTTCTAGAGTCTGAATGGTCCGTTCTTCTTGACCATATGTCTGAGGGTGGAAAACTGTACTGATATAGACTTGGGTACCAAGACCCATTTGGAATGTTTCCTAGAAGTGAGAGGTAAATTGGGTACCTCTATCTAAGATGATAGATAAGGGAACACTGTGCAACCTGACCAACTCTCTGAGATAGAGTTTGGCATAGTCCTCGGTTGAGTAAGAGGTATGGATTGGCTATAAATGAGCTGATTTGGTCATCTTGTATATGATAACCCAAATAGAATCATGCTGATGATGAGTACGAGAAAAACCCATCACAAAGTCCATATTAACTTCCTCTCATTTTCAAGTGGGAATACTGAACTCCTGCATGGACTCACTAGTTTTTTGGTGCTCAATCTTAACTTATTGGCATGTAGAACACTTAGCCACAAACTCTGTAATATCCTTCTTCATCCTACTCCACCAATAGATCTTCTGCAAATTATGGTACATCTTAGTGGCCCCAGGATAAATAGAATAATGCTCACCATATGCTTCTGCAAGAATTCGCTACCTCAAATCATCTACACCAGGCACACACAATCTACCCTGACAACACAATACAACATCTCACCCTTGGGAGAAAACCTCCACTTTCTGATCTCTGATTGATTCTTTTAACTTAACTTGACCGAAATATCTATCCTATTTTTTCTTTACCTCAGAAACTAGAGATGATTCTGAGCTACTCTGTATCTATACACTAACTTCTGCTGAATCGAATCAGCGGACACCTAGTCGGGCAAGCTAATGAACTTCCTGAGCTTAAGTTTTTCTTACCATCCTCAACATGAGAAACACTACCCATAGACATTCTATTAAGAGCATCAACCACTACATTGGCCTTGCTCGAATGATACAGAACACTCATGTCATAATCTTTTAACAACTCTAACCACCTTCTTCGATACAGATTCAAATCTTTTTGAGAGAACACATAGTGTAGGCTCTTATGATCAGTGAACACATCTATGTACACCTCATATATGTAATGACTCCAAATATTTAAGGTAAACATTACAGCTGCTAGTTCCAGATCATGAGTAGGGTAATTCTTCTCATAGGGCTTAAGTTATCTGGAGGCATAGGCTATGAACTTACCTCTCTGCATGAGGACACAACCCAAAATTACTCAAGATGCATCATAGTACACAACAAACCCATCTGACCCATCTGGAAAAGTAAGAACTGGGGCTGAGGTGAGTCAAGTCTTCAACTCCTGAAAACTCTTCTTGCAGGAATTTGACCACTAAAACTTAACTTTCTTCTGAGTCAATATAGACATGGGGGATGAAATAAAAGAAAATCCTTCAACAAACCGGCGATAATATCCAGCTAAACCCAAGAAACTCTTGATGTCTAATGGAGAGATGGGTCTAGGCCAGTTTCTCACCGCCTCAGTCTTTTAAGGATTAACTCTAATGCCATCACCAAAAATAATATGGCCAAGAAAAGCTACTGATCTTAGCCAAAATTCACACTTAATGAATTTAGTGAACAACTGGTGAGCTCTAAGAGTTTGTAACACTATTTTGAGATGGTCTGCATGATCAGTTTCGCTACGGGAATAGACAGGAATGTCATCAATGAAGAATATGATGAATATGTCCAAGTACTGCTTGAACACTCAGTTCATCAAGTCCATGAAGGATGTTGGGGCATTCGTGAGACCAATGGACATAACTAGAAACTCAAAGTGACCATATCGGGTTTAGAAAGCTGTTTTCAAAATCTCACATTCCCTGACTCTAAGCTGATAATAGCCTGATATGAGTTCTATCTTTGAAAAGGAGCTGGCACCCTGAAGTTGGTCAAACAAATCATCAATTCTAGGAAGTGGATATTTATTCTTGATGGTGACTTTGTTCAACTGACGGCAGTCTATACATATTTTGATAGAACTGTCTTTCTTACACATGAATAGAACAGGTGTGCCCTATGGGGAGATGCTAGGTCTAATGAATCCCTTATCTAAAAGATCCTTTAACTGTTCTTTTAACTCCCTGAGTTCTGCTGGATCCATTTTGTATGGTGTAATTGATATGGGTTGAGTGTCTGGGAAAAGGTCTATTCCGATGTCGATTTCCTTTTCGGGGAGAACTTTGGGAAGATCTTTAGGGAACACATCTGGAAATTCCCTCACTACTAAAACTAACTCAAGAGTTGAAGTTTCTGAATTTGAGTCTTTGACTCAAACAAGATGGTAAATATACCCCTTCGATATTATCTTTCTCACTCTAACGTATGAAATCAATTGACCTCTAAGAGCTATGGTACTACCCCTCTGTTTAAGGACTAGTTCATTTGGGAACTAAAAATGAACTATTCTATTTCTACAATCAACTGAGGCATAGCATGAGTGGAGCCAATCCATGGCAAGAATGATGTCAAAATTCATCATCTCTAACTTTACGAGATCAACTGAAGTAACTTTTTGAGATATCGTGACCGGACATTTCTTGTATACCTGTCTGGCTATAATGGAAACACCTACTGGGGTAGACACTGAAAAGGGCTCTGCTAGAGTTTCGGAACTGACTCTGAAATTAACGGCTATATATGGAGTTACAAAAGAAAAAAAAGTTGTAAGGTCTAGTAAGACATAAACATGTAAGTGAAAGACCTGCAACATACCAGTAACTACGTTAGGGAAATTTTCCTGATCTTGGCGGGGCTGAAGAGAATATAACCTATTTGGATGTTAACCACTGGTAGCACTGAAAGTGGCACCCTGCTGAGTTGGGCGAACAAATGGAACTGACAACTGATGAGACTTACCTTGTTGGCGCACATCCCTACCTTTTTGAGCAACTACCCGACACTCCCGAATCCGATGGCCTGGCTTGCCACACCTAAAGCACACATCACTATCCACTCTACACTCACCCTAATGGTGTCTACCACATTTCTAACATAGAGGATTTGTACGAGCACTGCTAACACTAACCTGGGACTTAGACCCTGGTGATCTATCTCTATTGTTATTTCTGAATTTAGGTATGGGAGCACTGGCTAAAGAGGGTGCTGGGGATGAAGACCTTTGACAAAATTAAGGACGATTACCACCTTCTGACCTTGGCTGACTGAAATTAAAACTACCCGTCCTAGCTCTCTTATTTCATCTCTCTCTTTGATATTCTACTCCTCTATCTATTGAGCATGGACCATCAACCTAGATAAGTCCATCTCACTAATCAGTATTACGGTCCTGCACTCCTTAACCACACTATCAGATATGCCAGACAGAAACTTACTCATCTTGGACCTATTATCAACTACCACATGAGGAGCATATCTAGCTAACTGAGTAAACTTGAGGGAATACTCCCTCACGCTTATGCTACCCTGTCTCAAGATAATAAAATCTAACACCTTGGCCTCCCTCAACTCCAATAGGAAGAATCTATCTAAGAAAGTTATGGCTAACTCTTTCCATTCTACAGGCCCTGCATCTACACCCCTATCAACCTTTTACTGCTTAAACCAAGTATAGGATACATCCTGCAACTAATATGCAGACAACTCAACACTCTAACTAGAAGTCACCCCATAGCATCCGTGACCTTCTGAACCATATCTAAGAATTCTCGTGGATCATCTTCAGACTTGGATCCTGTGAAAGAAGGAGGATTCATTCAAGTGAAATTCTAAATTCTGGTTACAACATTATTGGCCACTAGGTTGGATGAAACAGTAGCTGGCCGTTCATTCTATGCTGCTATGGAATTTGCTAGAGTAGTGAACACAACTCTGAATTTTGTGTGAGAGACATGCTCATCCAGAGGATTTACCTGGACGGGCTGAGGGGCTGGCTAGTTTCCTGTTCTTTTTGGGAGGCATGTTCACACTGTAAATGGAAGGAAAAAATGGATTAGACAGGGAGTTTAAATTGATCTCATGCTTACTCGCACAACATAAATACTAAAAGAAGGGAAACTTTTCCTAAACGCCTTGTAGCCTCTCGTTCATTAGTGTGGCGCGCTACACACCTATGCACAAGACTCTACTTGACGTGGCTTTTAAACTTCCTATGAAACTTTAAAACCTTAGACTTTGATACCAAGTTTGTAATGCCCCAAGAGTACACCCTGGGCGTCACACGGTGCTTACAGTCCCGAGGGACCATAAGCTAACCCATAAGCTGGTACCTGCTGTGAGAACTGAATAATAATATCATAATTGCAGAAGAACAACTGATATGCCAAAAGGTTTTAATAACTGAATTCAAAACTAAATTATGAGTCTATAGAAATAACTGACTGAATCTGATAAAATATTGATAAACTGGATAACTAACTAAAATGTCTAAATACTGAATACCTGACTCTAATGTCTGATAAGCCTCTAAAACTAAATGACTGTGAGTTGATGGGACAGGCCCTAACTAACTCCAACTAAATACTAAACTGAGATATGAAATAAAGTAAGCATGTCCTCTAAGTATGAGGACTCACCACTGTTACTGCTGAGGATCTGATAGGTCTAATTGTGAGCTGGGAACTGAGTGTCAAAACCTATGATATAATACATCATAGCGCAAAAGAAAAGGTATGCGATCAGTACTTTGAATGTACTGGTGTGCTAATTGAGGTAGGCTGATACGCATGGTTTCATGAACAGAACTAATAATTAACTGAATATGCATATGAAACATGAAGTACTGAATAGAGAGCATGAAATCTTTAGGTACTGGGAATATGTGGAAATCTATAATTACTTAGTACACATGAAAATATGTAAATACTGAAGATACATGGAAATCTGTAGATACTGAGGATGCATGACTAAGCAAATAACATGAACTGAGTAAAATCTGTACAATAAAATACTGAAATAACTAAAATCTGTATCTTTAGTCAAACAACACTAAGACTGAATAACTGAACTGAGACTGTATTTAGATTGTATCTGAGACTGTGGGAGGTATCATCTAACCAACATTCCCCAATTTGAGCTAATCGAGGTCCAACCTATAACCCCAGTTGGAAGGGTGTTAATACCGTGCCACGGGTACTAACGCTGGCTATATGGATCCACTAAACTGATATAATATCCAAAGGACTAAGGGTGTCAAGCCTGAATTGACGGGTGACCCCTGCGAGATAGTCAAGCCTAATCTAACGGGTGACTTCACATATCCTATGCTGGCTACATAGTTCTGGAGTATAGTGACTACTACTAATGACTCTTCCTATCTGATGGGGAAGCCTCCATCCCTACACTCGCTCGGAGCTAAATCCTACTCCCAACTGAAAGACACTGAAATACTAGATTGTTCTGAGTTTAACTGACTGATATTTGACTATTCTGATAATGCTCATAGTATGTTCTGAAGACTATTTTATAATGTACTAAGACTAGACTACATAAACAACTATGGTTTTCGGGTATTCAATAACCCCAGGACTCAACACAATAATAGTAAAATGACACTAAAGCTTAGGGGATAAAACATGAAGGCTTTTATCAAATCAATCACTCTTGTAGGCATTTTATCAAACACTTGTAGTTCATGGTTTAAAACAATCATAGGAATGTCATGGAACTTATGGAAATAGCATGAATTCGACATAATGGTATTAAATCATGGTTTAATTCAATAACTAATAATATTAAAACATGGAGGATTGATTAATAACAATAATTTCATGGTAACATGGTATAAAATCAATAGTACATGGAGATTCATGGATGAAATCATACTTTAAAATCAAATAACTTTAAAAGATCAAAACTTGAAATTTCAATAGATTACTTGGACTCCATGGATGAAAGGAATCCCTGGATAAACATCTAACATACCTTGATTGGTAGATTTCTTGAAGTTCTTGGTGAATTCTTGAGGATTGGCCTTGAATTTGAGAGCTAGGGTTCTTGATTGGGAGAGAATCTTCTTTGATTTGGGGGAGAAGTTATTAAAATAATGAAATAATAGGTTAATTAGGGTGAATTTTGTGTTAAAGGCTGACTGGGGTGAGGGCAAAAAGACTTTAATGCCCTCATATTTAAAACTTAGAGTTACTGAAATTTTTTTAATTTTGTAGGCTGGCGCGATGCGGAGCTATCGCGTCGTGTCACTGGAATTGGAAAATTAGGAAAATGAATAGTGGCACGACGCAGCATAATTGCGTTGTTTGTAACCTTAAATCTCACTACGATGCGGTGGTATCGCGCTTCAACATTGGAAAATGACAAATGCTAATTTGGACTATGGCGCGATGCGCCAGGATCGCGGACCCTCACTACAATTTGCCAAATGGGAAATTGGCCTACTCCGCGATACGCTAAGGGTTAAAATGATGGGTTTTAACGACTAAAACTTAAAGTTTCCATAACTTCTTACCCGGTTATCTAATTTGGGAAAATTTATATCATTGGAAAGCTAATTGAATTTCCTACGCAATGGTAGGCTCTAAAACTGAAAATTAATGAGTATTTCCAAAAATTTATATATGAATACTCATGTATTGGGACTTAGATTATGTTAGGGAAGTACGGGGTATTACAATATCTCCTCCTTGGGATCATTCGTCCTTGAATAAAATTGATTAAGCTGACGATAACTGATGGACTGAGCTTACACACTGAACATGCATATCTGATGCATGGAATGCATAAATGAACTAATTTGTAAAGGCACGACTAACATAAACATGATGTGAAACTGAAATTGAGCATGATAGAGAGAAATCTTTAGAAGATTAGGACCTTATACTGAATCTGGATTCATAGAGAAAAGTGGAGGGTACTTGGTCAGCATATCTGCCTCTGCTTCCCAAGTGGCTCCCTCAACGGACTGATTTTGCCAAAGAACTTTGACCAATGGAACTTCTTTGCTCCTTAGTCTACAAACTTGATGACCAAGAATTTCGACTAGGACTTCCTCAAAGGAAAGACTGTTCTGAATATCTACTCTTTCTAAGGGAACAACTACAGCTGGATCACCAATACACTTTTTCAACAATGAGACATGGAACACTGGTGTACTGAGGCTAAATCTGAAGGAAACTTCAATTCGTAAGATACCTTTTCAAAATGACTGAGAATTCTGAAGGGACCGACATATCGGGGACTGAGTTTCCCTTTCTTGCAGAATCTCTCCACTCCCTTCATGGGAGAAATTTTTAAGTACACAAAATCACCAACCTCAAACTCGAGATCCTTTCTCCTCATATCCTCATACGATTTCTGTTGGCTCTGGACATCCCTAAGCCTTTCTCTGATCAACTGAACCTTCTCTAACGCGTCAAATACCAAGTCAGGCCCTACTACTGTGGCCTCACCTATTTCAAACAAACTAATTGGAGGTCTACATCTCCTACCATAGAGAGCCTCAAATAGATCCATACGGATACTGGAATGATAGTTGTTATTATATGCGAATTCAATCAAAGGCAAGTGGTCATCCCATCTACCTTTAAAATCAACTACACATGCTCTCAGCATATCTTCTAGAGTCTGAATGGTCCGTTCTTCTTAACCATCTGTCTAAGGGTGGAAAACTGTACTGAAGTGGACTTGGGTACCAAGACCCATTTGGAATGCTTTCTAGAAGTGAAAGGTAAACTAGGTACCTCTATCTGAGCTGATAGATAAGGGAACACTGTGCAACCTAACCAACTCTTTGAGATAGAGTTTGGCATAGTCCTCGGCTGAATAAAAGGTATGGACAGGCAAGAAAAAGTTGATTTGGTCATCTTGTCTATGATAACCCAAATAAAATCATGCCGTTGATGAGTACGAGGCAAACCCGTCACAAAGTCTATGTTAACTTCCTCCCATTTCCAAGTGGGAATACTAAATCCTGCATGGACCCACTAGGTTTCTGGTGATCAATCTTAACTTGTTGGCATGTAGAACACTTAGCCACAAACTCTGCAATATCTCTCTTCATCCTACTCCACCAATAGATCTCCCACAAATCACGGTACATCTTAGAGCCCCCTGAATGAATAGAGTAACACGCACCATGTGCTTCTGCAATAATTTGTTGTCTCAAATCATCTACACCAGGCACAGACAATCTACACTAAAAATAAAATATACTATCTCACCCTTGGGAGAAAACCACCACTTTCTGATCTCTGACTAATTCTTTCAACTTAACTAGACTAGGATCTCTATCCTACTTTTCCTTTACCTCAGAAATTAGAGATGATTATAAGCTACTCTGCACCCATGCACTACCTTTTGCTGAATCGAGTAAGCGGATACCTAGTCGGCAAGCTGATGAACTTCCTGAGCTAACTTTTTCTTACTATCCTCAACATAAGAAACACTACCCATAGACATTCTACTGAGAGCATCAGCCACTACATTGGCCTTTCCCGAATGATACAGAACACTCATGTCATAATCTTTTAACAACTCTAACCACCTTCTTTGACGCAGATTCAAATCTTTCTAAGTTAATACATACTACAAGCTCTTATGGTCAGTGAACACATTTACGTGCCCCCATACAAGTAATGCCTCTAAATATTTAAGCAAATACTACGGTTGCTAGTTCCAGATCATGAGTAGGGTAATTCGTATCATGAGGCTTAAGTTGTTTGGAGGCATAGGCTATGACCTTACCTGTCTGCATGGGGAAACAACCCAATCCTACTTAAGATGCATCACAGTACACAACAAACCCATCTGAACCATCTGGCAAGGGAAGAACTGGGGCTGAGGTTAGTCGAGTCTTCAACTCCTGAAAACTCTTCTCGCAGGAATCTGACCACTGAAACTTAACTTTCTTCTAAGTAAATCTGGACATGGGGGATGCAATAGAAGAAAATCCTTCAACAAACTAACGGTAATAGCCAGCTAAACCCTAGAAACTCCTGATGTTTGATGGAGAGATGGGTTTAGGCAGTTTCTCACCATCTCAGTCTTTTAAGGATCAACTCTAATGCCATCACCGTAACTAATATGGCCAAGGAAAGCTACTAATTTTAGCCAGAGTTCACACTTACTGAATTTAGAGAACAACTGGTGAGCTCTAAGAGTTTGTAACACTATTCTGAGATGGTATGCATGATCAGTTTCGCTACGAGAATAGATAAGAATGTCATCAATGAAGACTATGACAAACATGTCCAAGTACTGATTAAATACTCAGTTCATCAAGTCCATGAAGCCTGCTGGGGCATTCGTAAGACCAAAGGACATAACTAGAAACTCGAAGTGACCATACCGGGTTTTGAAAGCTATTTTTGGAATGTCACATTCCCTGAATCTAAGCTGATGATAGCCTGATATGAGGTCTATCTTTGAAAAGTAGTTGGCGCCCTGAAGTTGGTAAAATAAATCATCGATTCTAGGAAGTGGATAGTTATTCTTGATGGTGACTTTGTTCAACTGATGGTAGTCTATGCACATTCTGATAGAACTGTCTTTCTTACACACGAATAAAATAGGTGCTCCCTATGGGGAGACACTGGGTCTTATGAATCCCTTATCTAGAAGATCCTTTAACTGTCCTTTTAACTCATTGAGTTCTGCTGGAGCTAGTCTGTATGGCAGAATAGATAGGGGTTGAGTGTCTGGGAAAAAGTCTATTCCAAATTCGATTTCCCTTTTAGGAGAAACTCTGGGAAGATCTTTAGGGAACACAACTGTAAATTCCCTCACTACTGAAACTGACTTAAGAGTTGGAGTTTCTAAATTTGAGTCTTTGAAGTTATCCTGATTAAAGAACTCCTGTGGATGCTCTTCTGACTTAGATCCTTAGAATAGGGGAGGATTTATTTGGGTGAAGTCCCGAATCCTGGCTACAACAGTATTGACCACTGGGTTGGCCTAAACAACAGCTGGCCATTCATTTTAAGCTGCTATGGAGTTGGATAAAGTTGTGAATACAACCCTGAATTCTACATGGGAGACATGCTTGTCCAGGGGATCTGCCTGAATGGGCTGAGGTGCTGACTAGTTCCTCATTCTTTTTTTGTTGTACTTTTTAGGAGGCATGTTCTGTAAACAGAATGAAAAAATAATTTAGATTGAGAGTTTAACTTAAACTCATGTTCACTCGCACGACATGAATACTGAAGAAAAGAAAACTTTTCCTAAAAACATCTCATATCCTCCTGTCCATGAGTGTGGCATGCTACACACCCATGCACAAGACTCTACTTGATGCAACTTTTCAACTTCCTAGGACCCTAGTGAACCTTAGGCTCTGATACCAAGTTTGTAACGCCCTGAGTCTGTACCCCAGATGCTACACGATGCTAGTGACCCCAGTGGACCACCAGCTAACCCATGACTGATATCTACTGTGAGCACTAAATAATAATACTGAAATAAATATGGAATTAGGATTAATTGCCATAAGGTTCAAAATTTAAATACTAATAAATAATAACATCTAGTAAAAATATCTAAAAACTAAATACTGTTTGAACTGGTCTAGTTGAAAAGCCTCTAACTGAACTGTCTAAATTTGAAGTTGATGGGACAAGCCCCCAACTAACTCCAATTGCTAAACTACTGATAAATTGATAACCAAAATAAAAGTATACCCTCGATAGATGAGGACTCACTACTAAAACTATTGTTGATAGTCCAAGATGCTAAGTTTGATCAGGAGCCCGTGCGTCTGAACCTATGATATAAGACATCATAGTGCAAAAGAAAGGTATGCTCCAGTACTTTGAATGTACTGGTATTCTAAGTGAGGTAGGCTGATATGCATGGGTTCATATGTATGTACAATAACTGACTGAGTAACATGAAGATAACTGAATGAGAGAACATGCATGAATACATAAACTGTAACTGAGATTATGTTAACACTAGTTACTTACTTTTGAATACTAATTAACTGATATCTGAGTTTATTGATACTGTAATACTGATAATTGAGTGACTATTTCTGACAGTCCAGGTTTTGTAGAACTGATTCTGAGTTCTATACTGAGCTAGGTGACTGTGTCTGACAATCCTAATTCTATAGAACTGAACTGAGTTCTAAACTGAGACTGAAACTGTGGAAGGAAATCATCTAATTGACATGACCTAAATTTAAGCTGATAGGGGTCCAACCTGTGATCCCAGTTGGAAGGGTGCTAGTACCGTGCCATGGGTACTAACACTGGTTGTGGAGTCAGTCTTAATTTAGTGGGTGACCCCTGATATCAGTCCTAACTAGTGGGTGATCCCATAGAATGTCAGTCTTATCTAATGGGTGACATCTCATAACCTATGCTATCTACCTAGTTCTAGAACTTAAGGATTACTTCTAGGGACCCAGTCCTAGCTAATGGGTGAGACCCCATCCCTAGGCTCGCTCGGTGCTGAATTCTACTCCCAATTGAAAGATACTAAACTGAGTTTACTAAACAGGACTAGACTGATACTTGAGATTACTGAGTTTTCCTGAGTTCTGTAACTGACTGAGTTCTATTGAGTTTTGTAACTGACTAAGAGTACTACTGATCATGACATGAATGAGATTCTGTAACTGACACTGTCTCTAAGTACACAGCTAAATTATTCGGAATTAAATACCCCCAGGACTCGATAGAATGAAAAGTAAAACATATCATGATCATAAAGGCATAACAATACTTGCTTGCTAACAATGTACTCATTTAGACGCTCTATCAAACACTTGATATACATGATCTTGTACATGAATGGAATCATATATTAACATGTCATGTTTTCACTAGTCAAATCACATAAGCCTTTTATCAAACACTTGTAATGCAATAACTTGTACATGAATGGGGAATACACATTACCATAGACAATTTATAAAACACATGGGAAGCATACTTGGTTCATTAAATCATAAACACTTAGGGTTAACATGGTTACAATAATCAACTTTCAAATTGAAGGGTTTATCATGAATATCATGTAATTCAACACATACTAGGATCAATTCTTGGAACTTATAATTTAAATCATATGATTCAAACCCAACAATAACATGAACATGATGGAAATCATAAATCTGAGATCTTGCGTATTTAAAAAGGGGTTCTTGGACTTCATGGGTGAAAGGAACCCATGAATGAACACCCAACATACCTTGATGCTTGTTTTAATGAAGGCTGATGGTGAGTTCTTGAATCTTGAACCTTGAATTAGAAGCCTTAGGATTTTGTTTCTTGAGAAATTTTGAGAATAGTGAATGGATTTTGCCTCTAAAGTGGCTAAATCTCATGTTTTGGGGGGCTGATAGACGTAGAAAAATGACCCAAATACTCCTGAGGACATGACAGTTTAATGACTGAAAATTAGCCTAGCGACGTGCAGACCGACACACCGTATCAAAGGGATCAATGCTATGGCCGACGCACTGCGTCGAGTCCATGCCGGTTCACTCGAAATTGCACTGGAAGCTGGGGAAAATATTCATCGATGAAAGTGGTGACACAATGTGTCGAGATCGCGTCGGTACACTGGTTTGGACTCCCAAACGTGCTTCAAACGATGTTCTAAAAATTTGAAACTCATCCAAGAACACCTACTGACATTCCTGATCATGAAGCAACTTAAAGATCGACATTTAATGGTCGTAAGGGTCGCGAAATATGATTGCCAACTTATGAAGGCTAAAATAATTCTAAGTGTAAACACTTCGCTGAAATTTCTAAGTCTGGGACTTCTTTTCAAGCTTTAACGGACTGACTTAAGCTTAGAATTTTGCGGGGTCTTACAACAACAAATGGATCTCCCATTGCAATAAAGGATTTTATCTGTTTTGTCATTTCAAACATATTACTGATCTGTTGTAATAGATTACTAATTTGTTGCAATAAATTATTATATCTGTTTGGTCATTTCCAAAGTATTACCCATCTAAGGCAACAGATGAGCAATATACTGGAACAAATATTTTTAATTATTCCAACAGATGACTCATATGTTGAAAATTATCAAACAGATATGAACATGTAATTAATTAAGTAATTAATTAATATTAATATTAAATTAATACTAAATTTATTTTTAGTTTCAATTGAACTTAATAAATGAAAATTAGTTTTAGTGAAATTAATTTTATTTATTTTAAAACAGATAAAGTTTATCCCTTTTAAAAAAATTAATAAAAATCAATGGGGACCAAATTAACATTTTAAAAATTTGTCATTCTTTTTCAAAATACAAATCAACCCATACAAATCATCCATTTGCAGGAAAAATATTTCATCATTTCAAACTCGAGTTCTCTCTGTTTTCTTTCTCTCTCAATAATACAAACAACAACTACTCAACATATTTCTCAACCCTTCACAACAAATCAATTTTTTTCCCATTTTTGATCACATAGTTTAGTTGTTATTTTCGACTTTCTTCTTGCTTGTATATGTCATTCTCTCTCTCTCTCTCTCTCTCAGGTAACAAAGTTTGAGAAGTGTTCTACATGTGTTATTTTTTCTAAAAATTAGGGATTTTTAGTTAATGATGAAAAAGAAGATTTATAGTTGTATTATCTTCGAGACTGGGTTAATAATTTTGAGTTTTAATGCTAAAAAATATAGGAAGAACCCGAGAAAACTCTAGTTTTTGTCGCAGTATTTCGTTGACTATCGTGGTATTATTGGATGGTTTTTATGGTGTTGTTGGTGGCTATTGGTGGTGTTCTTATTATTGTGTTGGTGGTCTTGGTGTTGTTGTTTTTGGTACCGTTGGTGTTGGTGCTGGTGTTGATGTTAATGGCGGTGTTGGTATTGGTGGTGGTATTGATATTGGTGGTGGTGTTATTGGTGGTGTTGGTGGTGGCGTTGGTATTGTAAATGTGGAAGACTTGATTCAATTTCATCCAACAGATGGTCCATCTGTTGGGAGTTATTAAAATAGATCTGCTACTTGATTTGATAACTTCTAAGAGATGACCTACCTGTTTCAATAGGTGAAACATATGTTGGGAGATATTAAAATAGGTCTTTAAACAGATTCCTCATCTATTGTAGCAAATGTTTCTATTGGAAGAAAACAAACTAGGAGCAGCGGAGTGGAGGGGTGACTTAAAAGACACCGTTTCTTCAATCCCCAAGAAGGGTTTTTAGTTAAAAGTGACAAAAGAGTTTGAAAATTTGGCGTAGGTTACTCAAGTTTTAATAATTGGGTATAAGTGAAAACTAATTGATTATGGATTAAGAAAATTGAAAATGACCCATAAGTTTTTTAATTTACACTTCATCTGCTTCTTGTTGACTAAATTTTGAAGTCAAATTTTATTTGTCACTTGTCATTACTTCTTAGGTGATTTTGGTAAGTTAAATTATGATTTTTAGTTGAATCTCTCATCTAGGTACACTGCTACTTCTATTTTTACAACAATGGATAGGACCTGACATGAATCTAATAGATGAGTCATCTTTTGCAATATGTGAGTCATCTATTGCAACAGAGTAGTCATTTGTTGAACAGATGACACAATTATTGGATTCATGTTACAGGTTATATATAGTGTTGTAACATGAATCCCAATAAGTGAGTCATCTGTTGAAAGAGATCACTCATCTGTTATAACAGGTTATTAACCTGTCACAACAAAATACTCGGTCCATATGCTATGGAAGCATTTCGAGCCCAATATGGTGCACAATATGGAACTCAAACTCATGAGTACTCATCTCTTATTATTTGGTGGAAAGATATATAATGACATAGAGTGAGAATATTAATTCGGTGCCTTATTAAGAATCTTGGGTTGTTCCTGTAGAGATTTTGGAGAGATTAATACCTCCTTCATATATTGACTCAAGCACTATCAAATCTTGAAGAAGGCGATATAAGAGAAGACGTGGATTCAGAGAATCATTTCCATCAAAGAAAAATAAGTGATCCATATGAAAGAACTCTGGCAACAAAAGAACAACATGTCCGGATCGTAATGCACCATGATCATTGTAATAGTCTTGTGTTGTTGTTTGTTATGGACTGTTAACGGATGTTCTATGAAGTGCTAAAAACAACAAACACCAACAAAAAAACTGAGAATAAGTTGGAAATAACTCACGGTCAACAACTACTGAACACCACATATCGAGAAAAATAACAACAAAAAATAAATGCAATAAGATAAAGGGATAGATAAGATGACATAAAAGCTTACGAAGAAAGAAGAACCAAAATGTGTTTCAAATGTTAAGACCCTTAAAGTCGCAAACTCAAACACCGATCTTCTTACGGTGACCGCTAAGGGAATCAATGTACCTCAAGAACCACCGTTTCTAAGCAAAAGATCAATATTGGCTTTTCCAAGCCCTACACTAACTACTTGGCTTTTCCAAGCCCTACACTAAGATACCCTCTCAAAGAGAGAAGATTTTCAATGTTCTTAAAATATTCATCATCCATAAAACTGATAAGAAAAGACATAATAAGAGACTATATATAGCCTAGCTTATTACATAGTATAATGGACAAAAATACCCTTAATGAAAGAAAAGGTCATGGGCCGTTTCTTTAACATGTGCAATCCCCAAAATACCCTTAATGAAGGGTGATTCTTCAATGCTCCAAAACCGTGGGGTCACACTTCAAAATTTGTAGTCTCGAATTGTCATCAAATGTAAGCCCCTACGCAATCTTCCCCACACGGGTTTGTTTAATGGCATGCTCAAAATGAGTCCTCCATGCATTCTCTTATGTCCTAGAGGTGAGCAAGTCTTAAGTCTTTATGTGTTGTCCTCCAATGATGTCTTTAAAGACTAAGATGGCCATTTGGATTGTATCATCCTCCCCTTCTTGAAAAGGATTCAACCTCGAATCCACACCTTGAAAGACTAAAGAAAGGACATACAAACACAACATTCTCATGGCATGAGGGTTAAAATTAGTACAATAAATAACATTATCATGCCAAGGCAGTACATACTTGAAATATAACCATGAATCCCTTGTGTTATTTATGAAAATCTTAGTAAAAAGGTCACAAAGGAAATGGCTATGACAAGTATTAAGAGATAAAGAAACTACAAAGGTCTTAATGGTATCTCTAAGTCCAAAAGGTAAGCTACCCATAACTTAGGGACCATAAAGCACAATTGTTTCATCACCTCTTCAAGTGACCTCATCAAACGTGGTTCCACTATTGGTCTTAAGGTCCACCAAACCCACATAGCATTGTCATTCAAACAAGTGGACCAACCGACAAGTTCCCTACCCCTACATAATACAAATCCAAAACTAGCATGGATGTCATCATAGGAAAAGAGGTAGTATAGGAAAGAATCATGTGCAAAGGCATACACGGGTGAAGAATTGGCATTTAAACACTTACACATTCTTTCCTTCAAATAAATAGATAACTTGGCATCCACAAGTTGGAATTCATGCAATTTAAGCACAAGTGTGTCAAACAAGGATGCACATTTAGGGACATAACCCGAAGGAGTCAATGACACCTTTTCCCTCGATTTGTCAAAAAGGACTACACATTCCTTACCCTTAAGAGTACTCACATCTTTCAAAAAGAAATTTTCATCTTTAGGAGGAATGTTGTCACACCATAGTGGGTTAGTATATAGGCTATAGCCTTTAATACAAGCTATACCATCATTCTCACCACTAGGTTCACGAGGAGAGTTTATATCATCTTCAAACAAGACATTATACCTAAAGAGAGCATGATCTATCCCGCTGGCAGATTTAGAACAAACAAGTTCTTCACTCTTTAAAAGATCAATATCAAGTTTCAAAGGTGTTTCAAGCACAAGATTATCCCTATGAGCTAAGCAAACATTAGAATCAAAGGACAAGCTCACGGGTTCACTTCTATCTTATTGACCAATATTTTCACATTTTTCACTCACTTGAGTTCTATTAATCACATCACACACATACTCAAGTGGGGGATAATTTTCACACATAAGTTGATCAACACCATTTACACAAGATGATGTACTTTTGTTCAACATATTGGCTTCAACACTAGGTGGACATAAATTGATCTTACAAGAAGAGTCAATTTATTCATAAATGGGATCAACTAATGTATCCACGCTCACAACATGTACATCATCAATAAGAGGAAAAAAATCATTAGACTCACAAGTAAGTAAGCTACTACTCAGACTCATTGGACTACTAGCCATACAATTATCATTTACATCCATAAAAGTGTAAGAGTTAGCTATTTTACCTTGAGGTTCTTGAGTAGATTCTTCTTTGCCGTGGTGTGAAGGTCCTCCACAAGCTTGGGCAGAAACTCCTATTTGGAATTTCTCTCCTTCACTTTCCATGTTGGTACCTGCACAAATGTCCTTAGAAATAGAAGAACAAATAACGTTAGCACAGTTTGGTGGTAATCCCCTCACTTTGCTCCATATAACCTCTTTCTTTTTCACTCCCGGATTACCACCTTGCACTCTCTTACTCCTCTCAATCTTTTGTCTCTCGTAATCATTCGGATTGGAGTAGGTGAGCACTTCTCTTTGCGGTTTGGGCAGAATGTTCGTTATGAGATGATTTCCCCATTGGTCTCTTACCACATTAGGACAATTTTGCATATTTGGAACTTTATATTGTGCAAAACAATTGGCACTTAAGCTTACATGACCATATGTCAAGGGAAAAATATTGCACCACATCTCTTCATAGTATTCAAATTAGGAGAAGACAACCTTCACTCTCTTGATAACCTTAAACTCGTCCAAGGAATATGAAACACGTAAAGGTTCCCAAAACAGCCCCAAATAATCAACCATGGCTGGAGCGATGTAGTTGCAATAGCACCTATCATTTAGCACAATGAGGCAGCCCGGTATCCCACAAATGATCACCTTTTCGGAGTGAACACTCCTTCTTGGATCAACATTGTAAGGCACATGGGTACCCTCCGGTTTTGGAGATGCATACCCTCTTCTTCTCGTGGGACATCCTCCACTATAGCTAGTATAACCATTCATACCAATTCGGCTTTCGTAAGAAGAACTACAAGGTGAAAAATATGAATTTTCACACTCCTCACGTGTACTCTCATCATAGCTCTCATTAGCTTTGCGAATGAAAGGGTTATACCTAACACCAAATCTAGGTTCATAGTGGGAAGTGTAAGACTCCTCACATTCCCCAACGTCTCCATAAGAACCATCATAAGGCTCTTCATCATCTCCACACTCACTATAAGCACTAGGCACTTCATTCACCTCATTTTCTCCCTCAAAATAGTAACTTTCAAATCTGCCCGTGTCTTGTTCTTGGCTATTTTCATAGCCCCCCATAATCTCTCACAACTTCATAGACATAAAATCCCTCACTATAATCATAGTCTCCCATATCGTGATCACAATAATTTGTGGCTATCAAACATATGTTACCCTTATAATACCTCGTACCTACAAAATGAACAAACAAGATTAGTGGTAAAATCTCCTCACCAATACTCGTATGCTCTCACCTTTGTGATCCTCACAATTGGAGTGACGAATATTGAAAGTTACTTATACTTCGGTAGTCAATAAGATGTCAATCCTACTTAGTAGCCAGAATAGATTCTTGTTTTATCGACTCAAGACACAAAATAGAAAAATCTACTTACGAACTTGAAACAACAAAATTCAACGAATCAAAATGAGAAAAGCACACAAATAATGATGACACGAAAGAAAACGGTCTCAACAACTAATCTACAACTAAGTAGGTGATTACTAGTTGCTAATTAGTTCTAGAATCAAGAAATGAAGCTAAAGAAACAAAGGAAAAAAACTTAGAATGTAAATTTGAGCTTCAAAGTATTTTGGGATGTTGATGATGTGGCATTTTGATGACATGGCAGCTTGGTGATGTGGCGGTTTAGGTGACGTGGCAGATTTTTTACCTTGTTGGCAATTTAAACTGGTCAAATCTAATTTGGAAAATGTGGAAATTCAGTTTTGGTAGGGGGAAACAAGACTTTGGAGCCTTTTTTTTAAATTCAAAAAGGAGTTTGACTTCTTTGCATGTTTTTGGAAAAACACCTTTTGGATCTTTCCTCTTTTGTAAGTTTTGGGAAGTGCTCTTTTCCTCTTTTGGTAAATAAGACTTTTGAAAGCCCCTTTGTTCCCTTTTCCCTTTAGATATCTCAGAGTTGTGTCTCTCAAGACTAACAACAAGACATACTCTCTTTCTTCAATTTCTAAGATCAAACAACCATTTTCTCTTTAACAAAAATATGAAGATGGTGAAGAACATCAAGAACACCAAGAACACAACTTTTTGAATCTTTGAGTTCTATGGTTCAAGTTGGATCCCACACATCAACAAAACGTTTTTCAAGCTCCAACCTTCAACAACAACATCAACAAGACGTTTTAAAGATACAATCTCAACAACAAATATCAATAACACTCTTTCAAGCCACCAATCCTAAAAAACCCAGCAATCTTCAAAGTTCCAAAACAACTCGGAAATAACTCAAAATTTAGATCTAGACTCTATAAGTCCTAGTGAAGAAGGGACTAACACTAGAAACAACTAAACACACAAAAAACACAAGAAGACTAGGCTTCAAATTTCAACCTAAACACAAAAACGTGGACATATTACTATTTTTGAATTTTTCAGTTTTTCAACACACCTTTTTTTTATTTTTGAGTGAACAAGCCCAAGATTGATATCGTGGGAACGAAATCAATGATGGCTCTGATACCAAATGATAATGTACGTTCTATGAAGTGCTAAAAAGCAAACAACAACAAACAAACTGAGAGCAAGTTGGAAATAACTTATGGATAGCAACTACAGAACACCACAAACCGAGAACAATAACAACAAAATACGAATGCAATAAGATAAAGGGATATATAAGATGACATAAAACTTACGAAGAAAAAAGAACCAAAACGTGTTTCAAATGGTAAGACCCTTAAATTCGCAAACTCAAACACCAATCTTCTTACGATGACCGCTAAGAGAATCAATGCACCTCAAGAACTACCATTTATAAGCAAAAGATCAATATTGTTTTTTTCAAGTCCTACACTAACTACTTGGATTTTCCAAGCCCTGCACTAAGATACACTCTCAAAGAGAGAAGATTTTTAATGTTCTTCAAATATTCTTCTTCCATAAAACTAAAGAGAAAAGATATAATAAGAGACTATATATAGCCTAGCTTATTATATAGTATAATGGACCAAAATACCCTTAATGAAAAGGGAGTTCATGGGATGTTTATTTAATATGTGCAATCCCTAAAATACCCTTAATGAAGGGTACTTCTTCAATGCTCTAAAACTGTGGGGTCACACTTCAAAACTTGTAATCTCAAATTGGCATCAAATGTAAGCCCCTACGCAGTCTTCCACACATGGGTTTGTTTAATGGCATGTTCAAAACGGGTCCTCCGTGCATGCTCTTGTTTTCTCGAGGTGACCATGTCTTGAGTCTTTATGTGTTGGCCTCCAATGATGTCTTCAAAGACTAAGATAGCCATTTGGCTTGTATCATGGACTTTGATAATTTTAACTCATTATTGGGAATGTAAATGTCATTATTTATTTTATATATTATGTTTTTATTATCTTGTGTATCATTTTAAAAAGGTAACAAGAACTAAATACAACAAACTACAAAAATATTTTCAAAAAATTACCCATCTGTTACAACGGATAGACTTTTGCTGGAAGAACATAATGTAGTTCATCAAATTGGGATTATGTTCAACCAATAGTTGACCAATCTGGGGCGACAGATGAGTCATCTGTTGGAAGAACACAATACACTTCCCCAGTTCTTGCCTCTAGTTTGTGCTCTTCTAACAGATGATCAATCTGTTGCAACGGATGTTCCATCTGTTGGAAGAACTCAAAACTCTTGCAATTGCTACTGCATTCGAAATTATGCCAAATTCTCAAAATACTCAGGTACCTTCAACCCTAAACATTTTAAGAAAAATAAATAGACATAATGAAAATTAAATAATAAATAAAGTCAAAGTCCACCAAACATAGATTTTTGAATCCATTACATACAAAATACTATAAAAAAACAAAATAAAACAGAACACACATGTTTACATTAGGTTTCTCCTCCCTTAGGTAGATATGATATAATAAAACAAAATAAATATGCTAAAATAAAAATATCACCTTATTATTATTATTAATGTTGTTATTGTCAACTTGCCAATCATCAATCGACAGCAACATGACCCTCCTCAGCCTTGCTCTCATGGCGCCCAACTCCTACTGGAGTTCATAAATCTGCCTTTCAAGTTCCCGCAAGATATTATGCAGAATCGTATCCCAATCCGGATTAGCCATATCTAGAACACGCTGCATTAACAAAAACATAAGAATTAAAGAAAAGAAAAGAGTCAGAATATAATACAATGAATACTACCAACTAACAGTTTTATGAAAAGAAAAAAAATATAATGCCCCAAGAGTACATCCTGGGAGTCACACGGTGCTTACAACCTCAAAGGACCATAAGCTAACCCATGACTGGTACCTGCTATGAGCACTGAATATAATTCTGGAATATATATGCGGAATAAATCTTAAAATGCCATAAGGTTCTCAAAATACTGAAATAATAAGTGAGAATAACTGATAATAACATCTGAAAACTGAATAACTTACTATGCTAGTCTGAGAGCCTCTAACTGTCTGAATATGGAGTTGATGAGACAAACCCCCAACTAACTCCGACTAAAATAACTACTGAACTGCTAAAATGCTGAAATAGATAAACCCTGTCCTCAAAATATGAGGACTCACCACCATAACTGCTGCTGATAGCCTGATCTGCTAAGTACGGTCAGGAACCTGAGCATCCGAACCTATGATATAAGACATTATTGCATAAAAAAAAGTATGCAATCAGTATGTGGAATGTACTGGTATGCTAAGTGAGGTGAGGCTTATATACACGGGTTCATATGCATGAGATGATAACTGACTAAATGAACATTATGAAGTAACTGGATGAGAGTACATACAAAACTGTAGTTACTGAACATACTGAACATGTAATACTGCGCATATAGGTATACATTGTGTATCTGAGATTATACTGAAATTGAGTACTGAATTCTGATGGTTGAGTAACTGATAAATGATAGCCATGGTTCTGTAGAACTGATTGAGTTCTTTACTGAATATTGAGACTAAAATTATAACTGTGGGAGTGTTCATCTAACCGACATACCCCAATATAGACTGATTTGGGGTCCAACCTGTGACCCCAATTGGAAGGGTGTTAGCACCTTGCCACAGGATACTAATAATGCTGTGTCAACCCTAATCTGGCAGAAAAACTCATAATGTATATATATATATATAGTTCTGTAACTCAGGGATTGCTACTAAGGGTCAAAACCTAACTGGCAGGAATGCCCCATCCTGGGTTCGCTCGGTGCTGAATCTTATTCCCAACTAAAAGATACTGATCACTAGTCCGTACTAAGCTTGAATAAACTGACCCTAATCGCATTGACTGACTGAACTAGACTGAGTTCACTGAGTTCTATTAACTGGCTGAGTACTACGGTTCTTGACCTTTACTAGGACTATTTTATAACTACTACAACTAAGTAAACAACTAGATTTCGGGTAATAAATACCCCCAGGACTCGATAGCGTAATTGATAAACTCATATCACAACTTTAACAACATAACAATAAGTTACCATGCATAATTTACTCATATGGACATTTTATCAAACACTTGGGGAGCATGATTGCTATCATGAAAACTAACCACATATGGCATCATAACTACAATATGTAACTTGCAATTTTAAGGGTTTAGACATGAGAGATTCATAATTCAACGCACATGCTAACTAAATTTCATGGAACTCATAAAAGATCTTAACTTGAAACCCATAGAACAACACAAATATGAGTATAATTCAATTCATAACATGGAAATCATAACTCAAGTTTTAAAAAGGGTTCTTGAACTCCAAGGGTGGAAGGAGACCCAAGGATGAACACCTAACATACCTTGATTATTAAATTCGTGGGAATTGTTGGTGAATTCTTGAGACTTGGACTTGAATTTGATGAACCTAGGATTTTGTTCTTGAGAGGTTTTGTGAAGAATGAATGTATTTTACCCTTTTGGAAGCTTAATTTTGTGTTTTGGATGAATTGGGTAAGGGGAAAAGGACCTAATTTCCCTTGGAAAGTCGTAATTAATGAGAAAAATATGCCCAGTGACGCGGCAGGCGCCGCGCCGTGTCAATGGTGTCGACGCGATTGCCGTCGTGCCGTACCGCATCGATGGTGTCGACGCGATTGTTTCCACACCGCGTCTATGTTGTCAATGCGATAGCCAATGCGACACGTCGAGATAACATTGGCTTGCTATTTTGGTCATCCAAATGTGACTCAAACGATGTCCAAAAATTCCAAAACTCACCCAAGATGACCTATTGACATCCCTGATCATAGCACTCTGTGACCGTAAGGATCGAAAATAAGATCATCCAATTACGAAGGTTAAAAATGATTCTAAGTCTTAACACTTAGCTGAATTTTTTTCTAAGTATGGGACCCCTTATTACAAGTTCTATGGGACTGAATTAAACTAGAACTTTGTGGGGTTTTACAAAAAAACATACCTCAATGGACGAAAAAAGAATCTTCTCTTTGAAGAGAAGTGGTTGAAGATGTAATGGTGTTTTTATGAAAGACAAGATGCAAGAAATAAATAAAGTGGAGTAGACTGAACGAGTAAGGAGGAACCTATTTATAGAGGATTGAATTTAAATGTGTTAGTAAAAAAGCCATGACTGTTCACCTCTTTTTTAATAATTACATTCCCTTAATTAAATAAAATTGGTGACTTTTTGACTATTTAAATTTAAAAAATAGATTTAAATATAAAATGGTGAACAGTCATGACTTTTGACCTTTTCAATAACCGTTAATTATATTAAATTAATAATAACCCTTTTCATTGAGTTCTTCCAAACATATGACCCATCTGTTGCAACAAATTAGTGATCTGTTGGATTAATTCAAACAACTAGCAAGACCTGTTTTGAAAAGACAAGATGGTGTCATTGAAAAGACAAGACAAGATAAGAGACTTTTGAGTTATCCTACAACCGTTTGAGCTCATTTTATCTTTATATTATTTTGGAAAGAAAATTACTTTAAAATAATCCAAAAGATGGGTGATTTGTTGCTACAAATATTCTATCTGATTGATAATTTACAATATATTGCAATGTGTTGCAACAAATGTATATATTTGTTTGATTATTTCCAATAGATACGTTATCTGTTACGACAGGTTGATCATCTGTTATAATAGATGTCTATAATTATTTGGTAATTTTCAACAGATATATCATATGTTGCAACAAGTTGGTCATCTGTTGAAACTATTATCAAATTATTTAGATTTCTCCCAATAGATGGGTCATCTGTTGCGATAGATAAATGATCTGTTGGAAGAAATCAAAGTTTTGGACATGTCATCTTTTAGAATAGCTGTTAGGATTTCATCCAATAGATGATTTATCTGTCGCAATAAATGGCTAATCTGATGTAACATATTATCATATGTTGTATCAGATGAACCATCTGATACAACAGATGGTTCATCTGTTGCAAAAAAAATAGACCGCTAGCAAGATTTTGTTCAATAGCACAACAACAATATCTCACCATTTAATATCACCATACCATTTTTACCATAAACAATAAATCAATCCAGCAACACAACACACACACCAAGAACCATCTGTTTTGACGAAAAACATTGTTGTTTTGTTTATACAAACACAAACAACAAAAAACAAACTTCAAAAAATACAACAAAAACCAACAAACCGAATCAATAGTTCGACAAAAAAAACTACATTAACAACAATAAATCATATTTCACTCCGAAAAGAGAAGAGAGGAAATACCAGAAATTAGTTTTTTCTTCAGTCTTCATTTCAAATTTAAGCAACAAATATTGAAATTGTTAATCAATACTAGAAGAGAAGTTGGCTCAAGTTCCTCTTTTTTTTAATAACTAAAAAGCCCTAACTTTTTACCTGTGAAAGAAGAAAAGGGACAATGAAGAACTCGAAGCTGTTGATGCTGGAGAGCAATTCTATCATGTTGATTGATGGTTGAAAGTCAAAAAGGAACCCGAAGCCCAACTATTTATCGTCGGGGGTTGAAGTCGCCAGGGATTGAAGAGAGAAATTTGCAGAACTGTTGGTTAGGAGAAGCTTGAGAAAAATAGTCGAGATAAAGAGAGGGGAGAGAGGAGAGAGATGCTTGATTTGGAGAGGAAAAGAGTGTGTGTTGATTTGTATTTTTGAAAAGATTAGAAAGTTTTGAAAATATTAATCAAGTCCACAATTAACTTAATTAAGTTTTCTAATTATGTTTGACCCTTTAAGTTGGTCAATGTCACCAATCCTTCATTCAAGACTTAAAAGACACCTTTCCTTCAATTTTCTCTTGTTAGTAAATTTTTTTTATTTGGGCAAACTATGATTCTTCCATTGAGAGATTCGAGTGATAACTGATTAAACATCACACTGTTAATATTCCCAAACGTTTTATCACTTTAATTTTTGAGAAATAATACAACTTTTTCACTTATAAAATATGTGTTGTTGTTCACTCCATTTTATCTCATTCATCACGAGCAACATTCATTGTTCACGGAACAGTTTTTTTTTCACAAATAGTTGTTCGTTTAAATTGCTTATAAGTAAAAAAAAATAATGAGTGACACCGTCATTAGCTATCCGACTCATGATCAACTATGTCATTAGCTAGCTCATTGTTGTTCACAATTTCTGTGAATTGAGTCAATGTAGAATTGCCTGGGAAGACGTTACATTTAAAAACTAATAGAATTATAATTTTTATAATTCAAACATCTTATAACGATCCTTAAAGAATAGAAAAAATATATAATGACATTATATATCCATTGACTCAATTGAAGTGTGACAGTATAAATTAGTCGGTTCTTGATTACTCGATTCTCCAAACTCATAATTTTATGAACTCCAATGTACATTGTGTTGATTTAGTGAAGGCAAACCAGCATTTTGACTATCAAAACCTGCTACTATTTGTTGTTGAATAGAATTCTTTGGCCAACCAACACTAAAAGTAGTAAAACATGTACTATTTTGAATATCAAATTCATTATCAGATGATTCTTCATCCTGAATAGCGCTTTGAGTTTTGACATACATATCAAGTGTTGCTAAAAGCAATGGGTTGCGAAAAATCTCAGGACTACAAAAAAAGTCTGATAAAGTGTATTACATTTCAAATTTGAGTATCCTAAAAAATTATATGACTGTTACTCATAATTGATATGGGATATTGACCAGTGATAAGAATAAAAAGTTTAGCATCATGTATCTTCATTCTACTCCGAAAAAGACGTACAAGACGATCATATTTGAGTGTCATTGAAAACACTTGAACCATTTTCACAGGAAGACTATATCTAACCGAACTACCTTTGAACAAAACTTCTCCATTCCAAAAAATAATATCCCTGACAGTGTAACTCATTATTTTTTTCCTTATAAGAAATTTAAATGAACAACTATTCGCGAAAAAAGAAAGTGTTCCGTGAATAATGAATGTTGCTCGCGATGAATGAGATAAAATGGAGTGAACAACACCACATATTTTATAAGAAAAAAAGTAGTACCATTTCTCAAACATTAAAGTGACAAAACATTCAGGAATATTAACAGTGTGATATTCAGGGGCGGACATACGTATATTTTTGGGGTGCTCTGGCAACCATTAAACTCGATGCAGAATAGGTATAACTACATAGAAAATATATGAAAATAGGTATAAAATATATAAAAGCACCCACTAAAACAAAAAGTTGGTTGGATGCACATCCATTGAAGAGGCTGCCTGTGTTTGAACCTTGTTGAGGTAATTTTTTTTCCAGCTTTTTAACTTTTTAAGCACCCACAATTCTTAAATCCTGGGTTTGCCACTGGTGATGTTTAATCAGTTATCAGTCAAATCTCTCAGTGGAAGAACCATAATTTGTCCAGATAAAAGTAGTTTTCCAACAAATGAGCAAACTATTAAATTTTTTTAATGAAAATGTAGTTTGCGCATTTTGGGGAAAACCCTATTAATAATTTTTTTCTCCCCAAACATTGACAGATGGTGTTAGTTGTAGTTTGTCCATTTTTGAACAAACTGTCCGTTTTGATACATAAAAAAAAGAACTGTCCGTTTTAACTCCTAGATTTGAAAAAGTTTCTCTTTTAGCTCCGAACTCGTAAAGTCAATTCCAAACTTTATCTCGAAATTATTTTCTTTATCCCGTGTCTAAACAATCCCTAAGATATATGAGCACTTTTTCATGCTAAAAGAAAGACATGTTATTTTCTAAACCAACCTTACCTCTACCTCACCGTTATGAGGTAGAGAGTTTATATAGTTCAACATAACTAAACTAAATTTTCTAAGCTCATGGGGTGTGCTAATCTTTCTTTCTTTTCTTTCTTTTTTCTTTTAAGAAAAAACTAATATTCTATTTATTCAGTGTACTTGGTTGTAATTTCATGCAAAGTGCAAGGGTTGCTCAAATACATTCACAAGAACGGTGAAAAATTCCTAGCTGCTCATTAATTTGAACATATTACCAACAACCAAAAGTTTATTGCAATAAAATATCGGGATTGAAATAACAAAGCGCATATGAAAGTTAACAATTGCAAAACTTGACGCGATAAATTAGAGACAAAGAAAAATTATAATAAAAGAAGCTTAATATTTTAATATATAGTACCGTGATTTGGTCAATTGAAAAACTAATAAGAAAACATATAAAAATTATTGAGAGAATAATCTTCCTAAAGAAACTTTTTAATGATTATATTGGAGACGTTATTATATTGTGATGAAAAATAAAGATCCTTAATTTATAGAAGCTCAACGTCCTTCCTCCAAGAACAAATTCGTAGATGTTATTGATTGTGGTGGAAAAAGATCCTCAATTTATAGTCTTTTCTCCAAGAAATTTAAGTCAAACATGAAAGCTTTTTTTCCTATTAGAGAATCTTTTCCACCATAATTCTAACCATGGTAGAAAATCAACGCAAATCCTACAAATCTTACATTGGTCTGAATTTTTTGGAAAAATAATCTTGATCCCCCTTCACATAATCGTACTGCTGCTTATGCTAATCGTGGTTAAAAATAAGGTTAACAATATTCTAAGTTAAAAACAATTTAGTTTTATTTTTAAAATATAGCATCAATAATGTAGAAAATATGATTAAAATATCTCCACATGTGGTACTCTAGATGAAATTTTCATTATCGTAAAATAGATTACAACTTGAGCTAAACCCCGACTATCTATCAGTTGTTGTGATTGAAATAACAGGGCATCATAACTATATTATAAATGCTTTTGTGTTGTTATTAAAAACGAAGACCTCAATAGATAGATGTTCAAAGTCTTTTCTTCAAAAAAAAAAAAAAGCGATAACATAAGTCATCAAATAAGCAAGCTAAGAAATCTTTTCACCAAAAAAATAATTCTAATTATGAAAGAAAATATGTTTCATCTCTCTGAGCCTCCATATAAGATCTTCGCCTAGTTGCATAACCCAAGCATAGCGTAAAATGTCTATTGTATCCTAATACAAAAAGAAATTTATAGAATGTTTGGCCAAACTTTTAAAATCAGCTTATTTTGAAAAGTGTGTATTTTTTTTTTAAATCAGCTTATTTTGAAAAGTGTGTGTTTTTTTTTCTAAAAAAAAATACTTTTGATAAATTTCTGTTTAACTAATACATTTAAAAAACACTTTTGAGCAACAAATTGATCAAACGTTTTAACATGTTTGCCAAGCTTATTTTTTTCTCCTAAAGTGCTTATTTTTTCTGAAAAGTGCTTATTTTATGTTGTTAGTCTGTTTGACCAAGCTTATTTTTCCCCAAAAATGCTTATGTTTTTCAGAAACTAAAAAAGTAGCTTTTTAACTTGTTTTCTCAAATTTATTATTTTCTCCAAAATAACTTTTTTTTTTCTTTTATGTTTTTAGCCTGTTTGACTAAGCTTATTTTAAAAAAAAGTAGCTTTTTAACTTGTTTTCTCAAACTTATTATTTTCTCCAAAATAACTTATTTTTTTTCTTTTATGTTTTTAGCCTGTTTGACTAAACTTATTTTTTTAAAAAAATACTTATTTTAAAAAATTGAGGTGTTTGATTAGGTTTTTGAGAAAAAATAAGTACTTTTGAGGAATAAGAGAAACAATTTTCAGAAGCAAAAAAAAGTTGCTTCTCCCCAAAAGCACATTTCTAAAAAAGCATTTTTAAGAAAAATATATTTGAAAGAACTTTTAAAAGTTTGGCCAAACGAAAAGGTTTTTTTAAACATCACTTTAAGAAAAAAAAAACTTCTCAAAATAAATTAATTTTAGAAACTTGGTCAAACAAGCTAAATTTTTCTCAAAAGTGTTTTTAGAAAAAAAATTATTTAGTTTCTGAAAAACAATTTCTGCTACTTCTCAAAACACTAATTTTCTTTCCAAAGTTTGACCAAACGCTTTATTTTTTAAAAATATACACTTTTGAAAAAATAAATACTTTTGGACAAAAATAAACTTGGCAATGGGCTACTATCCCTAGTCCCTACCAAGGTCAAAATTCAAATCAGGATGGAAGTCTTAGCTTCAACTAACTAATCATTTTACTATTCCATTGATCTTTTAATTTGCTATTGTTAAATGTCATTTTACTATTCCATTGATCTGTTAATTTGCGATTGTTAAATGTCATTTTACTATTCCATTGATCTGTTAATTTGCTATTGTTAAATGTCATTTTACTATTCCATTTAGTTAGTTGTGTAATAGGTTAAAGTGTGTGTTGTTGCATGATTGGTGTTGTTGTGGTTGTTATTGTCACACCCCTTTTTCCGCTCGAAGGATTTCGAGTCGAAGGATTTTTCCAATTAAAGTGACGATTTTGAATAGGGATTAATTTATTAACAGAGTCGCCACTTGAAATTGAGTTATAGTGTTCCAAGTTACCTTTTTGAATCCCTAATCAAAAGGAAATGACTCTTTTTATTGGTCTGCGAAAACAGAAGATCGGGTAAGGAATTCTATTGACCGAGGGGAAGGTGTGAGGCACCCCTTGAGTCCCGTGGTTCTAGCACGGTCGCTTTTATTGACTTATCTTGATTTAAACTATTTGAATAAATTATGTTAAGGCCTATGTTCGCTCATTTTTACTATATCGAAAATTTATCTATTATCTTATATTAAGAAAAATGATAAAAAATTAATTTTAGAAAAATATTTGTCAAAGTGCATTGTTGCATCTTTAAATTTTAAATGTCTCAAAAAGATGTGTATGCCGTATTCTTAATTGAGACGAATATTATTTTTAAAAATGTGCCTAAAAAATTTGTCAAATGTTAAAAAAACATTGATTTAATTTTTGTAAATTTGTAATAATTTATATATTCGAAATACTACTTAATTTTAATAATATTTATAAATTATATTTAATTAAGGCAATTAATTAATTTAATAAAATAATTATCAAATTTTATTATTGACAGTGAATTAAACAAAACAAATAATTAAAATAAATAAAAAAAAAAAAAAAACAAAGATATACATAAAACCATCCATATCTATCACTTACAATTTTGTTAATAGCGAAATTTTGCTTGCAGCACACTAACGTAAATAAAATTCCAACAACAAACTATCAATATTCATTTTAAACAAAAAATTTATTTTTATAAAGGGATGTTGTGATTTGTTAACAAAGATAAAACAGATCTAACTTGATATTTTCCACTGACTGAAAAGAACGGTGACACATGGAGTTTTATTTTGATGGCCAACATCGGAGAAAGGGAGAAGGGTGCGCGGTGGCAGGAGGCTTCGCCGGCAAGCAGTGGTGGGGAAAGGAAAGAAGGGGGTGTCGCCGGCGTAAGCAGATCCGGCTGGTCGGAAAGGGAGATCATGGAACAACGGAGAGGCGCCGGCGGCAGATCTGATGAAATCTCCGGCGAGTGGAGCAGAGTTCGTGGGGAGGGAAAAGAGGAGAAAAGGAGGCGCGCCTGCGATACCAGTGATAGCCGAAAGGAGAGGAGAGCGTGGGGTGAGGCGTTACGATGAGGGAACGGTTTTCGGTGAACTCCTCATCGGAAAACTAATCCAAACCATTTTACTCTTTCTTTCTTTTTTTTTTTTACTAAATTTTTTCTTTACTACTGTGTATGCGTTGGTATTGATGGAGAACAGAGTAGAAGAAAATAGTAATAAAAAATTTGACAAGGAATGATATTGTTAAAATCATATTCTTTTTTCTTTGAGGGGTATGAGAATTGTGGAAGAAAATCAATGGAGGAGTATGTCATGTGTGTGTAAATTATATGTAAGTAGTGTGTATTATGCATGAGATTTCCAGTAGGTGTGTGTGCATATATCAGTATGTACATGTATATCAGTACAAACATATTATAATCCTTAAATGTTCACTTTATAAAATTTAAATTCTAATTTACTTTTTGATTCATTATTTTATATAACAAACATATTTGATTAACAATGTATACAATATGATTCATGATACTAAATTCCAATAAACAATCAACTCTTACATGTAAAATACCTGAAATCATTAAATTAATTTAATATGAAATAAAAAAAAAAACATGTGTAGATGGATTGAATAAATATTGAAACAGACACGTTCTCACTAGAAACTTCAACGGAATTTGAATTCACTTATACTTTTTTCTCTCGCTTTTACTGCTTTTTTTTTGTTTTTCTCTGATATTATTGATGTCAAAAGTCTGGTTTCTCTCAGTATCTGGTTTTGATGTTTTTGTCTGATGATGAATGTCAATGTACGTTTTTTCTTTTCTTTTTTTCTGAAAGGAGGGAAAAAATCTTTTATAACGGGACTCATAGGAGGGAACAGTTATTATTTTAGGGGGGAGTAGTTATTTTTTAGGCTGATATAGATAGGATTTAAAATTTAAACTAATTAATTAATAAATTTTATTTTTAAAAATAGAAGATAATAATAATAATAAATAAAGATAATAAATAATAATAATAATAATAATAAATATAAATATAAATATAATTAATTTTTATATTTAACAAAACATAATGAAAAGTTATAAATAACCAAAATAAATATAATAAGATAATATTTAAACTACTAATTTATTTCTTAAAATTTAAAAAACAAAAATATATATCGTTTTGATTTTTTTTGTAAATATCTCAAAATTAAATTTATTTAATTATTTAATTTTAAACTAAAAATTTATTAAAAATAAAAATAAGAATCAAAATAATATATGATCAAGTATATAAATATAAAATATTTAATATCGATAAACAAGTTAAAATTTAGGAAGGGTCAAAAATCACGTGTCTACAGTTATGAACATTACAGTCAAGCATTTAGGATTCTGATTCACTGAAATATATATGGTAAATATTAATTCTTTAATTTTTCTGATGTTTTACGAGGAAAATATGTTGTTTTCTTATTATACAATTTCAAGACATAAGAAGTTGCTATTACTCCATCCATCCATCTTTACTCATCTGTCATATTAAAAATAAATAATTTACATATTTATATCATTTTAGTTTTAGTTATTAATTACCGTCTTTATTCAATACATTTCTCAAAGTATTAAATTAAACAAAAATAATAAAAATTTCACCACTTTTAAATTTGATTACTCCCCTTCCCAACTCTTTTCAATATAACTAAAAAATTTGAAAAACCAGAAACATCATATACATGAAATCTCGGATACATTATTTGGTCCCAGTACATTGCATTGTCCGAAAATCTGAAATTTTGAATATATTACTAAACCTCGATTACATTGCATCGATCCCGATGCATTGCATTTTACGATGATACATACTGTCTCGAATACATTACTTAATTTTTTTCTGATACATACTGTCTTCAGTTACATTACTATCTCGAATACATTACTTAAAATATGATACATATGTAATTAAATAAAAGATATGAAATATTATGTAGATATGGTAAGATAATAATGTTGTGATGTAATTTTTTCTTGAATTAGTTATATTCAAAGGATGACATGGTAAAATTAACCATATCATTTTGGGGTCGTTTGATAGAGTGTATAAGATAATACTGAATAGGGTGTATTAGTAATGATGAGATTAGTAGTGCTGAGATTAGTAATACTGAGATTATTTTTTATGCAGTATTTGGTTTGATGTATTGAAAATAAAATGTATTGTTATATTTTAAAAAGAATATTGTTTGTTTACAAAAATATCCTCGACATATAATAACTTTGTATATTTACTTTGCAAAGCTTTATTATTCTTTTTTTAAAATAAAAAAAAAATCAACAATATAACTATTGTAATAACTTACTTTGGAATTTTAAAATTTAATCATTCACTTGCAAGATTTTTTTTTATGTTATCTTTTCTTTATTTGTTCATCATTTGTTTGTTGTTCGCACTTTGTGGTGTTCTTAAATTGGAAGGGGGGGGGGGGGTACGTGTAATTTTTGAATGAGACAATTGAATCGTTGTTAACATAAAATTGTGTTTCATAAAGTGTTAAATCTAAGCAAAAAAATTATTATTTTTTGTGATATATTCTATTTACAAAATTAAAACTTTATGCAACCGTTAATTTATTTTTGGGCTTTGACCAATAGTATTTTTAAGTTAATGGAGTAGTTTTTTTATAATTAAAATTATTTGGAGGGATATTATCATCTTGAAAATTGAAAAGAAATAACTCACATTGAATAAATTAAAAAAAGATTTAGAAAACATTTAAAAGAATTTGAGGGCATTTTTGTCTTTATTCATATTTATCCATTGATTGTAATTCATGGATTACTAATCCCACCAAATTGGGTGTATTAGTTATACACCCTATAATACCATGTAGGGTGTATAATTATATAACTAATCCATGTATTAGTTATACATTTCTCCTTATTTGCTACCAAATATTGTATTAATTTATCCCACATTTTAATACATGGGTTAAAAAAATAATCCCCCTACCAAACGGCTCCTAAATATTTCTTAATTTATGTTTCAAATCAATAATGAACAACTATTGGTGGACATAAAATGTTGGTATCTACCTGGTGCATTTTTATATCTAAATGGTAATACGTTCCATTCATAAAATCCTTGTGGTACCGTAAATGCGGTTAATTCCTTAGAATTTTCATTTAACTTTGAGTGGTAAAATCCTGATTTACAATCAAATTTACTAAAATAGTTATATCCTTGTATTTGTCTTATTTTTAATATCTGATTTTTTATTGGATAATTGTATGTCATAGTTTTTGCATTTAAATTTCTATAGTCAATCACCATTCTACTTTTTCCTCTTTACTATGTTTATTTACTATAAACGCTGGACTATTATGTTTACTATTGCTTCTTTGTATATACTGTTTTTCAAATAATTCATCTATATGCATTTTAAATTCTTTTAAATCGTCAAAATTATATGTTAATGGTTTTTGAGTTATTATACTGTTTTTATCTATTAATTCAATTTTTATAGTAGTTTTATGTTTTTTCCATCCTTTTAATGGATCTTCACTGTATAATTGTCTTAATATTTTCTTTATTATTTCTACCTTATCTATTGAAAATATAGTTATTTCTTTTTTATTTATCGAAAATACAACTAGTTCTACTGTGTCTTCTATATTTTTTATATTTTCTAACTTTTGTGTAATTTTTCCACTTCTTTTTATCCTATCAGTTTTCTTTCTTATTTTATTAATAACTCTTTTTGCTCTTACTTTTTGTTTACATGGTGTTGTAAACCACCAATCTATATTAGTTATTATATGTGGGTATAATTTATCTAACAATGGTATTCCTAAAAGCATATCTTTTGATGTTAGTTCATAATTATAGATTTCTTCTATTGTTATTATTTTATCCCATATCTGTATTTTTACATTTTTAGCTTTATATGTAATTAAACTTCCTTCAGTATTAAATCCTTTGACTACTATTGGTGTTTTTAATTTATCCCATTTACTTTCTGGTAAACAGTTGTATCTATATAAGTTTGTTTCTGCTCCTGTATCTATCATATGTGTATAATACCTATTATAATATCCTTCTACTATTATTTTTACAAGTACATATATTTTCATATCATGTTAAAGCTTTTTTTATGAATAATCTTTCTTTATTATATGTTATAGATAATTGTGTATGTTCTATATTGTATGGTTTTACTTGTTCTAACCATTTTATTCCTAATATTATGTCTGTTTTTTGTATTTCTTCCTTTATTTCAAATTCTATTTTTATTTTCCTGACTCCTATTATTATTTCTTTTTTCTAGCGTATCTTTAATGTTTATTAGACTCCTTAATAGATCTGGGCATATATTACTATTAGGTTTTATTTCATCACTTTTTACTAGATATTTTTCTATATAATTTTCTTCTTGTCCTGTGTTTAAGAGTATTAAATATTCTTTTTCATTTATTGTTCCTGTTATATAATATTGATTTAAATTAACTGTTGAAGTTGTTTCATAACTTGTTCTTTTTTATGAGCTTGATGATTCTGGTTTTTCATGAGCTATTCTTTTTGTACTTATTCTATCATTTATTATTTCTAAATCTTCTTCTATATCTATGTCTTTGTAACTATAATCATTATTATCAATTATTTTTACAAATTGTTTGAAAGGACTTTCTATTTGTATTTTATTAATTTTATTTTTTCCTGTTATTTTATGTTTTGTTGTTAATACATATAGATTTTTACATCTTGCTGTAAATATTTTACTTCCTGGGGTTAGTTCTATTCCTGTTATTTTCCAATAAAATACTAATGATTTATCTATATTTTTATTTGTTATTGCTACTGAATAATTCGCACTTATTATAAACTTAAATTTTTGGTATATTAAATTTCCTTTATGGCAGTTATTATACTTTTTTCTATAGGTTTTATAATTCTATCATCGGCTAAATATAATTCTATTGGTGTATCTATTCCATTTCTAAAACATACTTTTATCAATATCTTTTTTCCTCTAAGGTGTACATATTTTATTGGGTCTTTACTTTTTATATCGTTTATTTCTTTATTAATTATTCTTTTCGTTACTAGTGGTATACTAGCTCTTCCTTTTGAAAATCTACAGTCTATTACATGTTATTTTTGGCTTACTACATAGTATTCTTCTTTTTTTCTACTAAATATATTTTTTATTGTTGGTATTTTAAATATTTTTTCTACACTTAAGTCTAACTCTTTTTCTTTTATTTCGTCAAATATATTATTATCAAATATTATTTTTTGATCTGTTCCTTCTTCATTTAAATATTCTTCCTTTGTTATTATTTTTATATCTTCCTTAGTTATTTGATTTATTTTT
Organism: Capsicum pubescens; assembly: GCA_030864215.1. NCBI lineage: Eukaryota > Viridiplantae > Streptophyta > Magnoliopsida > Solanales > Solanaceae > Capsicum > Capsicum pubescens. The sequence continues at coordinate 362,822,988 of CM061548.1, forward strand.
ATTTCTTCTTCAGTCATTTGATTCATCTAAATCACTATCCATTTCATTATCTGTTTCATTCTCCGAAATTTCATATATACTATCTTCACTTTCTAATTCATAATCTATATAATCTATCTGTATATATTCTGTATTTTCTATTTTATTTTTGATATTTGTTTCCTTTTAGGGTTTTTAGGCATTTTACAATCTCTAGCTAAATGTCCTAGTTTCCACAATTATAACTGAAGAAGATATAAAAATAATAACAAAGGAAGAATATTTAAATGAAGAAGGAACAGATCAAAAAATAATATTTGATAATAATATATTTGACGAAATAAAAGGAAAAGAGTTAGACTTAAGTGTAGAAAAAATATTTAAAATACCAACAATAAAAAATATATTTAGTAGAAAAAGGGAAGAATACTATGTAGTAAGCCAAAAGGAACATGTAATAGACTGTAGATATGCAAAAGGTAGAGCTAATATACCACTAGTAACAAAAAGATTAATTAATAAAGAAATAAATGATATAAAAAGTAAAAACCCAATAAAATATGTACACCTTGGAGGAACAGAGATATTGATAAAAACATGTTTTAGAGAAGGAATAGATACACCAATAAAATTATATTTAGCAGATGATAGAATTATAAAACCTATAGAAAAAAGTATAATAACTGTCATAAGGGGAAATTTAATATACCAGAAATTTAAATTTATAATAAGTACAAATTATTCAGTAGCAATAACAGATAAAAATATAGATAAATCATTAGTATTATATTGGAAAATAACAGGAATAGAACTAACCCCAGAAAGTAAAATATTTACAGCAAGATGTAAAAATCTATATGTATTAACAACAAAACATAAAATAACAGGAAAAAATAAAATTAATAAAATACAAATAGAAAGTCCTTTCGAACAATTTGTAAAAAGAATTGATAATAACGATTATAGTTACAAAGACATAGATATAGAAGAAGATTTAGAAATAATAAATGATAGAATAAGTACAAAAAGAATAGCTCATGAAAAAACAGAATCATCAAGCTCATCAAAAAGAACAAGTTATGAAACAACTTCAACAGTTACTTTAAATCAATATTATATAACAGGAACAATAAATGAAAAAGAATATTTAATACTCTTAAACACAGGACAAGAAGAAAATTATATAGCAAAATATCTAGTAAAAAGTGAAGAAATAAAATCTAATAGTAATATATGCCCAGATCTACCAAGGAGTCTAATAAACATTAAAGATACGACAGAAAAAGAAATACTAATAGGAGTAAGAAAAATAAAAATAGAATTTGAAATAAAGAAAGAAATGCAAAAAACAGACATAAAATTAGGAATAAAATGGTTAGAACAAGTAAAATCATACAATATAGAACATACAAAATTATCTATAACATATAATAAAGAAAGATTATTCATAAAAAGAGATTTAACATGATATGAAAATATATGTACTTGTAAAAATAATAGTAGAAGGATATTATAATAGGTATTATACACCTATGATAGATACAAGAGCAGAAGCAAACTTATGTAGATACAACTGTTTACCGAAAAGTAAATAGGGCTTTCTTGCCTTACCGGTTTCACCTTTAGGATGACATAGTTCTTAGGGATTTTTCTCCTTTTCCACTTTCCTAATAAACTTATTAACATGTTATTCTTCGAATAATTCTACTATAAAGTAACTAACATGAACTTATTTTATCATATCATGATTGTCAGGAATTTATGAATTTAGCTATTCATAATCGTAAATAAATATACCTGTTCTGATAGGTTTGATAATTCTGGGCTTTGTTTATCCATAGCTTCCTTTATCTTGCTGAATGACTTACATATTTATAAGAGAAAAAGAACTATTCCTATTTTACACGTTTTACATGTAAACTATACTATTCCTACTTTTTACAAAAAAAGTCTTTCTTTTCAAAAGTAGAAAAGGACTAGACTAAACTAGACTAGACTTTAATCTAAAGTAACTTTACAAAAGAAAAAATCTAAAGACTAAAAAATAAAAAACCAATAATGGCACTCTGGCCAAAAAGTCAAAAACAAACAATTTACGTAACAAAATTTCAAGACTATACATGTCACTTTCAACTTTAATATCTTGTCTTTTATCTCTTCCATTATTGCTCCGTGTCTATCTTTTGTCTTGTATCTTCTAGCTATCATCCTCATCTTCTTCTATTCCGGATGAACTTCTGGGATAATATTATCTTCTCCATTACATCTTGAACATAGATGGTCTGGATATTTGTGTCCTATCATTTTGTAATATCTTGTTAATAATTCTTCTGAAATAAATCCCTTCCTAATTGCTCTTGCAGTTGGTTGTTTTTCTGGAGTGAGTAATGTCAGAATCCATTGTCTAGCATCTTCCATATCTGTTTGTCGTAGTTCTCTTGAATTTGAATAAATCATTTGATGATCTCTTGAATAATAGCTCCATATAGGGTTTCCATTGATATAATTATTTGCTAATTCTTGAACAATTGTAGATATTCCAATAAGTCGTTTATTTGCATAAAAATCAGGTATCTCGATTTTAGGTACCTCTGGCTGCTGGACAATATCTTCCAGTAAAATCATATCTCTGGTTAATCCTATTTTTACAATTTGTATAACTGGTTTGATCTTGTCATATAATATCTCTGCTGGTACAGTATAAAACTTTATAAAAAATAAATTCCCTTTGGTTATTCTTTTATAAGTGGTGAATGCTCTATATAATTCTGGTATATCTGTTAGTTCATTTCCTTCATGGGTATATACGGTATTTAATAATCCATAACTGAAACAAGTTTTAACTAAGTTTGGGTTGGTTTTTGGTATAAATGATTTTTCAAATATCTTATTCATGTTCATGTTCTGATATCTTTGTCCACTAATTCCTTTGCTTGTACCTACAATTGTAGATTGATAAACGTTATGGGTTTTATGGAATGTCCCAACGTCTCCTTTTAGCTCTTGAATTTTGATGTCTTCCGATCGACATAGCTCTGCACACTACTGAGTTAGCTGATTCATAGCTTTAGACTTCAGTTTAACTTCATTAGTCTTTAGCTTTTTTATTTCATTACTCATACTGTCCACTTTCATTGAAAGCATAGTTAGGGTTTTGAGTATTTTTTCTAAAGCATCATCTTCTACTATATCAGTCTATGTAGCTTTGTCTTGATATGTAATCTGCAATAACATTTTTGTTAGCACTAATTACTTCAATTGTAAATGTAAAATTTAATATATTTAATACTAGTCTCCGAATCTGTTTCGTTGTAACTGAATTTTGTATTTTCTTTGTTAACCACCAGCGTACCTGTGTATTATCTGTCCGTACAATAAACTTGTTATATACAATATATGGCTCAAATGCTAATAAACGTTTATATAATGAACATAATTCTTTTCTATATATTTTCCATTTTATTTCTATTTCATTAAACGTACCTGAGTAGTATCTACAGTGATGTTCTAATTTTTCTTCTTCATATCTATATTTAAGTACTCCTCCATAACTATATTCACTAGCATCTGCTTCTACTATATATATAATTTTTTTATTTTCGTCTGGGAATTGTAATTTTGGTAACTCTTTACAAAGTATTTTTATTGTCTGAACTTGTTTTTTATCTTCTTCGTTGTAATTATATTCTATATCCTTTTTAAATTTTTTCTGTAATGGCTTTAGGTTTTCTGCTAATTTTGGTATATATTCTCTTACTTGGTTTACCAATCCTAAAAATGCTTGTAATTTTTTTTTTGTATCTAATTCTTCTTTTGAATTTATTATTGTTTGTACTATATGTTGTTGCATTTTTACTCCACTTTTATCTATTTGTATTCCTAAAAACTCTATCTGGTTTTTCATAATTTCGGGTTTCTTTTCACTTAAACTTATTCTCGATTTTTCTATTATATCTGTAAATTATTCTAATAATTTTAAATGTTCCTCTTTAGTTTTTGTATATAGTAGTATACCATCTATGTATACTATACAATTAGGTAATTGTTTAAAATAATTATCCATAAAGTGTTGGTATCTACCTGGTGCATTTTTATATCCAAATGGTAATACGTTCCATTCATAAAATCCTTGTGGTACCGTAAATGTTGTTAATTCCTAAGAATTTTCATCTAACTTTAAGTGGTAAAATCCTGATTTACAATCAAATTTACTAAAGTAGTTATATCCTTGTATTTGTCTTATTTTTAATACCTTATTTGGTATTGGATAATTGTAGGTCATAGTTTTGAATTTAAATTTCTATAGTCAATCATCATTCTACTTTTTCCTCTTTTTTGTTCACTATGTTTATTTACTATAAACGTTGGGCTATTATGTTTACTATTGCTTCTTTGTATATACTGTTTTTCTAATAATTCATCTATATGCATTTTAAATTCTTTTAAATCGTCAAAATTATATGTTAATGGTTTTTGAGTTATTATACTATTTTTATCTGTTAATTCAATTTTTATAGTAGTTTTATGTTTTTTCCCATCCTTTTAATTGATTTTCACTGTATAATTGTCTTAATCTTTTCTTTATTATTTCTACCTTATCTATTGAAAATATAGTCATTTCTTTTTTATTTATCGAAAATACAACTAGTTCTACTGTGTCTTCTGTATTTTTTATATTTTCTAACTTTTGTGTAATTTTTTCACTTCCTTTTATCCAATCAGTTTTCTTTCTTATTTTATTAATAACTCTTTTTGCTCTTACTTTTTGTTTACATGGTGTTGTAAACCACCAATCTGTTTTAGTTATTATATGTGGGTATAATTTATCTAAAAATGGCATTCCTAAAAGCATATCTTTTGATGTTAGTTCATAATTATAGATTTCTTCTATTGTATTCAGATTACCATGCTAATAGTGACCGAAGAACATGTTATTTAAGAATAATCTAGTATATAGTAATCTAAAAAGATCATATTTTGTTATGTGTATGATTGAAGGGAATATTTTGAAAAAAGCATCATATGAAAAATGAATACTTATTTATCTGACGAAATGGTAGATAAATTTAAAATACTTGTTTTGTATGTACTTAGGGATATAGAAATTGTAGATATAAGAAAAATCATATTGGAAAAAATATTTGATAAATATTTTATGACTAGAATAAATTACATACCACACCTACCTACTTACTCTTACAAATATCTACATGTCAAACCTACACATCAACCATGATAAATTACGTATATTTAGAATATTGGAAAATGAACGTGAAAAATATACAATTAATAGAAAGACTAATGAAAACAAATCTAGAAAAATATATGAGAACTAAAGATACAAAATATATGGAATTCCTTAATGAAAAAATATATAAGAATTATTAAGATTAAAACAAACAACCAGTAAATATTATGATAAAGCATTTAATAAACCATAAATTACTAAATCCAATTCCAAGTTATCCAAGTTATTCGTAGAAACCTAAACATCATATGGACAATATGACAAGCTATATATCTGATGAAAATAAGATACTTGTTTTATATATCATTAAAGACTTAGAAATAGAAGACATAAAGAAAATAATATGGAAAAAAATATTTTATGAAGAATCATTAAGTCTAGAATGGTTAGAAGATATGCATGATCTTAGTTTATATTATTCAGATAGTTATTACTCAGATAATAATAGTTAGTAGTCAGATGGATATTATACAGATTAAAAATGTTAGAATATATTAAAAGAGTTAGAGAAAAACAAAGCTGGCTATACGAAGAAATTAATTATAGAAACCAGCTTAGAAAAGGAAGAAAACAATTAAAAGAAAAATTAATTTGGATAGATAAAACCATGAAACAACTAGAATTAAAAGACAGTTTAGAGTATGATTTAGACATAGAATTATTCATAGAAGAAAAAGACAGGATGATTAACGAAATAGATAACCTAGAATTTAATATCAGATATAGTACAATTAGAATAAATTATTACAAAGAAATTTGCAGTATTACAACTACTTTAGGATAAAATGATAAACTATGAATATTTAAAATATTGGAGACAAGATATGGAAGAAATAAGATTGACAGAGATACTTATGAAAGAGAATTTAATTGAATATTTTAGAACAAAAGATATAGAATATTTAGAATACCTTCAAAATAATATACAAGAATTACAAAGACTAAGAGAAAAAACTAAAGAATATTACAGTAAAGCATTTAATCAAATACCATTTAATCACCCCCCAACATATGAACATCGATGAAACTAAAATAAATAAATTAAAAATAAAAATGTTTAGAAAATTTAAGAAACATCCACGCACAAATAAAAATAGATCCATTAGAGTTATAATAGATCTATTTAAGTCACCCAAGTTATTCGCACTTATCCGCACCCCCTACAATTGGTATCAAAGCCTATGTTGTTTAAAGTTACGAAAGTCGTATATATTTGGATTTATTTGATTAATTATGATAAAATTAGATTTAGATATCCACCAAAATATTATAAATATTGCTTAGATGAATAATGAACAAAAATTACAAAAATATAAAGAATTAAAACAAATAATATCTGAAAACGTAAAGAATTAAAAATAAGGATAGAAAGACTACAGTATAACATAGTTGTCGGAGTTAGTACAAACTCAATAAATGCACAAAAAAAAGAAATATCAAATTTAGAATCAACAATAGATAGTCTAGAATATATATATCAACATAACCTATATACATTTAAATAAAATGAACAAAGAAGAATTTATAATAGATGAAAAAACATATGAAAATCATGAAGGATTAAAAATAAAAATAGTATTCTCTAATTTAGGAAGAAGATATAAGAAAATAGGTGAACATTTATATTTAATGTTAGAAAAAAGAAGAATTAAAATTAGAAGATAAGTTGGCAGTCATGGTAAGAATAGAAAGAGAAAACGAAGAAATAGATAGGAAAAAAGAAATAGATAAAATAAAACAACAAACCACAGAAGAAATACGAAAAATAGAAGAAACTAAAAATAGTAGGATTGTTGAATTAGAAAAAGAACTACAAATACTAAAAGACCTGTGTGAAAAAAGACAGAAAGAAAAAGAAGAAAAAAGATAAAGAACAAAAATTATTAAACGAGATAAATCAATTTAAAGAAAAATTAGAAATAAAAAATAAAGAATCAGAAACCAGTGAATTAGAAATAAATACAATAGATGCTGAAGAAACAGATAATTATGATTCAGAAGGTAGTGAAACATATACAAAAATTTTAGAAAATATAGGAAAACTAAAAATTAATGAAAAACAAGAAGTAATTAATAAAGAAAACTTAGAAAATACAAACACAGAAATAAATACTCTTAATAAAGAAGACAATGAAAACATAATACCTAGTACATCAGAAATAAGAAAACCTGCATATTATTATAAAGATAAGTTTAAAAAATATAACCTAAAAAATGAATATAACAAATGGACACCAAAATAAATAATTAATACAAATTATAACATTTTAGATTTAGACTGTGTAATAGACACAAATAAAATAATACAATTATGGGCAGGATATATGTCAAAACAATTATTAGATAATAATATACATACAACAAATACACCAGAATATATAGAAAGGACATTAATAGGAACAGTAAAATTATGTTTTTTAAACCTAGCCGAAGCAAGTAAAAAAGTATTAAGATCTGATAATAAAACAGAAGGAACATCAACAACTACTAAAATATCACCAACAGAAATATTGAAAAAATATGAAGTAGCTATAAGAGATGAATTTAGCAGTATAACAACAACAGAAGAAGAACAAAATAAAGAAAAAGATATGAATAGGAATTTAATGTTAAAATTAGAAATGTGTAATATGTGCTATATAGATGAATATACGTGCATTTAAAGAATACTACTATAAGGGAACATATAATATAGAGGAAAGTAAAGAAGATTATATTTTAGCAAATTACTTGAACTATTTAGTTCAAAAATAATAAAGAGTTGGGATGAAGCAAAAATAGTAGATACCCTAGGAGCAAGAATAAAAATTTTACAACAATGGTATAGAAATCTATGTGAAAAATATAGAGAAGAAATAAAAATGGAAAAAACATTAATAAGAAATTTAGCATGTTGCAAAGATAAAATAGCACCACAATTTGGATGTGAAGAAAGATATTATAAGAAAAGAAAAAGACATAAGAAATATAAGAAATACAAAAATCAAAATATAAATATAAGAAACCAAGAAAAAGATATTATGTAAAAAATTATAAACATAAAAGACCATATAGGAAAAAGAAATGTATAAAAGAATGTACTTGTTATAATTGTGGAAAACTAGAACATTTAGCTAGATTGTAAAATGCCTAAAAACTCAAAAAAGAAACAAATATTAGAAATAAAAATAAAAAATACAGAATATATGCAAATAGATTATATAGATTACGAATTAGAAAGTGAAGATAGTATATATGAAATTTCGGAGAATGAAATAGATAATGAAATAGATAGTGATTTAGATGAATCAAATGACTGAAGAAGAAATAAAAATAAACCAAATAACTGAGGAAGATATAAAAATAATAACAAAGGAAGAATATTTAAATGAAGAAGGAACAGATCAAAAAATAATATTTGATAATAATATATTTGACGAAATAAAAGGAAAAGAGTTAGACTTAAGTGTAGAAAAAATATTTAAAGTACCAACAATAAAAAATATATTTAGTAGGAACAAGGAAGAATACTACGTAGTAAGCTAAAAGGAATATGTAATAGACTGTAGATATGCAAAAGGTAGAGTTAATATACCACTAGTAACAAAAAGAATAATTAATAAAGAAATAAATAATATAAAAAGTAAAGACCTAATAAAATATATAAACCTTGGAGGAACAGAGATATTGATAAAAGCATGTTTCAGAGAAGGAATAGATACACCAATAGAATTATATTTAGCAGATGATAGAATTATAAAACCTATAGAAAAAAGTATAATAACTGCCATAAGAGGAAATTTAATATACCAAAAATTTAAATTTATAATAAGTGTAAATTATTCAGTAGCAATAACATATAAAAATATAGATAAATCATTAGTATTATATTGGAAACTAATAATTGATAATAATGATTATAGTTACAAAGACATAGATATAGAAGAAGATTTAGAAATAATAAATGATAGAATAAGTACAAAAAGAATAGCTCATGAAAAAACAGAATCATCAAGCTCATAAAAAAAAACAAGTTATGAAACAACTTCAACAGTTAATTTAAATCAATATTATATAACAGGAACAATAAATGAAAAAGAATATTTAATACTCTTAAACACAGGACAAGAAGAAAATTATATAGCAAAATATCTAGTAAAAAGTGAAGAAATAAAACCTAATAGTAATATATGCCCAGATCTACCAAGGAGTCTAATAAACACTAAAGATATGGCAGAAAAAGAAATAATAATAGGAGTCAGGAAAATAAAAATAGAATTTGTAATAAAGGAAGAAATGCAAAAAGCAGACATAATATTAGGAATAAAATGGTTAGAACAAGTAAAACCATACAATATAGAACATGCACAATTATCTATAACATATAATAAAGAAAGATTATTCATAAAAAGAGCTTTAACATGATATGAAAATATATTTACTTGTAAAAATAATAGTAGAAGGATATTATCATAGGTATAATACACCTATGATAGATACAGGAGCAGAAGCAAACTTATGTAGATACAACTCTTTACCAGAAAGTAAATGGGATAAATTAAAAACACCAATAGTAGTCAAAGGATTTAATAATGAAGGAAGTTTAATTACATATAAAGCTAAAAATGTAAAAATACAGATATGGGATAATATAATAACAATAGAAGAAATCTATAATTATGAACTAACATCAAAAGATATGCTTTTAGGAATGCCATTTTTAGATAAATTATACCCACATATAATAACTAAAATAGATTGGTGGTTTACAACACCATGTAAACAAAAAGTAAGAGCAAAAAGAGTTATTAATAAAATAAGAAAGAAAACTGATTGGATAAAAGGAAGTGAAAAAATTACACAAAAGTTAGAAAATATAAAAGATACAGAAGACACAGTAGAACTAGTTGTATTTTTGATAAATAAAAAGAAATAACTATATTTTCAATAGATAAGGTAGAAATAATAAAGAAAAGATTAAGACAATTATACAGTGAAGATCCATTAAAAGGATGGGAAAAACATAAAACTACTATAAAAATTAAATTAATAGATAAAAATAGTATAATAACTCAAAAACTATTAACATATAATTTTGACGATTTAAAAGAATTTAAAATGCATATAGATGAATTATTAGAAAAACAGTATATACAAAGAAGCAATAGTAAACATAATAACCCAACGTTTATAGTAAATAAACATAGTGAACAAAAAAGAGGAAAAAGTAGAATGGTGATTGACTATAGAAATTTAAATGCAAAAACTATGACATACAATTATCTAATACCAAATAAGATATTAAAAATAAGACAAATACAAGGATATAACTACTTTAGTAAATTTGATTGTAAACCAGGATTTTACCACTTAAAGTTAGATGAAAATTCTAAGGAATTAACCGCATTTACGGTACCACAAGGATTTTATGAATGGAACTTATTACCATTTGGATATAAAAATGCACCAGGTAGATACCAACACTTTATGGATAGTTATTTTAAACAATTACCTAATTGTATAGTATACATAGATGATATACTACTATATACAAAAACTAAAGAGGAACATTTAAAATTATTAGAACAATTTACAGATATAATAGAAAAATCGGGAATAAGTTTAAGTGAAAAGAAATCTGAAATTATGAAAAATCAGATAGAGTTTTTAGGAATACAAATAGATAAAAGTGGAGTAAAAATGCAACAACGTATAGTACAAAAAATAATAAATTCAAAAGAAGAATTAGATAGAAAAAACAAAATTACAATCATTTTTAGGATTGGTAAACCAAGTAAGAGAATATATACCAAAATTAGCAGAAAACCTAAAACCATTACAGAAAAAATTAAAAAAGGATATAGAATATAATTACAACGAAGAAGATAAAAAACAAGTTCATAAAATAAAAATACTTTGTAAAGAGTTACCAAAATTACAATTTCCAGACGAAAATAAAAAATTTATATATATAAAAAATTTCCTTTTTGTACTTGAGTTTTTGTATTTTGGTATTAAACGTTTTCCTACATTTACTTATAATTGTAGTAGGTGTTGAGGTGCAAACCTTTGTTGTAATCATCAAAAATTAGGTGATTTGTCAAGCTAGAGTTAGCTTGTTGTGTCCAGTTAGAGTCAACTGGTGGATAGAACAGTAGAGCTACTGCTTGTGGTTCCATGTAATAGAGTTGTTACTAGGAGAGTAAGGATTAATAGTTTAATCCTGAAGTTTGGAGTCTGTATTCAAGAGTTTTCTTGGATATATTGGAGCTTAGAAATCTTGAAGGCAGGTCGTGGTTTTTCTCCCTTGAGCAAGAAGTTTTTACGTAGAACTCTTGTGTCTGCTATTTATCTTTTCTAGTATTTTTATTGTTTATTCCTCTTTTGGTTCTGTTGTTTGAGTTTATCTGGGAATAGGTCCCTGACTGAAGAGCAACCCACTGAAAATCTTCAAGAAGAATACAAATAAGGTTCTTACTACATAGATAAACTCTCACAGAGTAGTCTTCCATAGATTTTTAGTCTAAATTCTTTGGATAAGTATGTCTTTTTACTTTGATTGATAGTTCTGGACAAATAAAGCAGGTCAGAATTGATCATTATAAAAAATTCATTGATTCATAGTCCAATGATAAGTTTAGTAATCCAAAATTTTGTAACACACAATGACTAACCTTTGAATTAAAGAATCATATTAGATTTATGTAATGCGACCTTTGTTTTTTCTTTGGTTCACACTTAGTACAAGTCAACTAAAGGCTTTTGAAAGATTATTTGTTGGTTTTGTCAAAGAAAGTTGCTACCAAAGATTTTGTTGTAAATTTCTTCCATTCACATGCAAATGTTGAAATTTATATCTTCCATTAACATCATGGATGACATCAACAAACCCATTTTCATTTCTATAAATAGAGACCTTCTTTCTCATTCATAACACATCAATTACAAGAGTCCTATTTCATTCTCTTGTATTTATTCTCCCATCCTATTAGAGTATTTAGGTAGAGAGTGGGTGTTGGAAAACACTTTAGTGAGTCCTTTCTTTTGGAGTGATCTTGTGAGGTTGTTCTTTTGGGATATTTGAGTTAATTAGAGTGACCATTCTAATTTTGTAACCTCTCTATTGTACTCTTATTCATATAGTGAAAATTATTCCTCTCCGTTTATGAACGTAAGTCACACTGATCGAACCACGTTAAATTGTGTCTCCTTTATTTTCTTTAATTACCATTGTTAACAACTTGTTATTGTCATTATAACATTATTTGGCTAAATTTCGCAATAATCGGGTTCTAGATCCTAACAACTTGGTATTATAGCTGGATCTAACCAGGTTATTTTCAGTAGCTAAAATGACTATAACAAAGACTTATGTTGAGAAATTTGATCAAAGTGCACACTTCGGGATATGGCAATTAAAGATGAAAGCTAACCTAATTAAACTTGGGCGGCACCTTCCTATCACACAACACTGCCGAGGCGAGCCTCCACTTCATTCATCCTGCCCCAATATGGTGGGAGACATACTCATCAATATCTCCATTCCCCTGAATCATGGACACGAGATACTTAAAACTATCCCTCTTAAAAATAACCTGGGAATCCAACCTTACCACTACCTTATTCTCCTGCCTCAAGTCATTAAACTTGCATTCCATATACTCTGTCTTGATCCTACTCAACCTGAACCCTTTAGACTCAAGGGTTTGTCTCTAAACCTCCAATTTATCATTCATACCCCTACGTGTCTCATCAATCAAAACTACATCATCTATAAAACAAACATACACCAAGGCACCTCTCCTTGAATATGACGCGTCCACACATCCATCACCAATGCAAACAAAAAGTGGGCTAAGAGTCGATCCCTGATGCAACCCTGTCAAGATAGGAAAATGCTTTAAATCTCTTCCCGCTGTCCTCACCCGAGTCTTTGCTCTATCATACATATACTTAATCGATCTGATGTACGCCATCGGGACCCCACTCACCTCCAAGCATCTCAAAAGAACCTCTCTAGGGACTTTATCGTACGCCTTCTCCAAGTTGATGAACACCATATGTAAGTCCTTCTTTCTTTCCCTATACTACTCCACTAGTCTCTGCACCAGGTGAATTTTCTTCGTCGTCGACCGACCAAGCATAAATCCCAACTGATCCTCTGAAATAGACACTACCCTCCTCAATCTCCGCTCGACCACTCTCTCCCAGATCTTTATAGTGTGACTCAAGAACTTAATACCCCTATAATTGTTGCAACTCTGGATGTCACCAGGTGAGTCTTAAGCAGTAAAAAGTTAATCTGAGTCTTGGCTATCGCACTTTGAAAGGTAACCAGGTGATCCTCCTTCTTTAGAAAGATAGAATTCACTACCACCATCCCAAAGGCCCTCAAAATCTAACAGAGCATCTTCATCTTCATTCCTCTCCCCAAAACCAAAACCTCCATGCACATTGCCATAGCCTCTCGGTAACACCCCGATGTGCCCATTGAAATCCCCTGCTACAACATTCTTCTCAGAGCTAAACACGCCTCTCACTACCTCGTCTAAAGCCTCTCGAAACCACTTTTTTCCTCCTCTTCTAAGTCCTTCTGCAGCGCATAAACACTATACACATTAAGAATAACCCCCCCCCCCAATAACCAACTTAATAGTCATCAACCTATCGCTGACCCTCTTAACCTCCATTACTTCCCCTCTAAGTTCTTCATCTAATAGGATGCCTACTCTATTCCTACGCCTCTCACTTCTAGAGTACCATAACTTGTAATTATCCACATTCCTAGACTTAGATCCTACCCACTTGGTCTCCTAGACACACTCAATATTGATCTTTATTTTTCTAGGAATCTTCACAAGCTCTATTGTAACGCCCCGAATCTGTACCCCGAATGCTACATGGTGCTAACGACCCTGAAAGACCACCAGCTAAACCATGACTGGTACCTGCTGTGAGCACTGAATAATAATAACACTGCAATACTGATATTACTGAAATAAATGTGGAAGGTAGTCTGAAATCGCCATAAGGTTCATAACTAAAAACAAATACTGAATACTGAAATATCTGTCTGAAATACTCTAGTTTGAAAGCCTCTAACTATCTGAATTATGGAGTTGATGGGACAACCTCTCAACTAACCCCGACTACTAAAAGTTGTACTGAAATAATACTCTTTTCTCAAACTATGAGGACTCGCCACTAAGTCTACTACTGATAGGCTGGGCTGCTAAGTACGGTCAGGAGCTCGTGCGTCTAAACCTATGATATAAGACATCATAGCACAAAGAAAAGTATGTGTCAATACTTTGAATGTACTAGTATGCTGGTGAGGTAGGCTGATATGCATGGGTTCATATGCATGAACAATGACCGACTGAATAACGTGAACATAACTGAAAAATAGTACATGCATAAATACATAAACTATAACTGGGATCATGTCAATGCTGGTTACTGAGTTTTGAATACTGATTAAATGATATCTCAGTTTACTGATACTGTACTACTGAAAACTGAGTGACTATTTTTGACAATCCTAATTGATAACTGGGTGACTATTTCTGACAGTCCTGATTCTGTAGAACTGAACTGAGTTCTATACTGAGCTGGGTGATTGTATCTGACAGTCTTGATTCTGTAGAACTGAACTGAGTTTTATACTGAGACTGAAACTGAAACTGAAATTGTAGGAAATAATCATCTAACCGACATGCCCCTCTCTAAATGAATTGGGTTTCAACCTGTAACCCCAGTTGGAAGGGCGTCAGTACCGTGTCACGGGTAAAGACAAGTTGTATGTTAACCCTTTTTGATTGGAAGATCTTTTGTCAACCTTCGCTGGCAGAAAAAACTCATACGAGCTATATCAACCCTAGTCTGGCAGGAAGATATCTCAACCTATGCTGGCTACGTAGTTCTGTAATGTAGGGATTGTTACTAAGGATCAAACCCTATACTAGCAGGAATATCCCCATCTCTAGGTTCGCTCGGTGCTAAATCCTACTCCCAACTGAATAGACACTGAACTAATTTCTAGTCCACACTAGGCTTGACTGAACTGTTACTGATCGTACTGTCTAACTGAACTGAACTGAATTCACTAGGTTCCTCTAACTGACAGAATACTACTGAATCTGGTTAACTGACTGAGTTCACTAAATTCTGGAATGAATACAGATCTGAGACTAATTACTGAGTACTACTGTTCGTAATACTACTGAGACTGTTTTGTAACTACTGTAGCTCTAGGTAAACAGCTAATTTTTTGGGTATTGAATACCCCCAGGACTCGATAGCATGAAAAGTAAAGCATAGAGTAAACTTGAAAAGCATAACACTGTGTATTTGTTCATAACTCATCCATAGGAACATTTTATCAAACACTTGTAAGGCTTAAGTTTACACATATACTAGCATGACATGATTTTTCCCCATATAGTTCACATGAGCATTTTAACAAATACTTGGGGAGCACCAATATGCACATGATACTAAACAACATGTAGGAATCATAACATCAATTCTCAAATTCATAAATTCAATGGCTTTAACATGAATTCACATGATACTACACACATGATAATCAATTCCATATGAATATTGTAATAAACCATGGATTAGAAACCCAATTAACATTGTAATCATGAATACACTTAAATCCAATCATGAAAATCATGAAATCAATCTACTTGAAGTTTAAAAGAGTTTCTTGAACTTCAAGGGCGGAAGGAACCCTTGGATGAACATTTCACATACCTTGGTACTTGAATTAACTAAGGTTGATAGTGAGTTCTTGAATCTTGAACCTTTAATTAGAAGCCCTAGGGTTTTGTTTCTTGAGTAATTTTAAGAATAGTGAATGTGTTTTGCCTCTAAAGTGGCTAAATCCCGTATTTTGGAGGCTGATAGATACGGGAAAATGACCCAAATACCCCTGAGAACGCGGTTTTTTAATGACTAAAAATTAGCCTAGCGACGCACAGACCGACGCACCGCGTCAAAGGGATTGACGTTATGGCCGACGCGCCACGTCGAGTCCACATCGATTCACTGGAAATTACACTGAAAGCTGAGGGGAAATATTAATCGACACGATAGGTGATGCGGCGCGTCGAGATCGCGTTGATACACTGGTTTGGACTCCCAAACATGCTTCAAACGATGTTTAAAAAATCTGAAACTCATTCGGGAACACTACTGACATTCCTGATCAAGAAGCAACTTAAAGATCGATATTTAATAGTCGTAAGGGTCACAAAATAAGAACGTCAACTATGAAGGCTAAAATAACTCTAAGTATGAATACTTAGCTAAAATTTTCTAAGTCTGGGATCCCTTAACAAGCTTTAAAGGACTGAATTAAGATTAGGATTTTGCGGGGTCTTACATCTATGAACTTACCCTGAAGGGTCCCTATGTTCCAAGACCTAACCCTCAACCTATCAAATCTTGCATACCATCTACCTATACCGCCCCTCACTCCATACCCCATACCTATCCTAACACCGAACCTTACCCTCACTCCCAACCCAGCCCTCCCCTCTTCCCCCACCTCCAAACCAGCTCTTCCCTCTTCCCCCACCCCTCATATAACCCCCATCCCCAACCCCCTCGGACATAAACCTATCCTACCGTCAACGCCCAAATCCACTACTCAAAAAATACAAACAAATATAGAAACAAAAACAACAGTAGGAAATAAAAGGCACACACAAAGCTTGCAATCGTATGTATCAGATAAATGTATTTGATACATATATAAATACATATTAAGAAATTGAGTAGCCTTTTCATAATTTAAGGATGATTTATATATATATTTTGATCATTTGATGACGTCACCATCCTTATTTAATTTGTGTATTTTTTAACTGATACATATCAATTTTATTTAATTATGTGATATATTTTGTAGGTGCACCATTGATACATTATTTGATATATTTTAAACTATGAGAAACTGTATGTGTAACACTGATATAATAGTTTGATACATTTTATAAATGTATCAATTTTTCTTTTTATTCACTGCTCATTATACCTTTATTTCATGTAATGAAAAAATATATATCAAAAACTATAAATACATGCGATACATATCAGAATCTCTCTTTATGTTTTGTGTAAAAGCCTACTAGTTTAGCTTGATACATATGTAAGTCAATTTGATGCATATATGATTTTAATTTTACAGAACATTAAATTGATGTTGCGGTGAAAGTGAAGAACCGATAAAATGTTTTCGGCGGCTCGAATTAGTCGGAGATAAAGTTGACACAATGAAAAAACGATGGATAGTAGAGGAGTTGTTGGAGGAAGAAAAAAAGAGATGAAGAAATTGGTTGGAACTGAGAATTGAAAAAAGAAAATCTAAGGAGAACTGTTACCTTGAACTAAGTTTGAGTTTGCGAAGAAGAGATGAGGGTACTTGGTTCGCATGTCTATTTCTGCTTCTCAAGTGGCTCCCTTAACAGACTGGTTACGCTAAAGAACCTTGACTAAGGGAACTTCTTTGTTCCTTAGTCTACGAATCTGACGATCTAAGATTTCGACTGGGATTGTTTCACAAGAAAGGCTATCCTGAACATTTGTACTTTCTAAAGGAACAACTACAGCTGGATCACCAATACACTTCTTTAACAAAGAAACATGGATTACTGAGTAAACAGATCCCAAATCTACGGAAAAGTAAAGATCATACGCTACCTTCCCATAACGATTCAAGGTCCTATAAGGGCCAACATATTAGGGACTCAGTTCCCCTTCTTGCCAAATCTCTTCACTCCCTTCATGGAAGAGATTTTCAAATAGACTATGTCACCGACCTCAAACTTAAGATCTCTTCTTCTTACATCTGCATAGGATTTCTGACAGCTTTGGGATGTCTTAAGCCTCTCCCTGATCAACTGAACTTTCTCTAACTCATCAAACATTGTATCAGGCCCTATCAACGTAGTCTCACCTACCACAAACCAACCAATGAGAGATCTATATCTCCTCCCATAGAAAGCCTCAAATGAAGCCATCTAAATACTTAAATGATAATTGTTATTGTTGTCAAACTCAATCAAAGGTAAGTGATTATCCTAACTACCCTTAAAGACGATAACACACACTCTCAACATGTCCTCTAAGGTTTAAATGGTCTTTTCTGCTTGATCATATGTCTGAGGGTAAAAGGTTGTACTAAGACGAACTTGGGTACCAAGACCCTTCTGAAATGCCTTCCAAAAGTGAGAGGTAAACTGAGTACCTCTATTTGAGATGATAGACAATGAGACTCCATGCAACCTAACCAACTCTCTGAGATAAAGCTTGGCATAGTCCTCGGCTGAATAAGAAGTATGAACTGGCAAGAAATGAGCTGACTTGGTCATTCTGTCTATAATAACCCATATCTAATCATGGTGATAACTCGTACGGGGCAATTATTTTACAAAATCCATGTTCACCTCTTCCCACTTCTAAGTGGGGATGCTAAACTCCTGCATAGTGCCACTAAGCCTTTGGTACTCAACCTTAACCTGCTGACAATTAGAGCACTTAGCTATAAACTCTGTAATATCTCTCTTTATACCACTCCACCAATGGATCTCCCGTAAGTCATGGTACTTCTTAGTGGCCCCTGGGTGAATAGAGTAACGCGCACCATGCGCTTCTGCTAAAATTCATTGTCCCAACCTATCAACATACGACACACACAGCCTTCCCTGACACCACAATACGCCATCTTCCCCTTAGAAGAAAACCTCTACTTTCTAATCTCTGACTGACTTCTTCAACTTAACTAGACTAGGATCCCTATCTTGCTTTTCTTTCACTTCGAAAACCAAAGAAGATTCTGAAATATTCTGAACCCATACACTACCCTCAGTTGAATCCACCAAACGAACACCTAGTCTAGCAAGCTAATGAATCGCCTTGACTAACTTCTTCTTATCATCCTCAACATGATCAACACTACCCATAGACAATCTAATAAAGGCATCTGCCACTACATTGTCCTTGCTCGGGTGATACAAAACACTCATATCATAGTCTTTCAACAATTCTAATCACCTTCTCTGACGAAGATTTATATCTTTCTACGAAAACACATACTGCAAGCTTTTATGATCCGTGAACACATCAACATGCACCCCATAGAGATAGTGCCTCCAAATTTTTAAGGCAAACACAACAGCTGCTAACTTAAGATTATGGGTAGGATAATTTTTTTCATGAGGATTAAGTTGTCTAGAAGCATAGGCTATTAACTTATCTCTATGCATCAACACACAACCCAGACCAACTCTAGAAGTATCACAGTAAACAACAAACCCATCTAAACCATCTGGCAATGTCAAAACTGGGGCTGAGGTGAGTCGAGTCTTCAAATCCTAAGAAATCTTCTTACAAGAATCTGACCACTGAAACTTGACTTTCTTCTGGGTCAATTTGGACATGAGGGATGCAATAGATGAAAACCCTTCAACAAACTATCAATAATATCTAGCCAAACCCAAGAAACTCCTGATATCTGATGGAGAGATGGGTCTGGGCTAGTTTCTCACTGCTTTAGTCTTTTGAGGGTCAACTCTAATGCCATCACCAGAAACAATATAGCCATGGAAATCTACTAATCTTAGCTAAAATTTGCACTTACTAAATCTGGCAAACAACTGATGGGATCTAAGAGTCTGTAATACAATTATGAGGTGGTTTGCATGATCATTTTCACTACGAGAATAGACAAGAATATCATCAATGAAGACTTTGATGAACATGTCCAACTATTACTTGAACACTCGGTTCATCAAGTCCATGAAAGTTGTTGGGGCATTCGTTAGTCCAAAAGATATGACTAGAAACTCGAAGTGACCATATCGGGTTCTAAAAGATGTTTTTGGAATGTCACACTTTCTAATTCTGAGTTGATGATAGTCGAATATGAGGTCTATCTTAGAGAAGTAACTGACACCCAGAAGTTGGTCGAACAAGTCATCAATTCTGCGGAATGGGTACTTATTCTTGATGGTGACTTTGTTCAACTGATGGTAATCGATGTACATTCTGAGATAACCATTTTTCTTTTGCACGAAAAAGAATGGAGCGCCCCATAGGGAAATACTGTGCCTGATGAATCCCTTATCTAGGATATCTTTCAATAGTTCTTTCAATTCTCTAAGCTCTACTGGAGCCATTCTATAGGGTGGAATAAAAATAGGTTGGTTATCTGGAAGAAGGTCTATTCTAAAGTCTATAGGGCAGAATAGAGATAGGCTGGGTATCTGGAAGAATTTCTATTTCGAAGTCAATTTTCCTTTCGGGAGGAAACATCTAGAAATCCCCTCACTACTAAAAGTGACTCGATATTGGGAGTTTCAGTATTAGAGACTTTAACTCGAACAAGATGATAAACACACCCCTTGGATATTACTTTTCTCGCTCTAAGGTACGAAACAAGCTGACCCCTAAGCGCTGAAGTACTACCCTACAATTCAATAACTGGTTCTTCTGGAAACTGAAACTGAACAACTCTGTTTCTATAGTCAACTGAAGCATAGTATGAGTGAAGCCAATCCATGCTAAGAATGACATCAAAATCAATCATCTCCAACTCCACAAGATCAACTGAAGTAACCTTATGGGATATTGTGACTGGACAGTTCTTGTATACCTATCTGGCTACAATAGAGACACCTACTGGGGTAGACACTAAGAAGGGTTCTGCTAAGGTTTCGGGACTGACTCTAAAGTTGACAACTATACAAGGGGTTACAAAAGAGAGAGAAGCCTCGGTATCTAACAAAGCATAAATATGTAAATTAAAGACCTGTAACGTACCCGTAACTGCATCAGGAGAACTTTTCTGATCATGAAAAGACTGGAGGGCATACAATCTATTCTGGCGCTGACCGCTGGTGGAACTAGAAATGGCGCCTTGCTGAGTTGGGCGACCTGCTGGTGCTGCTGAAGAGTTAGGCTAACCCTGTTGGCGATCATTCCTACCTTTCCACATACCTATCAAACACTTCCTCATCTTGTGGCCTGGCTTGCCACATCTAAAACACACATCACTACCAGCCCTACACCCACCTTGATGATTTCTACCACATTTCTGGCAAAGTGGATTAGTCCAACCACTGTTCATACTACGCTGAGTCTTAGAGCCTAGAATCCTATCCTGATTACCATTTTTGAACCTTGGCACTGGAGCACTAGCCGAATACGGAGTTGAGGAAGAAGATTTTTGATAGAATTAAGGACAGTTACCACCCTCTGATCTTGGCTGAGCAAAGTTGAAACTATTGTCCTATCCCTCTTATTATATCTTTCTTTCTCCTTAACCTTCTCCTCCTTAATCTGCTGAGCATGGACCATAAACCTAGAAAAGTCCATCTCCTTAATCAATATTACGATTCTACACTCCTTGACTACACTATCAGATACACCAAACAAAAACTTGCTCATTCTAGACCTATTATCTGAAACCACATGAGGAGCATACCTCACCAACTAAGTAAACTTAAGCGAATACTCCTTCACACTCATACTACGTTGCCTCAAATTAATAAACTCCAACACCTTAGCTTCCCTCAACTCAGAAGAAAAGAGTTTGTCTAAAAAGGCTGTAGCAAACTCCTACTCTAAAGCCTGCATCTGCGCTTCTATCCCTCTTTCATTGCTTATACCAGGTGTGAGCTACATCCTATAATTAGTAAGCAGCTAACTATTATTCATGACCATAATGTTTGTCACCTTCTGAATCAAGTAAGGAAACTCCTGTGGATCCTCATCAGACTTGGATCCGAAAAATAAAGGAGGATTCATTCGAGTAAAGTCCCGAATCCTAGCTGCGGTAGTATTAGACACTGAATTAGCTAGGATAGCAGAATGCTGATTATTCTGAGCTGCTACAGAGTGATCCAGAGTAGTGAATGCAACTCTGAAGCCGGTATGAGGGACATTCTCATTCAGGGGATCTTCCTGAATGGGCGGAAGTGTGGGCTGATTCCCGTTTCTTCTTTTGTTAGTCTTTTTGGGAGGTATGTTTTGTACAAAAAAAGAAGATCAAATTATAAATGGAGTTCAAATAAAGCTCATGCTAATTCGCATGACATGAATACTGAAAGAAGGAAAACTTTTCCTAAAATATCTTGTAGCCTCTTGTCTACAAGTGTGGCGTGATTCACACCCATGCACAAGACTCTACTCAATGCGGCTTTTAGACTCCCTAGGACACATTAAAACCTTAGGCTCTGATACCAAGTTTGCAACGCCCCAAAAAAACACCTTGGACGCCACACGATGCTTACAGTCCCGAGAGACCACAAGCTAACCGATGAGCTAGTACCTGCTGTAAGCACTGAATAAAACAGATAACAAAATAACAAGTGCGGAATTTAACTAAAAATTCCATAAGATTTTAAATACCGAAACATTCGATTAAAATCATAGTTCAGAAAGCGTCTGAAAATAATATTGAGAAGACTAATAATAACAACTGATAAACTGACCAGCTGTCTAAAATAATCTGAAAAGCCTCTAACTAACTGAGGAGTTGATGGGACAAACCCCAACTAACTCTGACTGACTGCTGAGCTGAAAGACTGAAATAAACATAAATAGTCCTCGATATATGAGGACTCACCGCTGCTACTGCTGCTGGTGTGCTGGAAGGTCTAAGTACGGTTGGGAACCCAAGCGTTCGAACCTATGATATAAGATATCATAGCGCAAGAAACGAGTATGCGATAAGTATTTTAAATGTAATGGTATATAAGATGAGGTTAGACTGAAATGCATGAGTTGTATGCATGAGATAATAACTGACTGAATAGCATGAGATAACTGGGTATGAATGCATAAAAGTTGTAAAATATTTCGGATGAACCCTTTGCCCAAGGATAGGTGTAGCATATGTTGCCTACTTTTTCTGTTAACGTTATTAACTAACGTAAGCCATCAGGAAATTACTTTATTTTGTTGGATTTTCTTTTGCTTGAATTCTAATAACACTAAAATTAGAGCCCCTGCCACACGGGTTTAATATAGGTCACTCACTTTATTTTAATTTATATGATTCAAATAAAATTTTAAAAATAAATTAATTTTTTTTATCGTGATTAATATTTTAAGTTGTTAATTATTGTGATATATAATACTTTTTTTTTAATAATGCATTTGGTCTCTTTGTTCAAATTTATGTGATACATAGGTAATTTTGATAGCTAACCCATTTTTTTTAGTGTATTGTAAAATACTTTTAGCTCTTAATTATTGTAAGAAAAAAGGACATGGGCTGGCTATTTAAAAAAAAAAGGTTCATATTTGAAAAGATGGACATGCTGTAGTCAGTCGGCTAAATTAATTCCCCTTTTTAGTCATTTGACCCAATTGGGCACATGCAGTCTCTATACTCAATTGATACATTTTTATACCACATTGATACACTTTTATATTATATTGATACACTTTTTAAAAGAGAGAAAGGAAATTCTATGCAAGTACGTCCAATCCCTATACTCAATTGATACTCTTTTATATCATATTGATACACTTTTATACTACATTGATACACTTTAATCCAGCATTGATACACTTTTATACTAGATTGATACACTTTTATACCACTTTGATACAGTATATATACCACATAAATACACTTTTTACAGAGAAAATTCGAAGAAGGAAAATCGAGGATGACTTGTAGAAAGTGAATGTATGTATAGAAGAGGAAAATAGCTTTGGAGGTGCAGCACAATGTACGAAGAAGAAGAAGAAGAGAGAGAAAGTGAGAGAGAGAGAATTTTGGGTTTAGCCTAAAAAAAATAAAATAAAGAGAGAGACTTTGTTCTGGGTTGAAGATTCAAACAAGTTTCAGTATTACTAATTCAGTAAAGTGTATTTCACTACTATCGTATAAATGATTATGGTGGTAGCTATTTAAATGAAATAAAAAATTATAGGGTAAAGATATTATTACTAAGATAATTGGTTTGTTTTATCATGATTGTTCAGACTAGTTAATTTATTTTTCCTCCCTTAATTTTGTACTCAACGTGAAAGAGTTGAAGAAATATAATTAAAAGATCTCAACGTGAAAAGATTAACGTATGAAGAGGGAATTGAATAATGAAATTTGTACACAATATAATGACGAGGAATATTGGACATTTCATTTTTCCATTTTCAAATAATTAAAGCACTGAACATTCGAGGAGATGGACCACACTACTACCGTATAAATGGTTATGATGCTATTTACTGAATTTTTAAATTTAGGTGTTAATTTTGTGAAATTATTTTAGTTTTAGGTGTTATTTTTGTCCTTTCCCCTTGTTGTAATATTTAATTTTTTTTACGTAATTTCAAATATACAAATTATCAAAACTTCCTTTTTAATAATTTGATACTTATCTTAATTTCCTTTTAAAATATCAAACGTTAAAACAAATCGAATTTTGAGAGCTAATTAAATTTTTCTTCAATCGTGATTTTTTTAAAAAAATAATTTAAATTTTTATTTATTGTGATTTATAGTATTTTTTACTTAATTTTAATTTATAAATATATAGATTATTGAAAATTCCTTTTTGATAGTTTATACTTATCTTAATTTGTTTTTAAAATATCAAAGGTTATATTAATAAAGATGAGAGCTTAAAATATTTTTTGAATTATATTATTATGAGAAGAATTATAACTATATTTCTATAGTTTTATAATATATAATTTTTAACATTTGAAATACTAAATTGATATCATAAATAATTCAGAGCGAAAATAAAATGCAGAAGTAATTTCACCGGGAAAAAAATAAAAAGACAAATCAGGGGCACAAACAAAACCTGAAAAAGTGAGGTTTAATCATGCGGATGACATACGCAAAGGATTATTTCATCAAGACATTTAACATTTTATATGTATAATTTCTTTAGCCAATCAAATTATTTCATTTTCGTACAATGACTAAAATATCTCAAAATGCCAAAGCAGGCATGTTGAAAATCTCCATTGTAATATATAGAAAAAAAACCATAGAAACCATTAGGAGGGTTTTAATATTTTGTATTTGACTTTTAAATTACTATTCAAAACGTGCAATTTTTCTATTCTTTCTTTCTTTTCTTATTGTTTTCATTGGACTCCAATCACCAATGTAAAGTTGTAGCTTTCCAGTGAAACTTATTTGACTTCAATAAATATTTAGCTTTCTAGAACTACTTTATAAATTTGTACGTTTTCTTTTATGGTACTTCTTCCGCTTTAATTCATGTGACATAGTTTGAATCGATACATAATTTATAAAATTTAAAACTTGTGTCATAAACATATTATAATATTTGTATGATTATAAATTTTTAAAACCTTAACATGCTATACTATATTTGATTTTAAAAACTTTTGATTAAAGATAAAATTAGAAGGGCAAAGTTAATTTATTTTAAATTACCATTCTTTTTTAACAGAAGGTATGTCACAAATCTAGAAAGGGGGAATCTTTTTTATACTTTCTAAATATCCATGTTTGATTATTAGAAATGTACGTTGATCATTTCCAAAACTGCTCATCGTCATATTCTACTAAGATCATATATAGTAGCATACTAGCAAAATATCCTATAACTAGTAAATTCAATTTTATCTCCAAATAGAAGATGAAGTTAGTATTAGAAAAATTCTCTTTGAATAATTGATATTGAGAACATTTACAGTATATATTTAGATACTTAATTTGGAATATGCAAGTGAATTTTTTGAAATGAAGAGGCAATCCAACTAATATCATGGAGATAATACCATTGAGAGAATGTTACCTATCTAACTGGAATTCCCTTAAGAAAGGACATCATCAGATAGAAGCTAAGGACAACTTTGTACAAACACCTAAACTTAGTCTAACTTGATTTACAAGACAATCTATCTACCAATTAATGTCTCTCTTACACATGAAAGAATATTCTTTCATTTTCCTTCACCATATATATATATAGAGAGAGAGAGAGAGACAAATGGACCATCATTTCCATCACTTCATCAAATAACAAATTATCTTGCAACTTGTCGAACCTCTAAAGGAAAAAAAAAACAATGGCAATCCCTAACATATCAAGCAACAAAAGGTCATCAGAGATTGTGTTTTTCGACTTGGAAACAAACGTACCATCGAAACCTGGACAGAAATTTTGGGTGTTGGAATTTGGTGCAATGGTAGTTTGTTCAAGAAAGCTTGTTGAACTTGAGAGCTACTGCACTCTTATTAGACCAGGGGAATTGTCAGTTGTGGGATTAAAGTCGGGCAGAATTGGTGGGATCACGCGAAAAGAAGTTGCTGATGCACCTTCATTTGAACAAGTTGCAGACAAGATCTTCAGTATTTTGGATGGTAGGATTTGGGCAGGTCATAATATACAGAGATTTGATTGTGTTCGTATTAAAGCTGCTTTCGCTGAAATTGGTCGCCCTACGCCTGTGCCTGTTGGAATTATCGATTCATTAGGTGTTTTGACCGAGAAATTTGGTAAAAGAGCTGGAAACATGAAGGTAGACATGAACATTATATTCACTCAATATAAAGTTTTATTTTGACCCTTGCTTCTTAAATCATTCTTTATTGTAGATGGCTTCATTGGCAGCTTACTTTGATCTCGGCGAGCAAAAGCACAGGTTAGATTAAAAATCTTAAATTTTATGTTTAAAATTCATGATTTTTCATGAAATTGGATCCTAATTTTGATTATTTATCGTGAACGGCAGGAGCTTGGACGATGTTCGGATGAATTTGGAAGTCCTAAAACACTGTGCAACAGTTCTACTTCTTGTATGTCCATATATTTGCTTACTTTGGCATAGCTTTCCATGTTTGATTATATTTTGCTTAATGTGATTCTTTTCTAATGTTAGGAATCAAGTCTACCAGACTTGTCAATTGGGAATTGTCAAACCACTTCCAGCATTACTACAAGAAGTAGAAGCCAAGTGGTATGCAAATTGATCAAAATGCACTAGCTTTTGTCGGATCTATTTTGATCAACTAGCAACAATTTAGCGTTCAACAAAAGAAAAACTTATTTCTTGGATTTGATATTTTGTTATCAGCAAAATTTTCCAAGTTCTCCGATCGATAATAAGTGGCAGAATAGTCCTTCTTCAATAACAACAAGGAGTAGCAAAGGGAAATCTCCATGCAGAGAAGAAACAAGCCGGAAATCTCCTCCATCGCCAAGTGCTGTCGGATATCAAAGAGGTGTTCCTTATGCAAGGCAAAGCTTGGGAAAGGTTGAATTTGAATTAACTCTTTATTAAAGAAACTTATATATATGCATGCTGGTATTCATTTTCTGATTGTTGATCTTGGAATTGGGGATAAATAGGTGACTGCAGGTGTGAGGAATTTGTTATGTAAAGCTCAAAACAAGCCTCTGAATACTTTATTAAAGCATTCACAGACTCTTTTCCGATGAGTAAGAAGAACTGATTCTTCTCATTTTAAGGAGCAAGATCATCGTCGATAAGTTTGAAAAATTCAAGGCTATCGTGCATACATGGAGGTTATGGAGCAATTTTTTGTTCCCTGGTGGCTGTTTCTGGGAATTAAGCCACTTGGTTGGAAGCTACGAAGATCACATTAAAGTCCCAGCTGCTAACCTTATCATCTAACCATTTTATATTTTACTGATTCTTACATTTTTTCAGTTGTGGAATTCTGTAAATGTTTGTACATCTCAATGAATAAATTTCAGCTGATATTCTTTGATTCTATCTTTACACTTGTGTTTTCTCAGTTAAGTAAATATTTCAGTTTCATTATTTTGGAATAGATCTCTAATAAAACGTGTGTGTTCTCTCTTCGATTGTTAATTCCGTAACATATTGCAACCAGTTGTTAATTTGAACGTGGTACGTAGACTATGAATTCCTAATTCTATCAATTCCATAAATTGAGCAATATTTTTTTCTTTCACAAAAGCGAAAAGGTAGTTTCAGGGCTGTCAAATTAGCTATGGTTCAAATTGGTGTTGCTTTTGACATTCCTGCATACACATGGTGCATGTTCTTTAGGTAAAAGTGAGAGATCTTCGTGCAAGAAATTAACAGGGAAAGAATTGTATCCTGTGGAGATTTTGAAAAGAACTAGGTCTAAAAGCAATGTAGAATCACTCTGTGTTTCTACGGTTGATCTGTTGGAAATCAGGCAGCAGAAGCAAATATACACGATCTTTTGCATATAATATAAACAACCAACATAAACACATAGTTCACGCAAAGGATGCTTAAAAATAATCGGGAATACCTCTTAAAGTATAAGCATATATCTTGAAGCAAATTCATCTTTGAATCGGTCTTCTACAGTGATCCCAAATTTTGGTGGCAAGTACGAAATAGAATACCCAATTCTTCTTCTTCTTTTTTGTTGAATTTCTAGGCTAGGGATTCTTGAGGAAATTGAAGGAAATGTGTCATTTAAGTCTTGGATGAAGGATTGGTGGCATTGACCGACCAACTTAAAGGGTCAAACATAATTAGAAAACTTGATTAAGTTAATTGTGGACTTGATTGATATTTTCAAAAATTTCTAATCTTTTCAAAAATATAAAACAACCCACACCCCTCTCCTCCCCAAATCAATAGTCTCTCGTCTCTCTCGGCAGTTTCTCCCAACCAACAGTTCTGCAAATTTCTCCTTTCAATCTCCGGCGACAAATAGTTGGGCTTCAAGTTTCTTTTCGACTTTCAACAGTCAAGCGACGTGACAGCCTTGCTCTTCAGCCACAACAACTTCAAGTTCTTCATCGTCCATTTTCTTTTTTCACAGGTAAAAAATTATGGTCTTTTTAGTTTTGAAGAAAAAGAGTCCGGCGACAAATAGTTGGGCTTTGAGTTCCTTTTCGACTTTCAACCGTCAATCGACATGACGACCTTGTCCTCCGGCCATAACAGCTTCGAGTTCTTCATCGTCTCTTTTCTTCTTCTACAGGTAAAAAATTATGGCCTTTTTAGTTTTGAAGAAAAAGAGAAACTTGAGCCAACATCTTTTCTAGTATTGGTGAATAATTTCAATATTTGTTGCTTTAATTTAAAATTAGGTCTGAATAAAACCCTAATTTTTGGTATTTCTTCTTTTCTATTTTCGGAGTGAAATATGATTTTTTGTTATTTGTTGCATTTTTTGAAGTTTGATTTTTGTGGTTTGTGTTTGTAAAAACAAAATAACGATGTTGGTATTTTTGGTGTTGCGCCCGTTGTTGGGTTAATTTATTCTTGTTCTTGGTAAAAAAAGGTGATATTATTTTTGTTCTATTGAACAAAATCATGTTACTATTTTTAGCAATAGATTAACCTTCTGATGCAATGGATTAACCATCTGATGCAACAGATTTACCATATGATGCAATGGAGGAACCATCGGATAAAAAATCTGATGCAAAAGATTAACCATCTGATGCAACAGATTTACCATCGGATTAAAAATTTGATGCAACAAATTAACCATATGATGCAACATATCTAACATTGGATGCAACAGAGGAACCATTTAATTAAAAATCTCATGCAATAGATTAAAAATCTGATGCAACAGATCAACCATCTGATGCAACAGATTTACCATCTGATGCAATAGAGAAACCACCGGATTAAAACTTTAGTGCAACAGATTAATCATTTGATGCAACAGATGAACCTTCTGTTGGATAAAATCCTATTAACTATTCCAACAACACATGTCCAAGACTTGATTTTTCTAACTGATCATTCATTTGTCACGATAGACGACCCTTCTGTTGGAAGAAATCTAAATAATATTAATTGTTGATAACAATTCCAACAGATCACTCATATTTTGCAACAGATGTGTGATATATTGCACAGACCAGTCATCTGTTTCAACAGATGAGTGATCTATTTTTATTATTTCAACAGATTACTCATCTGTTGCAACAGGTTAGTTATATATTGCAATAGATCACTCAGATGTTGCAATAGATGTGTGATCTATTGCACAGATCAGTCATCTATTTTAATAGATAAGTGATCTATTTTTATTATTTTCAACAGATTACTCATCTGTTGTAACAGGTTAGTTATATGTTGAAACAGATAACCTACCTGGTGCAACAGATATGTGATATGTTGTAACTGTTATTTTATTGTTGTGCATGTTAGATTTATTGTTATCCCTTTTTAACGATGCATTAATCAATTATAATCTATTTTATGTTCCTGTTAATTTTAGATAATATGGCTCTCAAAAGAAAAGAAACCGAATTATGTCCAAGTAAAGAAATAAGTGAAGCAGCTAGGCTACATCTACCACTCTATGAGCTTGCTTTACAAGCGTTATCTCAACCAGAAGCAGAAGATAATGAACATGGGGAGGAGGAATATTTCAAAAGAGATGATCCAAATGCTAATAGCCCTTTCATCGAAGTGTTTGTCAAAATCTTCAACATTAATAGTTATCCTGTGAGAATGCAGTGAGATGGTACCACAGATTTAACGGGTGATTTTGTGGTTAAGTCATCCATGAAAAAATCTTTCGACGCCTTCAGAAAAATAATTCGAGAATAAAATTTGGATGGTTTTTTTAGGGACAGCTTCTTTGGGAAATATCTTGATTTGCCGGAGAATAACAATGATTGTTTTCAAATGAAAATGGTAAATGATCTTCTCAATCGTAGGTTTACGTATGAAAACAAATATATGATGGATGAGGTGTGGATAAATTACTATGGCATGCATGTTTGTTTTGGTTGGAATGAGTTTGTCGTAGTTAATGGACTAAAATGTTATCCTTCTTCTCCTTCTCAAGTTATACCTATTCTAACCCAAAAAAGCACCCCACACACCCAAAAAAGGCAAATGCAAGTCGAGTGATCGTGAAGACTTGGTGTCCCTTGTTTGTCTAAGCTTCAAAAACAAAAATTTGATACAAACGTTGAAAGGTAAAAGATTCTCAAAGAAGCACAAGCAATCATTGTGCTTGATTTGGTTTGTACATAATATTCCTTAGGTGGAAGACATTAACAACAACATACCACTTGATTTAATAAATTTCTCTGAGGATCTTGAGGCATTTAACAGCTATCCTTGGGGTTATAAAAGATTTAAAATGACTGTCAAATATTTATTGACTCCGTTAGCGCCAAAGACAGTCAACTTATATGGCTTTCCATGAGTTTTCATGGTAAATGTTTCTTTTATTATGATATAATATTTTTTTATTCAATAATACTTTTGATTTATTGACATTATTTTATAGGCTTGGGCGTTTGAAGTCATTCCTTATTTGGGACAACAAGCGAACTACCAGGAAGAAGTTTTCTGTCCAAAAATTCTGAGATGATTTTTGGCCAAAACTGATAAAAATGCAAAATTTCTTGATATCTTCAACCCCCCAAGAATGTAGTAAGTCTAATTCTAATTAAATTTTTATTTAATTAATGATTTTTTTGAATGATCTAATCATCATTCTAATATATGTATTGATTTATGTTAGATTGTGTATCCTTCGATTGTTCCAACCAATCGAGAGTTGAATATGCCATTTTTCTTACTTTACGGTATATGCAAATTTTATCGAACCCTAAGGTCATTGAAAAAATAAAAATAGAATTGCTTGGAGCAACAACCATCACAAGAAAAATAATTTTGGAAGGTGGGCATGTTATTGTTGATGGTGTAAGTGGTGATGAAGTTGTTAGTAGTGGTAGTGGTGCTCCTGTTGGGGCTAATGATACCCCTCTTATAGTTTTTAAAACAAACTATTATGAGTATGATCATATTGGTTATACAGATTTTTTCCCTCCTAGCGAATGTTCTGCATGTAAATATCAAGACTGCAAGGCAAAATATGATGTACTGATTAATGATATTAATGCATTAACTGCTTTTGTAAAAGAATTGACATCTAAAAGGGGTGTCATTCCATCAAATAGGATTTCATATTCATCCACTCCATTAGAGATTACGGCTAAGAGGAGAAGAAAAGTCATTTTCAAGGCATTATCAAGCATCCAAAAAAGTGAAATTCCAACTTTGTTGTCTTTGTGTTGCATTATTGAGTAATGTACAATGGGCATAGGAGAGATCATGAGATGAAGAAGGTGAATGTATAACATCTGTTCAAACTAACAAACAGACGCATATATGTTTCAACAGATAACACATCCGCTGAAAATTATCAAACAGATATATACATCAATTGCAACAGTTGACTAATCTATTGCATCAGATGTAGTATCTATTGCAACATATGTCTCATCTGTTTTAGCAAATCAAACAGCTCTATGTTCCATTTTTATTTGTACCAACAGATGACCTATATGCTGCAACAGATGGGTCATCTGTAGGAACAAATTAAATCAAGACTTCCTACTATTTCTGTTTTTCCAAACAGATGAGTCATATGTTGCAAAAAATGATTTATTTATTGGAAATTATAATACAGGTCTTACTCGTGGTTTAATTTGTCCCAACAGATGATCCATATGTTGCAACAGAAAGATAATTTGTTTGCTAAAACAGATGAGTTATCTTTTTTTATTGTTTATATCTCTGTGATTAGCATTGACAATTCTGGATTTTTGAGTGGATGACACAACAGAAGCTACTGCTGAACAACATTGACAATATGTTACTATTTTATGGAAATAGGGAGAAGCGAAAGGCAAAAATCATATGCAAGCGACATTAAAGATCCACGACGATCAAAGCCAAATTTCATAGCACTGGATGAAGAACAACTTATCCATATTGAGTAGATCTTTATAGCTAAAATCTATCAAAGTAATAACCTTACCCCTTCTTAGGAATTGTTGGCATCAAAATTTAAATTGTTGATTTATTTGTTGAGATCTATATCCATAACAATTTTTTTATATTTCATTTATTTGTTGATTTATTTCATGTAATTTCTGAAGGCTTCGATTTATTTTATGTTGTCTATGAATTTTATTTTATCGTTAGATTTGAACTTATTAATTGAAATGAAATACTAGATTCAAATATTACAACATATAAGGTATTTGTTGCAGCAGACGACATATCTGTTGGAAAATATCAAATAGATTTAGACATATGTTGCAACATGTAGGTCATCTATTGGGAATTATCAAACAGGTCTTTCCACTGTTGCAACAGATAGACCTAGATAGAAACATCGACATAATGCAATAGATGACCAACCTATTGCAACAGATAAATTATGTGTCAGAATAGATAGAATATCTGTTACAACAGATAGACAATTTGTTGCATTATAAAAAATTCAACTTTTATTAGACATAAAAAATTACCACTACATGTAAAGTGAAGTGACTTGAAATAAAAAAGGCGGAACCCATCGACATCCACCTAAAGTTGCAGCGATCTTTCATTTGGCACCTCAAGTAGACAGTGTTCATTTTAAACACCTAAAATAGGGCATCAAATATGTCAGTTTGACACTTTTTTACCTGTTGGCAGCTCGCGTGTAATTCATGCAGCCGAGGTGCGTTTAACCCCTATTTTTACTGACTTAGCATCTAATTTGACCCCCAACGATTATTCCTAAATCTTCTTCTTCATCATCTTTTTTTCTCTATCCAAATTCTTCAAATTATTTGTATTTGATTTTTCTTCAACTTTTTTTTTCATTTTTTTCAACTGAGCTTGATAATGTCGAGCTCATCTTCCACTATTTTTTGTGATAAAGATTTTGGCATTATATGTGTGGTCATGAAGCTCTATTAAAGACTTCTTGGACTCAACAAAATTCAGGTCGTAGGTTTTTTACTAGTAAGATTTCAAAGGTAATATTTTTTTTAATTAATTGGTTAATTATTGACTTGTAATTATTTTGTAATTGTGGTCTTATTTTTATAGAAATTGGTGGATATAATTACTTTGTTTGATATGAAGAACGACACCATTCACAAGCAAATTGTGTAATTTGGGGTTTGTTGAAGAAAGTCAAGGCTTTTGAAGAGAAACAAAATCGAGCAAGAAGATACCACATTATGTGCGTTATTGATATTGATTTGGTGTTGTTGGGCACATGGATATTCAAGCCTAATTGCTGAAATTTTCATGGTGGATATTTGCTACTGGTTTGGTGTTGTTGAGCACATGGATATTCAAGCGTAATTGTTGGAAAACATCAAAAAGATTTAGACATATGTTGCAACATGTAGATCATATGTTGAAAATCATCAAACAGGTCTTCCCACTATTGCAATAGATAGACTTAGATAGAAACATCAACATAATGCAACAGATGACCAACCTATTGTAACAGATAAACTATCTGTCAGAACAGGTAGAAGTTACAATAGATAGACAATCTGTTGCATTATTATAAAAAATTCAACTTTCATCAGATTAAAAAAATTGCCACTACATGTAAAGTGAAATGACTTAAAATAAAAAATTATTATGGTGTTTGTGTTTCTACATCTTATTCTTTATACACAGGCTCCAAGCATCTAGTTAGTACCCCATAAACCCAGACATCTTGCATGTTTGCCATAGCGTTGTCGCACAGATTGGTCATTGGCTCGGCCATTTCTGTGTTGGTTAGCAAACATTCGATGTGTGTAAGCGCGTATGACCCGCACACGGCAGCGGTTTTATTTTTTGGAAGGTCCATGTCCTTATTTTGACTTTATAAATTTAGATAAGAACGGAGATAAATTTTTATATGCACATACAAAACTTAATTATGTATGTTGACAAAATTAAAAATACAAAATATTTTTACTAAAAAGATAGAGCTTGGAGAAACTTCATTTTCTAAAACGAAAAAGACAAAGGTATTTTTTAAATACATTTTTACTTTTAATTATATAGGGAAAGGCTCAAATATGCCGAACTATCAAAAATGGCTCATTTATGCCATCCGTTAAAAGTTGGGCTCATTCATGCCATCGCCGTTACAAAACTAGCTCATCCTTGCCATTACTTTTAACAGCCGTTTTTTAGAAAACATCTTTGCCACGTGGCAGCATATTAGAGGTCCACGTCATTTTTTTTTTAAAAAAAAAAAAAAAATATTTTTTTGATGCATTAAAAAGAATCCACCCAACTTTTTGATCCATTAAAAATTAGTTTGATCTATGCTTTTAAAATTTGAGATTATTTGTATATTTCCCCATATCAATAGTTTTTTTTTCTTTTTTGGCTTTCACGTGTGACTCTGTTCACAATACGGATCAATAATATGATCATCTCCCTTTGAACTAAGTTTTACTTGATTAATTACTGTTATGAGTTAATTTTGAGATTATTTGTATAGTATCGCCTCATATTATTCGAGTATTTATAGTTACCAAGCTCATCGACTTTTTTTTTTATTGTATGCGGCTTAAAATTGTGGTCAAATATAGTAAATTGATCCATAGACAAGTAAAGACAATAAGACAATACGTCTCATGCCGTCACTCTATCATCCTCATACCCATCCCGCAAAAATTACAGTACAGTGGCGTTGATATCAATTATTGTGCTAATTAATTACCATAAAATACTTTTAATATTGTATGATATCATTCGTTTTGAACCAAATTGACATTTTTTTTTCAAGAGACCTTAAATATCCGATATTTTATAAATAATTTTATTTCTTTTTTACTTTTCACGTGGGACATTGTTCTCTCAAACACTCATGATACTGCTCCCTTTCATCTTTTTTAATATGTCGTTTAATGTTTTGACACAATCATATATTAAGATAATTATTTGACAATCAACATTAATCATTGGAGGTAGAATATTTGTCTAAATTATAATTATGTTTTTCTTAAATTATAATTTGATTTAATGATATAGTTACATAAAAATTGGTGAGACGTCATAGTTTTATATCCTTATATAATTAATTTTAAGTGGTCCAATTCTAATTAGAAATTGAATAAAAATAATATATAAGCCATGCATGCAAGTTACAACTCACAAGTATTATGTATGTATTATGTATAGTCTTTATCATTTCATTATATACTTAATTCAATGAATTGATTAATTCCAAAATTTTATTGTTCTTTTCTCTTTAATGAAATAAAATATCTAAGAAGAAAGAATAAAATGAAGATGACATGGAATTTGTATAATATAGTCTAAGGCCAATTGGCATATATAAAAACAAAAGTAAATCCAATATATTTTTGATAAGTTAGATAACATGGGAGTATATATTTGTGTGGGAGTATAAAATAAATTAATGTATATTATATATATATATATATGTATATATATATATGTTCATTGATTTCTTCATATATATTTTTATGTTATTTTAAAATCTTTTAATGAAAATTTTGACTCTACTATTAACCTAATTGTCATAGATCAAAAAGTTGGGTGGATTCTTTTTAATGGATAAAGCAAAAAAAAATTAAAAAAAAATTAAATTTAAATGACGTGGACCTCTAATATGTTGCCACGTGGCAAAGCTGTTTTCTAAAAAACGGGTGTTAAAAGTAATGGCATGGATGAGCCAGTTTTGTAATGGCGATGGCATGGATGAGCCAGTTTTGTAATGGCGATGGCATGAATGAACCTAACTTTTAACGAATGACATAAATGAGTCATTTCTGATAGTTCAGTGGCATATTTAAGCCTTTTCTCAATTATACATATACACAGAGAGAGAGAGGCACATATACATAGTTACATCATTTCATTTCTTAGAAAGTAATCATTTTGTTTTACTAAAAAAATTTTATTTTAGAATTAACTAAGACATGAAATAAAAATTACAGAAACTGACTACAAAGAAAAATAAATAAATAGTTAAATTGAAGTGTATTGAATAAAACACACACACACAGAGAAATATTAAAGATTACATTAAATTTTTCAAATTAATACCACATTTAATATAGATTAAATTCACAAAAAAGTAAAGTGGAAAAGTAGAGAAGAAAGAATTAAAAGGAGTTAGAAAAATAATATTTGAAATAATTTCATTACACATACGAAAATATTTAGTTATTGGGGAATCTTATGTTAGGATTTGTATTTAAAGTTTACCTTTTCTATGGTTTTATTTATTATTTTAATCATTTGTTTTATGTTTAAAAGTTTCTTTCACATTAATTAGATTTTAAAAGTACTTAAATAATTATATATGATGCAACGTGCATTAATTTTGTGTTAAGACTATCATCATGGACTCATTACAATCTTTTTAATATTTTATAAGTGATTTTTATTTTTGTACATCATATTTTTTACTTAATTAAGAGATTTGAAAATAAACATATCTTCTTTTATTCATTTTCTAAGTGACTGAGAAATTTTAATTCCTCTATATGACCAATCGATTTAGATCTAAGATTATAGATAATACTTTATATTTTTACTCAAACTATATTGTGATGAGTTTCAAAAATCTCATCTCCATATTAGTTTTACCTATTGTTGAAATTGGCGAATAAATAAATATTTAAGTTGATATTTATATACCCACGTTAAAAATTGCAAATTAATTGGAAAAGATAAAGGTGACTCTATTTTTTGCGTTTATGCCATTGTTTTGACACAATATTTGCTTAAACATTTTTCTGTTGAAGAAAAATGATTTACGTTAACTGAAGGTGGATTAGGAAGTTGATAGAAAGAAAGACCAAAAAAGAAAAGATTCCTAAGTAGATAATTGTCTCTTTCTTTTTTAACAATTATATTAACATTTTGGAAAAATAAGAAAGAATCCATTTTTGAAAATTGTCTCTTTCTCATGCATATAATCGCTCACAAGAAGGCATAATCCTAATTGTTTAATCCATTGATTATAATCTTATATCGAATATTTTAACAAACAAACTCCAAAATTTTCAACTTAAAAGTAATTATTTTGACAAACAACCATCTCCCATTTTTAATTTACTATCTATTTACATTTTACGCATTGCGAGTCAACTTGTAGTCACTTGTGACACTTGAGAGTGAAGCTATTGCTCTCATTCCTTGTGAATTCGTTGTTGATTTTTGTTGGATAAAATATATTAACAATGATCGCTTATACTTTCAGGGTATAACTTGAGCGTTATCAATACTTTTATTACTTTTAGAGATTTTTACGACAAAATGAGGTCCCATTGCAAGATTTTCACCATAGGTTGAATTTGAATCCACCAATGTGTGCATTCACCTATTCTAGAGGATACATATTGATTGGCAAAGGCAGCAAGTGTGTCGTTCCATGTTAATGGTGGGAGAGGGACACCAACTTGTGCACGAGAATTGTTGTGGGCTAAAACGATATCTTGAGGTAAATTTTGGGCCAATAAAAAATGATCTTTCTCAGAAAGTATATTATTAGACATTAGTCTATCTAGCTTGGGTGAAGATAGCCATATACATTCACCCTGCTCAATTAATATTATAGAAGCTTAAAAAGAAAATACAAGTGGCTCTTAGCAAACAAAATATCAAACAAATTAATTAATTACCATAACGAATACAATAACTCAATATAGCCAAATGAAGATACATAGAAGAGAATTTTGCATTAGTACTTGATATTGATAATTGAAAGAGTTTGTACGTTTACAATTAATTCATTCCTCTATATCTTCAACCATTCCTCCTTCATGAAAGTTTCAATAAAAGAACGTCAAGACATTAATTTATCAATACTAAATTAACTTCCAACTAATACGTAAATATAATTATATATTACTATCCTAGGGGTAGATAGATCATTACCATAGTAGATATACCTAAACCAAATACTTTCGATCGATAGCATAAATTGAGGTATAAAATTTATTAAAATTACAATAAATAAAAATTATGAACACACAATTTTGGAAAGGTAATGTGTTCATGCAAAGAACCTTAATATTTGAGCCCATTTAAATATTTCACTTCTAAAGTTGTTAAGTACTAAGTTTCGGCCTTTGGAGAAAAATTAAGGCATTGCATCGTATATAGATTTAGAAAATGTAATCATGAGGTGAACTGAGAATTGACAGTTGAGTACACTCTACAGAATTTGTTGGTGAGAGATAAATGGTGGAAGAAAGGAGACATTAATTTAGAAGGTGTACTTCCAAAATTGGAAAGTTCACTAATTCTCCCACATTGGTGGGAGAAAAGAACTATGGAGTGTTTTTAATAGAAAACACTTACTCCACATGCTAAGTGAGGCAAGAAATAAGAAATGCCTCGCGCCATTGTCGTCGCTTGCTCGGCTCGACTTTGGATTTGGCAATCGGTTGATGAGATTTGTCTTTTTGGACAAAGTTTATTTCACATAAATTTAATCCGAATGTCAAAAGGAAAACGCACCAATGATCCTCCATTTATACATGCATACAGATTTCGAAACAGTTTTTTCTGAAATGATACACTGCTTCGAACTGATGCAATTGTTCAATGGAATGATATGCCTGTTCAACGAACTAATGTACTGTTTCGTGAACTGGTATGTCTGTTTGGAGAAGGACATGTTCTTTGGGTAAACAAACATGAATTTCTAGAAACATCACACCATTTAAGTGAACCAATGCCACCTTTTCGAAGCGGCATCTCATAGGCTATATAAACCTGCTTTCATTCACAGGTTTTGATATGAATTTTTCTGCAATAAACTCTCTTCTTGTCTTTACAAATACTCTGTGTGATCTGTCAATCCGTTAAGTGAGTTCGACGATATTTCAATTGTTTGAGGTACCGCTACAGTTTGTTTGTTTGGCCATTTTATCCTGGGAGGAAAATTCCGCAACCTCGGGTACAGTGAGGGGAATTATTTCCTTAAGGAAAGTCCGTGAATTTGGACGATTTGACCTTATTCATTTCTGTTTCATCTATTTTCTGAAAAAATAAAATACACCTCTTGGAAAGGTCATTTTGATCTTGTGTTGAGGATATTTGATATACTTCATTGTGTTCTTGTTTATACTTGAACTCTAGTTGAAGTTATTGTTCTGAATATACAAATTCAGCGTACCCGTAGAAGAAATAACAGAATTTTCATATCCTTTCACATTTATTTAATGATAGGTAATTTTTCACTGCATCAACAAAATAAACAAACAAAAATAAGCATTAATTTCTAGCTTTCAAAAATAAGTTCATAGGGTAAAATGGTAATTCAATTTTGGACTTCAAGTTTCAATCGATCCAGGCAAAAAAGAACTCGCTCGACTAAAGAAATGCACTTTTCTGTTTTCTTTGGATTAATTATTTTTCTTTATTATTGACTTTCCTCTCATCAATGCTAGCAAAATCAAATTTTTAAGGGAGAGTACCTATAAAAAGCAAAAATTAATCATTCAAATGAAGTAAATTAAATTAAAAGCTGAATTTACTGAACATATAACAGTAACCAAAGGCATATTATAAAAGCACCAACAAAATATGCATATTTAAGTTATATAATAGCCTTCAAAGCTCAATGATAAAAACTCCTAATATTCTGCAACAGCATAAAAGATTTCTTTCAATTTCTCATTAATTGAAACAAATATCATTCAATTCTAGAGAGAAGAGTAGCAACAACAACATGTTGATGGGAAGGAAGTCTGTGATTAAGATAATTAAGGTGTAACTAAAAGAATTAAGATAATGATAAACTTGCATGAATATGTATTTATCATGAGTTTATCCAATCATACCTCATAATAATTCCTACAATTCATTAAGAAACTTAAAAAAAAAAAAATTAATACCCCAAACAGTGTATAGAGAGAACATGAAATGCACAACAACAATTAAATTTATATTTCAAAGTAATATAAAAAATCAATTTTCTTCTTGGATTACAATATGTGTCGCATAGAGTAAGTTCTATCAAAAAGAAAAAGAAGACTAAATTTGAAAAAATAATATCAATAAATTAAAGGGTGAAAATCATTTTCACCCCCCAACTTTGATTAAAATATCAAACTCTCCCCTCAACATTGAATGATAATCATACTCCCCCCTTTATCCCATGCAATGTCCATTTTGTCCTTATAATTTTAATCTTATATTTATGTAATATCTTTTTATATTATATGTAAAGAATATTTTTTAACATGGATATTTGTAGCATTTTATTTAAGTTTATTAACTTATAAACAAATTAATACTTTTTATAAATTTATCACAAAATTTAATGTAATTTTTTAAGATCGTTATTTTAGAATTATATGTATTAAAGAGTCGTTTGGTGTGAGGTATAATTATAATAATTCAGAGATAAAATTCATTATTATTTATCCTGCGTTTAATTAGATGTATTAGGTAGTGTCAAAATTATTTGTCGCACTATTTATACCACAGTGATGAGATAAGTTATCACACATAAATGTTAGTACAACTTATTTTGTAATAACTAATCTCGGAATAACTTATTTCCAAACAACCCACCCCTAAGTGTGTATATATACATATGTATGTACATCCATGTGCGTATATTTTCGTGTTTTATTACTCTCTTACTAAATTCATTTCATATTACTTAACTTTTTGTTGATATAACACAATCCTTAAGAAAATTTTACTTAGAGGTATATTTTGCTAAATTAACCTTATTAATAATAATTTGAAACTTTAAATTTGTCTATACTGTCACTTTATATAGTTATTTAACACTAAAGGACAGAAAAAAACATAATACAATTCTCTTGATTTCACAAATTGAGAAGATAAATTAAAACATCTATTTTTATTATGAGAATCAAGTGATAAGAAACGATACTATCTATTGTCTATATCAGTAAATAAGTTGTGTTTGTCATTAATAGAGTATTACATATTTTATAATTTATATAAATAACTATAATCTTTATGATTTGACCTTATTTTTATTCGAGAAAAACATCTAGTACCCCCGAACTATGACCAAATTTGCTACGACACACGTCAACTTCACGGAGGTCCTATTACTCCTTAAACTAAATTTTAGCATATTTTTGTTAATCTTTTTAGCTAACGTGATACCTTTTGTCAATCATTTTAGATGGCGTGACACCTTTGATGTGGGCTCCATTTTATGTAATAAAGGTGCCACATTAGCACAAAAAATTGATAAAAATACGCTAAATTTGAGTTCAGAGAATAATAGGGCCCCTGTGAAGTTAGAGTGTGTCTTATCAACTTTGACCATTGTTCGGGGTGGTACTAGAGGCTTATCTCTTTCATTTATTGTTTGTATTTCTGCATTGAAATATGTTTATAAAATTAGTATTACTCTTTATTTTCACTTGTAAAATAAATATTATAGTTAATTAATAAAACTAATTTTCTTATTATGCTAATTTACTTCATAAAGATCATCATTAGCTTATATACTTAATTAATATTTCTTACTTTTTTTCCTAGAAGATAATGTTTATGTTTTTATGAAAATTTTGTTATATGAATAATGTTTATGTTTTTATGAAAATTTTGTTATATGATTTTTTTTTAAAATGAAAATCTGATGATTTTAAAGAAGTTAAAAAAAGAATAAAAAATTAATGATAAAGGATAAAATAGAAATTTTAAAAAGTCAATTAAGATAAAGGGGGAGTATGATTATTGTTCAAAATTGAGGGGGGAATTTGATTTTTAAGACAAAGTTGGGGAGGGAAAATGATTTTGACCCATAAATTAAATATCAGGAAGAGAAGAAAAGCATAGAAAATGTTCACCTAAATATGACTAAGGAGCAATGTTCATGAGTCGTGAATGGATTGGGGAAAATGAATAAATCAAATGTTTAAGTTGATGAAGGAAATTAGGACGATATTACATAGCTCATATTGAATAATGGGAGGCATTCTTCAATTTCTCCAGAAATTTTATAACTCTCGAAAATGTAAATGTGAATTTATTGATATCATAAATGGTTCAAAAGTCAATGATATACATTGTATCCTTTGTTAATTAGGTAGTGAAAAAGACTCTTCATGAAATTATTAATGTACTTAGTAGAAGTTGGGGATTTTGTTTAAGTAAACGTGAATAATTTTATTTTTGAAACTGATAATGAAAATTGCACCATTTTAAAGATCAAAATTTATTTTGTGTGGGATTTTAAAGCCATTTTAAAGGAGAAAAACTATCAAGAAAGCCACAAAAAAGATAAATATTTTTAGATGCCTCTAATGCATGTCACATAGGATGGTTAATATTCTCCTTAAATGTAATAAAAAAAATATTAAATATTTAACAATTTTAATATTCAAGTGTAAAAAAATGTGTTTTAAAATTTCTTTTTTTTTTAAAAATCAAATGCAATTAAATTAAATGTAATGCTTTAGATTTATTTTCTTAGATTATGTAGACATATCATAAGAATTCACACACAACAAATTTTTATTCAACCATGCATATAATTTAACTTTAAAAAGTCATATATTTAATTAAGATATGTTTCAAAATATATAAAAATCAATCAAAGAGAAGATTTTACAATAACAAAAATACTTCATAATAAAAATAAATAATCACAAGTCTTTGCAAATAATATTCTTGAACTTACTGAATTCTAGCCACAAAGAACATTATAATAAAATAAATCTCATTTCAAGTAAAAGAAACTTATATCAATTTATCCATAAGGTAGAAAAAATTAAAATTGCTTTCGTTGATTAATATTATATATGTTTGTGAAAACACAGGTCAAGCATCAACATGAAAAGTTTAAGGAGCACTCTTTTATCGTTGGTAACGCTATTGCACTTTTCTCGAAGATGATAATAGGATTGCATTGTTATGTCTCTATAACCACCATAACTTCATTGGCTTCTCATTTTTCTCAATTATTTTATCTTGTTCATCTTTCTTCTTCATTCCTACAAGAAGAAATTAAGAATATACTTATATGATACTGTTAGTTATTCTAAAAAAACATAAATAATTTTTTCAATCTTAAATATCTAAAATTAGAATTTGTAACTTTTAAGTGATCAAAATTAAAATAAAGAAATTTTAAAAATATTCTTACCACTAAAAAACTCGTAACTTGATTGATATTTTAGCACTTTGGTTTGGTTGGTTTTGAGTTCATCTAATGCAATTTAGTCTCAAAAAATACTCAAATAAATTAGCTCTTAAGAAATATTGTATAATATAAAAAGAGAGGAGTATAATTTAGAAAATTAAAAGAAAATATTCCTACCCATAAATTCTTTATACAGCTTTACCAACCATGATTCCTCACGTGAAAGTAATCATATAATGTGATGATTAACATTTTTTTTCATGTTCTTCCTTTCCCTTATGCATGGTACAATAATGAAGAAGAAAAGAAAGACTTTGAATGAGAATTTTTTGATACTAAACATGAGTTTGTATAGACAAAGTGGAGGAAATTCATAAGGTTTTCATAAACTTACAAATTAAATTTTGGGAGGTTATGAAGATCAAAAGTGGGAGTTATGAATATTATTAAGAGTATAAGTTGAAGACGTATGAGTTATGAGTAGTTATTTTTATTTAAGTAACTGAATAAAAAAAAATAAAAATTTATATATATATGGGGGGGGGGGGTATAGCTATTTGTAATATTATTTTTCTAATTGCTAAAGACTTTTTCAATTTGTTTCTCCATAAATAAGAAATCTGAG
This sequence comes from Capsicum pubescens, assembly GCA_030864215.1. Lineage (NCBI taxonomy): Eukaryota > Viridiplantae > Streptophyta > Magnoliopsida > Solanales > Solanaceae > Capsicum > Capsicum pubescens. The sequence continues at coordinate 362,867,703 of CM061548.1, forward strand.
TGGTTGGAACAATAAAATTATTTCATAAGTATGTGGAGTATTAATTACAGAGTTATTTATTATTAGAACATTAGAAAAAGAGTAAAAAAAAATGAAAAAAATGAAAAAAAAAAAATTGAAATGGAGGTCACTGAGAGGTGTCACATTAGCAACCTTCAATATCTCCTTTATTATTTTATATAGATTATGTCTATCCTATGCTATATAAAAAGTACTAGTATACGTACCCGTGCGATGCGAGGATAATATTAGAATATTATTTCTAATCATTTCATATTGGAATGTCTTGTTCGAACATGTTAAAATATATTATCTTTAGAAAAAAAGTTCAACTATCATATTATTTTTTAAAAAAATATGAAAAAAATAATACGCCCCCACCACTTCTCACTCCTACCCCCACCTCCACGTCCATATCCATCCCCCGCCCCTACCCCACCCCTCAATTTTCTTTTAAAAAAAAACTTTCCCTACCCCACTCCCCACCCACCTACACAAAGCGCTTCCACCCCACCCCAATCCCCCTACCACTAAGAAAATCTATAAAAAAAATCAATAATTGTAAAAAAAAGTATATATATTTCATAGTTTTATTTATTATATTATTCATAATTTAAATCTACAAACACCTCCCACCCCCATACACTATGTATATTTTTAAATTATTGTGTTTCACACATAAGCAATTGAGTTTTCTTATCTCTTATCTCAAAATATAGAAATTAAAATAGTAATTTGGTATGCATAGTAAAAAATGAAATAAAGATTAGAAGATGATTCCAAAACAATCTAATTTGTTAGATTTTGTCTCCGTTTAAAATTAGCTACACTTTCACACCAATCGACATATTATTTTATTTCATATTTAATTTTAATTTTTTTACTCAAATTCAAATAAAAATTATTGACTTTCCCTAAGAATTAAAAGAAATTTCATAATGCATGTAATATTTCTTGAATATTAATTTTAAAGGAAATAGTAAAATCATAAACTCATTAAAATATAAGATTTTACTCATTATAGTTGAAAAAACACTTTTAAAAATTTAATTTATTTCTTAACGTTTATTTAATTGCCCATGATTTTTTCATTGTTTAGATTTATCTATTATATTTATGTTAAATTATAATTTCATATTAATATAAAATGTATAAATAAAGATGTTAGTTGAGTATCTACTTACATTTTAGGATAAAAATATTATTGTTAATCTTTTTGGATTGTGATGTTCGAGCATGTTAAATCATATTACCTTAAACAGAATCTAATTATCATATTGTTCCTTATTGAAATAAACTCCAACCCCAAATCATCCCCCACCCCCTTCCCCCACCCCCGCCATTCCATAGCAAAAGCTATACACATTGTGACAATGAATCATAAAATATTGAAAACTTTTATATTTCATATTATATTTATTATGTAGCTCACTTTTTAAATTTATAATTAACTTGTTAATATTAATTTTTAATAGCTTATCACTTGGCATAATATAGTTATTAAGTGTCCTTTTCATTAATTATGAAATAGATAAATAAATTTTGTTACTTGTGACTTTTTCCATTTTTATTCTATTATTCACATCTTTTCAATTTAAAATTTATAGATAGTAATATATGTATAATCTAATTACTACATTATATTCTCAAAATTAGTTCAAAATATTACCCCACCTACCCCCACTCCCCCATCTTTATAATTTTTTTCTACTGTATTTAATTGTTTTATCTTGTATATTTTGATATTTATGTTCTCTCTTATTTCAAACCATACAATGCTAATTTAAATTTAAGTTACTTAAATTTTTATATATTGATATTCCTTTAATTCATTATTTATCAAAATTTTAGTTAATAATAATAATAATATATTTATCATTATATTTAATATAGATAAGCTTATGAAATATAAAATTATGTTTAACTATATTTTGTAGCATTTAAATTTTAAATAGATAAGTTTAAAGTAGCAAATATCTATTAGAACTTTCCAATTATAAGTTTCTATTTTTAAAACAATGAAAATCTTTTTATTTAAAAGATAATAACTTCAAATTCAAATACTTAATTTTTCAATTCAAAACTTGATAAGAGTCCAGTTAGAACTCTCTAATGTGATAATTAACTATTTTTAATAAATAATTTTATTTTATAATTATTTTTAATTTAAAATTAATAATTTATTAGTCTTAATTATCTTTTTATAGTTTATCTTCTTCCATTTTTGGCACGTTTTTTTAATTTTATTTTCTCTTGTTTTCTTTTCTTTCCTTTCTTTCTTTTGTTTGTTTGTTAACTTTTTTTATAAAAATAAATTGACAACTTAGATATAAAGGTATTTCAAGTAGATATATACGTTGAATTTAATTATTAAATTTTAGTTTATATTTACAATGTTAAAATAATTGCGAGTAAGGATAAATTCTAGATACACACAAATATATATATTATTTATATTTATCAATAATAATAATAATAATAATAATATATTTATCATTATTTTTTATAAAGATAAGTTTATGATATATAATATTATATTTAACTATATTTTATAGCATTTAAATTTTAAATAGATAAGTTTGAAATAGCAAATATATATTAGAACTCTCCAATTATGAGTTTCTATTTTTAAAATAATGAAAATCTTTTTATTTAAAGGATAATGACTTCAAATTCAAATACTTAATTTTTCAATTCAAAACTTGATAAGAGTCCAATTATAACTCTCTAATATGATAATTAACCATTTTTAATAAGTAATTTTATTTTATAATTATTTTTTAATTTAAAATTAATAATTTATTAGTCTGAATTATCTTTTGATAGTTTATCATCTTTTTTTTTGGCACATTTTTTTTCTTTTCTTTTCTTTCCTTTCTTTCTTTCTTTCTTTCTTTTTTTGTTTGTTATTTTTTTTTATATAAAAATAATAGACAACTTAGACGTATAAAGGTATTTCAAGTAGATATATACGTTGAATTTAATTATTAAATTTTAATTTCTATTTAAAATGTTAAAGTAATCGCGAGTAAGGATAAATTTGATATACACACACAAATATATATTATTTATATTTATAAATAATAATAATAATAATAACATATTTATCACTATATTTGATAAAGATAAGTTTATGAAATATAAGATTATATTTAACTATATTTTATAGAAATTTAATTTTAAATAGATAAGTTTGAAATAGCAAATATCTATTAGAGCTTTCCAATTATGAGTTTCTAGTTTTAAGATAATAATGAAAATCTTTTATTTAAAGGATAATGACTACAAATTAAAATACTTAATTTTTCAATTCAAAACTTGATAAGAATTTAATTAGAACTCTCTAATGTGACAACTAACCAATTTTAATAAGTAATTTTATTTTATAATTATTTTAAATTTTAAATTAATAATTTATTAGTCTTGATTATCTTTTGATAGTTTATCTTTTTGTTTGGCACGTTTTTTTTTCTTTCTTTTGTTTTTTTGTTAATTTTTTTTTATAAAAATAAATTGACAACTTAGATATATAAAGGTAGATATATACGTTGAATTTAATTATTAAATTTTAATTTATATTTACAATGTTAAAATAATCGTGAGTAAGGATAAATTTTAGATACACACACAAATATGTTATTTATATTTATCAATAATAATAATAATATATTTATCATTACGTTGAATTTAATTATTAAATCTTAATTTATATTTACAATGTTAAAATAATCCCGAGTAAGGATAAATTTTAGATACACACACAAATATATATTATTTATATTTATCAATTATAATAATAATAATAATAATAATAATATATTTATCATTATATTTGATATAAATAAGTTTGTAAAATATAAGATTATATTTAACTATATTTTATGGCATTTAAATTTTAAATAGATAAGTTTGAAATAGCAAATATCTATTAGAACTCTCCAATTATGAGTTTCTATTTTTAAGATAATGAAAATCTTTTTATTTAAAGGATAATGACTTCAAATTCAAATACTTAATTTTTCTATTCAAAACTTGATAAGAGTCCAATTAGAACTCTCTAATGTGATAACTAATCATTTTAAATAAGTAATTTTATTTTATCATTATTTTTAATTTAAAATTAATAATTTATTAGTCTTAATTATCTTTTGATAGTTTATCTTAGTTTTTTGGCATTTTTTTTTTAATTTTCTTTTGTTTTCTTTGCTTTCCTTTCTTTCTTTCTTTTGCTTGTTTGTTAATTTTTTTTATAAAAATAAATTGACAACTTATATTTATAAAGGTATTTCAAGTAGATATATACATTGAATTTAATTATTAAATTTTAATTTATATTTAAAATGTTAGAATAATCGCGAGTAAGGATAAATTTTAGATACACACACAAATATTTATTATTTATATTTATCAATTATAATAATAATAATAATGATAATGATAATGATAATGATAATGATAATGATAATGATAATGGTAATGATAATGATAATGATAATAATAATAATAATAATAATAATAATAATAATAATAATAATAATAACAACAACAACACTAACAGAGGAAGATGAACACAAAAATTTCACATTCTTCCTGCATATGAAAAGAAAAATATTAAATAAAAAATAATTTTAAGAAATTGAAGAATATAAAGATTGCAGTAAATATATTTACCAAACTAATGATATGAGTACATATAAGAGACTAAGAAGCTAGAACTCCATTTCATTTAAACTCAAATTAAAATTCCGTATTAATTATTTCATTATTCTTTCTTATCATTACTTTTTTCAAATATAATATACATTTATATAATAATCTATATATTTAAATTGAGATAAATATTTAAAATCAATGAAATAATACTAATATACTAATACACTAATACTAATACTAATAACAATAATAATAATAATAATAATATATTATTATTATTATTATTATTATTATTATTATTATTATTATTATTATTACAAAAACAATACGCAAATAAAAAAACATGGACCAATTAAATCAAAGTTAAAACAGAGAACATCAATAAATAGTCAAGCATAGAGATAGTCGTTAGCCATGACAATTAAATGATGCTATAATACTATATTTACTTGGAAGAAAATATATTTTGGTTGAACAATTGTCACCTTATCTAGATAGTCTGTCAACTTCTTAATGCGAAGCATGTAGTCCTAATCTTCATTGCAAAGAGTTACAATCTTTGTGCGAGCACCAAAGCCATCAAAATGAAGGAGACCTGCATTTCTGCTAATATTATTGCGTAAAGACTTTATCGCATTTTTACCTAATAATTTGATCAAAAGAAAAAGAAAAATTAGATTCAATGGCAGGACAAAAGAAATATCAATTAGTTAGATTCAAAAAATTAGTACGGTAAAAATATGATCGAGAGGAGCAATGAATATTTGTATTCTTAAAATGCTCAAAAAATATAATCTTCTCAATATTATTCAACGCTTCAAAACACAAAAACACAAAAAATTAATGAAACATATTAAAAATAGTTAAATATATCTGTATTGTCTGACAATGCAATTGATATTTATGTATCTAAACTAAATTTTCACAATTTTTTTTAAAAAATCATGGCAAAAAGAAAGGTCCGGTCATGAATTCTACACACACAATAAAAAAATTTTGAGCAACCGTGTGTTGATTTCTGAGAGTGATTGTGTGTGATAATGCATTAGAAAAATGATGAATGAAAAATTTAAACAATATGGATATGAGTTTGAGTAACTATTTATTTTAAAATTTTAAAAAATTGGATAACTCTACATGAGAAAAAAAAGGAGCAAATTTTTACTATTTTCAAAAGACTCCTACATACTTGGAGTAACTTTTTCAAACATGTAAGTTTTAGTTAAAAAATCTAAATTTTATTTTCAATTTTTTGTGTTCAGCTTCTTCTAGTGCTTCGTCCCCTGCTTTATAATATAAACAGATATAAATATAAATTTTAAAAATAAAAGATCTTTGTAAGAATTTGTATCATTTTTAAAGTTGAAAATCACAAGCAGTTAGCATTTTATTAGGAACTCAAATCATTTAATTAATCTAATTATTTTCTTTTTTTAAAAAGGAAACTGTTTTTTTTTTCTAAATCAACATATGCCCAAAAAATGTGCTTTCAATCGTTTGTCTTTTATGCATTTTCATTAAAAAAATCAATTGACAATTTAGAATTATATAAATGAATGAAAAAGTTAAAATGAATTGAATTTAGATAATTTTTAATTTATATTTAATTTTAAAATAAATGCAAGTAAGGGTGAGGTATATACATCCACCACAAATGGTATATATATATATATATATATATATATATATATATATATATATATATATATATATATATATATATATATATATATCTACCACCACTCCTATGTTTTTTAATAACAAAAAATAATTAACTCTACTACTACTAACTTGAATTAAAACTACTACTATTATTATTGCTAATATTACTATTAATACTAATTTTAATATTATAATCTTTTATTTAATATTTGAATGTATTTTAAAACATTGAATGAGATAAGTTTATGAATAGTAAGAGTTTATTTAGAACTCTTGAATGTAACATTCCTAGTTTTAAGTTAATAATAACTTTTTTTGAAAATGTCTAATATTTTTCTCTATTTATTTAGGAGAGGTGAAGAAGTTAGAATTTCATTTCAATTCAAACTCTGATTTAAATTTAAATTTAAATTAAAATATCATCTCAATTTCTTCCTTATCCTTAGTTTTTCAAATAGAATCTTTTTATCCTATAATTTAAATTTTGTAATAAGGGAAAATTTTAAAATCAATTCAACTATTTTTAATATTATTAGTATTAGCATTATATTTTTTTTAAAATTATTATTATTATTATTTTTATTATTACTACCAATATTACTTTTTTTTGGTTGGTTAAATACTACCAAGACGTAACACAATTGTATTAAAATACTATCACTACTAATAATATTTAATTTAATATTTAATCTAATGTATTAAAATGTAACATATTATTAATGTCACCATTACTATTATTGGTATATACGTACTACTACCATTTATTATTATTATTATATTATTACTGTTATTATTAATATATTTTTATTCTTTATTTAATATCTTAATAAATTATACCCCAAATATGTTTTATAACATTGAAATATTAAAAGAAATAAGTTTATGAAAGAGTAAAAGTTTATTTTTAACTCTTCAACAATAAGTGTCTATTTTTAAGCTAATGATTTATTTTTTTTAAATGAAGGATAATGTATTTTAATATTTAAAATTATTATTACATCATTATTAACTTTGTCCTAAAAAATGACATGCGGCTTCATAGCAGCTTGACACTTGGCTTCTTCTGATGCTTCGTCCTCTGCTTTATAATATACTAGTATACGTACCCGCGCGATGCGCAGATAAATAACATATTATTAAATAATTTTAGATTGGAATGTCTTGTTCGAGTATAATAAGTAATTGTAAATTTATGTATAGTATAAAATTATTTAAATATTTGTTATTTAACTAAGAAATAATAGGGTAACGATCGTAACGAAAACTTTGTGTTGAAACTGTAGACACAAAAGTGATCATTGAGTTTTTATTCCATTATTCTATCCATTTATGGTATTAGAAATACTATTACATAGAATAGCGTTGTTGGATTATTTTTTAAAGATAAAGGCATGAATATTTAAAATTATTTATAAAAGTGACATGAATGTGCATATTTTTAATGTAATGCATAAAATATAAAATTTTATAAGTTCAACGGTAATTTTTTGTCTTTCTTAATAATTTTAAAGTTTTTATGTTAATCATATAGATTTACAGTATTATCCTTATGAATTTAATACTTTTTTTTTATAATTAATTACATTTAAATTTATTTTTTTAAGAAAAGGTTTAATAATGACCAAATAAAAAGTAAGATTCATATATGCAGAGGTGTATGTGGGTCTTGTGAAATATTATTTTGTAAAACAAAAATAAATTACAGTGTGTTCTCTTTTTCAAGATATTGATTATTTTTAAAGAAAAATTGATCCAACATTTAAATGTAAAGTCCAACCCAAATTAAAATATGAAATTAAGATCCAGCCCAAAAATACAAAATATCTAAAAAAGAAAAATATATTTCTAAATAGATTAATCTAGAAATTAGTACATGTAGTCAGCTTATGTTTGAATAATAAAAAGTTTCCCTTTCACTTTCAACTCTATTACATGAGCTCCAAATTCAGTCTATTTTTGCAAGGAAAATATATAATATCACTATTTGAAGAAAAATGGAAGCTGAATGGACGAAGAAGCTTCATAATTCTGTAAGTTTTTTCGACAGATTTCAAGCTGTTTCTTTAAGGAATTTTAGAGATATTTGAAAATAATCTCCATTTTTTAAGTTGATATCTGGTTTTGCTGTCTTTGTAATGTCGCAGATGATGGAAATTAATCTTTGTTTTTGTCTTTCAAATCTGATTTTGTGGTCTTTTAAATTATTTTTCATTTTCGATTTTGAACATGCAAGTGAAATTCGTGATTTTTTATTGTTGAATTTTAGTAGATGTCGAAATATGATAGTAGTTTATGTAAGTAAGTTAGCTCTTTTTTGGTCTCTATAATGTTTGGTATGCCCTCCTCTTCTTTTGATTTTCTTTTCATTTTTGATTCGAACATGCAAGTGCAATTTAGATTTGTTCTTTTGATACGAATAAGCAATTAAAATCGAGATTTGATGCAGCTGCCCTAAAAAAAATATAGGATAAAATGAAATTTTGAGTAATAAAAGATTTGGAGTTGTATAATGATGTTAATGGTATCTTCTTGTTCCATTTATACTTGTTTTGATGATATAAGGTGCCCTGTAGTGTTTAGAATTGTATTTATATCAATTGGCTGGTTGCTTCTGAAAAATACTCTCATTTCATCTGAACCTTAATACAAATTCTTTTCGTAAATGGTGGTTTGCTAATAATTTGGTTTGTTTTCGCTATAATTCTTTTATCTGTAGTCTTTTCACATACTTTATGTTGTATTAATGTTGTATTCGCAGTAAGCGGAGTGTGCTGATGTTTGTTTCAGGCTTTAAACTTGATTTTTCTTACTTCACCTGTGTTGTTTGACCTTCGGGATCATATTAAACAATCACTGGTCAAAGATGCTGGGAGAGACTTATTTCTTTCTTTGTACGCATCTTGGTGCAATTCACCAATGACAATGATAAGACTCTGCTCATTATCTCAGGTAAGCTTTACGGCCTGCAAGTTTTCAGGTATTCCTCATACCTGTATCAAGCATTTATTCCCTTTTTTTCACACAAAACATATAAATGAGCTCTATCCTTGTAACTGTCATATCAGTATGCAAGTTCTGTTATTTAGTCTTTGGTTGAAAAAGATTTCTATGTGAAGTTATTAGTGCAACTACATAAGTTTATCCACCTTTTAGAGACTCCAACCTTTACTTACTTAGGATACTAGTGTTTTAAATTGTAAAATGTTCAGAATGGTGAATTCGGATACTGTCCTCGTACCTCCTCCCGTTGATATATTTCTTTGTAATGGGTTGTGAAATTTATTCTGTTTTTATTTGCTTAAGGTTGTTTTTAGGGCGTATGTGGTTTTTTAAGCACCTAAGAACTTATTCCAGTAGAAAGATTTAGTTTTGGTCCTTTTGAATGTACATATAGATGGATCCATGTCATCCCAGTATCATTGTTTTCATTCAGACCCTGAAGCAATTCTTGTTGTTTTCCAAGAATTTTGTCATGTAGAACCAATTCATTTCGAATACATCCCACATGTACTCAGAGGCATTGCCGCTATATAGGTCAGGTTTTAGTGCAGAATATTCAAATTGAGTCATTACAATCCATGGAGGGTTTGCCCAAGTGTTCTGCAAATTATGTTCCTTTGACACCCATAAATTTCTTAGAGAGAGAGACAAATGTATTTACAGGAACAACTTCTATCATTGATGGACCTTCTGTCAAGTACACTTGGGAAGAGACAAATGCTAGGTGTATAAAGTTTGCTTCTTCTTTGTCTGACCTTGGCATTTCTCGTAAAGATGTGGTAACTTTCTAAATTCTAACACATTCTCAGTTGCACCTTATGTCTCAATTTAGTCGGTGTAAAAAAATGGCACGTTTCTTTATTTGATAAATATTTAATGACACTATCAAATTTTAGCCGAGACAAAACTTAGGTGGTTTGTTCTTATCTGCCCGAGTCTTGGCAGATAGAATTTTTCAGATAGTAGGTATCCATTGGAATAGTCGAGGTGTGGACGTGGTTCCAAATATCGCTGTAATCTCCATAGAGAGACCTTAAGTTTCTCTCTGAACAATTGAGAATTATTTTTACTTCTATTGACTGCAAAGCTGGCAGTAAAACAAAGAGAAAAATAAAGAGTTAATCATATTTGATAGTTACCTACTTAACTGAAAATATTTATCAGGTAAATAAAGAGTTTTGGTTATTACCTTAACTCTTTACTCTATCAAAGTGCTACTTTGTGTCATGCTAAAAGAGTTCAAGGTAATAACCATGACAGAGATGGATAGAGAAAGGAGGAGAAAATATTACTTTGGTAATGTTGTTAGTCATTTGATATCTCCTCTGTTGTGTTAGTTGATTCTTTGTCGCTTTTACTCCCCACTCTTCCAGATCTCACTTTGTGGGAATACACTGAATATGTTGTTGTTGTTGTATTTCTTTTCCCAAAATATGGTGCACTATGTTGTCTTGAGTTGTGTATTGAGGTTTTCTTTCCTCTTGATATATTATATGTCTATCAGACATGTTACATGCTCTAGCAGAATATTAGAAGTTTTTATTAGTTAGCTTTCTTAAATGACTTGTTCAGTTTTTCATTCTTCACTCATATTTATCTTTGATTCAAAGTAAGGATACATCTCAATCTAGGCCATGCAGTGCAATTAACAACTCAGGCCATGTCAACAATTAGGTGCAGAACGATATGTTGGGCATGATGGGTCAGGCCATGTTATCTCTACCTCTTTCTATTTCTTCTTTCATTGCACTGTAGTTACTTGTGGATATTGATGATCCTGAACTTGAAGAGAGCATTCTTCAACATTTGGCTGTTGCTACTTCAATGGGAAGGGCACACCATATGGGTCAAATGGACGGCTCAAGGAATAGCTCATCCACCAATGAACGTTCCACATTTTTTTAGTGTTTCCAACTCATGATAATTCATCTTCTACCACTTCTGTTCCACCTTTTCCTACCTGATCAAATTCAGATTCTGCTGCAGCCACAATAGTTGATTCCTCTCTTCCCATTAGCTCCCGTAGTAGTGAATCATTACGACAGATGCCTTATCTTTCATCAGTTCAAAGTAATCAACTTTCTGCTTTATCATCTGGTTTTGTTCTTACACCAGCCACAACGCAAGGAATATCTATTGGTGATAGGTAGTGATGATTTTCGATATCGTTTCAATTTTATGCATACACCTAGGCTTATCTTAAATTGGTTTATGATAGGTTGGATTGGTTAACACATGCAGTTTTCAAATCAGCTTTCATTTGTTTTTGTTTTTTTTCGTCTTTCTAGAAGCCCTTATAGTTCGTCTTTGACACCAAGCCAAGGGAGAGATGGACCATCAGAATTCCATTCATTATCAGAGTCCTTGAAATATCGATTTAGTTCTCTGTCAATGAAGTATGAACATCTTTACTCAATTATATTTGTTCTTAATCTAAGCAGTTGTACTTATTTTGTGTTTTTTTGGTCATCTTAAGACTGACGCGTGTTATATGTGGTCTTGTGTTTCAGATATAAAGAATCCATCTCAAAGAATACACGAGGGTGGAAGGAGAGATTGTTTTCTCGAAGTTCTTAAATGCCAAATGCTAGTTCTACTAGGAGTGAGGCAGATGCTAGAATTGCTGGTCTATCTCAACTAATAGAATGCCTTGAAACTTAAGAAAATAGTAGAGCCGGTTCTGTTCCATCTAACTACTATAGTGGATTCTTCACACACGCTCCAAAGAGACCATGGTAATATGGGAAATCATATTGCAAATGGTTTGAATAGAAAGTCAACAGCTCCTGCTGTAAGTTCAGCTCTGAATTAAGTCTTCTATTTAAGCATTTACCTGGCGTCTGTCCTCAGCATTTCATCTTTGAATGTAAGTCATTTTCTCCTGTTAAGGGGTTTTCTTTTTCCTTCAGTGACTTTTGTTTTGCAGTTCCTTGTTTATAGCCTTTAAAATGTTGTTTTGTTATTACTTTTGGTGATGTTAAAATTGTGTCATCATCATTGTGTCTCTCTGAATAGAAGGTCAAGACACATAATCATAAGCTTCTCTTATTTGAATGAAAATTTGTTATTATGAAAAAGAATCAAATAAACTCTGGTGATACTTACAGATGGAGACCAATTAAATGAATCAATCCCATTTGATTTTAGAAGTTTTGCAATATTGGCCTTTTCAAAACAGATCATAATTTTATTTTATTTTGAAATTCTATCCTCCACAAACTACACAAATATAATATTACTTAGTCATTTGCTATCTCCTCTTTTATGTTAGCCAGTTTGGCTTATGGGTTTGAGCTTTTCATTTAATATAGCCTGTAAAACATTGTTAGCAAACTGCCCGATTTGATGAAAACAAAAGATCAAAAGGCAACTGAAAAAATTATTTATTAATTTCTCAAACTAAATTACGAAAAACCTCTTTGTACACTACATTTTTGACTTCATTTGTTATTTTTCCTTCATCATCATAGGCTAAAATCTTTAACACCTTCCTACTTGTCACTCGTGAAAGAGCAACGTACAATTGTCCATGTGTAAACACTGATTTCTTCAAAAATAACCCAACATGAGACAATGATTGGCCTTGACTTTTATTGATGGTCATGACAAATGAGACAACGATGGAAAATTGTCTTTGCTAGAACTTAAAAGGTATTCTCGCATCAGATGGTGTCAAACTCATTCTTGGGATAAACACTTTTTCACCTGCCATTTTGCCTGATAAAATCTTAGCTTCTATAACCCGATTTTCAAGTCTTGTGATGATCAGCCTTGTCCCATTACGCAATTCTGATGATTGATCTATGTTTCTCAATAACATTACCGGTACACCTACCTTTAATGTGATTGAGTGATTTGGAATTCCAGAACACTTGCTACTGTTTAGGAATTTCGGTCCAATGCCGTAAAAGAATGATCAGACATACAAACTATATCAGAACTCATATATTTCTTCTCAGAATTATGATTAAGTGATAACATAAAATCATTGATCAACTCCACCATGTCTAGAGTTGGAGCAAGAATTGCTCTTTGCTGGAGGTAATCTAAGTCACTGGAATGGTGGTAGAAATCAGGATATGTACTCTCTACAATTGCCGATATTGGATTGACACAATCCTTAATGAGAAGATCATCAGGGATTTGAATAGTCTCAATACCATCAATGGAGCTTCCAATGTTTCCATCACCAATAGCCCAAAGCCAATTGGCAAAGTTTCTTAACTCTTCCAAATGTGTGCCTAACTGATTTACTTGCAATCTCATATTCTTTGTTAGCTTTAGGACTTTCTAGTGGCTCCATAAATCTGAAGAATTTAAAGTGGCATTAACAATATTTTGCCTTGTTCCTTTGGTTATGACGGGCAAAATTTGTCTGAAGTCACCACCTAGAACAATTGTTTTTCCTCCAAAAGGTTTATCTAAACTTGATGTGTTTTTAAACCTAAGAATATCTCTGAGAGTATGATCAAGAGCTTCAAAACAATATCTATGCATCATTGGCGCCTCATCCCAAATAATCAACTTTGTCTTGACAATCAAATTTGCTTGAGGACTACCTTGCTTTATGTTGCATGTTGCATTTTCAGTTGGATTGAGAGGAATTGCAAATCTCAAATGAGTTGTTCGACCTCTTGGTAACAAAAGAGATGCAATTCCACTTGATGCAACAGTTAACACAATATCTCCTCTAGATCGTATGCAAGACGACAAAATCTTCCAAATGAAAGTCTTGTCAGTTCCTCCATGACCATATAAAAAGAATAATCCACCTTTGTCTTCCTCCACTGCTGTCATTATTTTGTCATACACCGATTTTTGTTCATATGTCAAATTCATAACTAACTGTTGGTGTTCAACCAACAAAGAGCGCCTGTTATAACACAATTCATCAACGATTAATCTATTGTTATTTTCCACTTGTTGCTCATTGTAAACAACTCTTGGCATAGTCGGAAAATCAAGAAAACTTTTTCCGCAACCTTTCAAAAGTTTTTCCAACCTTTGCAAACAATGATTTCTCAATTCATCATCTGTCATCTCTGCCTCTGAAAGAACAAAAATATCACAATGGTAATAACATAAAATATAATATAAACCTACATGCGAAATATTAGTTATTCTTAACTATAAATGTGTACCTAGATTGGATAGCAATACTCTTTTTTCTTGGAGGATATCTTCTGATAATAATTTCCATGTTAATTGCCAAACATATTCTGGTCGTGACATCGAATTAGATAATAACAATATTGCAAATAGTTGTCTAAGATACGATGGCATTCCCCAGTCACTTGCTTCCTTTATGGCATCAATATACTCTTTGTCATCATCTAGTAAGCCAAGTGCATAACATGCATCTGTAAAAGTGGTATGGTCATGATTATTGATCTTTTTGAGATCCTCATAGCTTGTTGCACCTCTAATGACATTCAACAGTAATCTAAGATAATATAACTCGCTACTTCCAGGTGGAACAAAAAAGATCCTCCCGATAGAAAATGAAGAAGTTTCTCTTTTCTTCTATTTCTTTGCAGCCTGTTTCCATACAAACTTAAGCAGAAATTCTGCATAAGTTAGTTCTCTAGCTTCATGAATTTTTTTTTTTGCCTCAAACCAACTTAAGAACATTGACTCCCTTACACTCGGCCTATTGGCGACATCATCAATTGGATCATCATCGGAGAATATAACATTTTGCTTATCTTTGAGATGAAATGCTAGTCTTTCTACCGGAGGTTGCCTATAGTGAATTGGATATCCAAGTATTCTCCAAGCAGCTTCACAGGATGATATGTATCGACAATCATAATACATGTTGATTTCATCAACATTTGATGAATCTTCCTCATTTGCACTTTGAGAGAAAGCAGCAATGACACAATTATTTCCCTTATTAACGTACTTAAATAAGTACTTAATAGATTTAGATTGATTGTACCATTCAACATTAATATGAGCACCATACTTTAACAATAAGAATCGATTGTGTGGCACCACATACCTGTTCCAACTCAATAAGAAAATAAATAAATTATAGTCTTTCTTTGAGAAGATATTGTATCTCCAGTTCTAATTCAGAAAAATTAATGGAATAGATATTATATGAGCACCCTACATAAATACTAAAAATCTATTGAGCAGTAGCCCATACCCGTTGTCCAAATTAATACCATCTTTGTTGATAGTTCTACCATCTTCCCTTCTTCTGTAAATAGGATAACCATCATCATCAATTGTGGTTGACTGTACAGTTTTCTTTGGAAAGTTCTTTGTACATCTACCATTCTGCATGCAGGGAGAGTAATTCCTAGCAGAACCACACGGCCCATGCATCATGAATAACTGCACCGCTTGATAATAGTGAGGATCGATCACTTTATCTGGTATTTCCGCTGAAATAATTCTATCAATATCCACAACAACGGGATATTTATTAAGCTCATGAAGAAAAAGTACAATGTGAGCATGAGGCAATCCTCGTTTTTGAAATTCAATTGTATAAATCACTGCATCAAACAAATTTATTGGATGAATAAATAGTTGAAATTCATATTTAAAGATATATTAATATATGAAAAATATATGTCTATACAAATTATAAGTGAGGAATCAGATATACCTGCTTTTACTCTTCCAAATATTTGTTTGTCTCGCAAATCCTTTATTAAGCAATCCAATTTTATTTTGAAAACCCTGGATAAAATATTTGGACAATCTTTAGGTTTTAATCCCCTACTCTCCACAAATCTACAGATCTCTGTCCATTTTGA
This sequence comes from Capsicum pubescens, assembly GCA_030864215.1. NCBI lineage: Eukaryota > Viridiplantae > Streptophyta > Magnoliopsida > Solanales > Solanaceae > Capsicum > Capsicum pubescens. The sequence goes on from CM061548.1 coordinate 362,883,791, forward strand.
ATTGCAAGTAAACGTGACGAAGAGATCAGGGTAGCCAACCCATTTGCATATTGCCATAGCATCTTGATAATTCTGAAGCATGTATTGTGCACCTCCTGTGAAGCTTGATCCTAGAATTACCCTTTTTCCTTGAGAAGATGGATCATTTTCTCCTCGCAAAAGTGCATCTTCCAACCCTTTATACATATGAGCTCTCAATTATTTTTGATTAAACCGGATATAGTTCAATCGAAAAGATTCGAACATTGTATAACCATCAATCAAGAATTGTTGAAACAATCTTCTCGAAAAAAGAATTATAGGAACTTAATCCTTCCTATCTTGAATCTTGTAAGTAAACTATTCTCTGCAGCTAACATGTCACCTTCCTCGGGGTGTTTAATCATCAGCAGTAGTAATAGAAATATCCTCTCTGTAGCCATCTTCACCGTATGGAAAAAACAAAGGATATTGCAAGCTTAAATATGCAACATTTAATTCATTAATTCTTTGTAACTGTCTAGAATGACTTTCAATAATAATATCTCTGTCACTTCTGGATGGTTCAAAATCTCTTACTACCGAAGTAGCTACCTCTGAAACCATTGGCAAGTTATATCTTCTTCCATCGGTGCCTCTTTTGCCTATTAATCTGAGTCTAACTTTGGAGTTTCTATCCTCTTGAAATCTATCTCTTACCATTCTGAATGTTTTAGCTAAAACATTGTGGTTATCAAGCATTTACTTTAGATCACTAACAATTGCAGCATGAAGTTTGTTTATATCTTGACCACGACTGCAAAGAATTATAAAATGTAAATTATCAAATATGTCTTTTCATGGAAAATATTATCTATATATTTTTACTCATAAATAGTTAGAAAATACTAACCTTACAACATGAATTCTATTTTGCACCTCATTGTCCGTATCGTAAATGTATAATTGAGCGAACTTTGGAATGCATCCCTCAAGAGGTAACAAACTTTCAATTCTATGATAATTCTGTCCAGAAAATCTGAATGTTCTTGGTCCCCGGCTTTTATTGACAGATGCATCAACCTTTCCTCCTATTAAAGTAAATGAGAACATAGAATTATAACTCATAATATTCTCTCGAAAATAATTACTCTTAGAATCTGCATAAAATTTGAAATGGAGATTTATATATGAAATATGAATATGCTTCGATGGTAAGATAAAAATAGTTGTTTTGTCTAACCAGATCCAAGCAACAATTGGCTTAGAATTTGAGAAGGCTTAATTGTCTTTGACAACTTTATCTTTTCATGATTACAACATAAAGAAAACTCCGATCTTTTAGACTTTTTTGTCCATTTGATTCTTTCTTCGTACCAAAAACATGCCCCACAATGTTCACACTCATTGATAGCATCTCCGATATCCCAGTACAGTATCAATCATCAAGAAGATATAGAGTTAAAGTCATATCAACTCACTATTTTTATGATTTCTTATTAGTTACTCACATTTATGTATAAGTTATTAAATAGTGCATACCTTCATTACAAACATTCCCCCAATTGACGTCATCCTCTAAAAAAATAGTAGTAAATCAATTTATTTGCAACAAAGATACTGTTTTAAATATCAATATCAATTGAAAATAATTGATAACCAACTTAGTTACGCTATACCTTCACAATCATCTTCATTGTCTTGACCTTCATCACAAGGAGCACAATTTAAATCAGGCAGTTGATCTTGACTTTGGGTACCTATAATGAATTAATTTTAGCATAAAATGAGTGATTAATAACTCTAACTAGTAGCCTTGGTGAAATTTAAGTATTTTACGTATACTTAAATTTAGTAATGATTTTTTATTAAGAAACTTTGAGCAATTCACAAAAATAACTTCAATTATATTGTGGTGTAGAATTATTAGATCTTAAATTTTCACATTGCATATTAAAAATACCTGAATTAGCATTTTCAGTCACTAAAATGCCTTTACCCTTCCTCTACCTAGTATTTGGGGAAAAATAACTTTCAGATTCTGCCATTAATAAAAGATGCAAGATGTTTTTAATGACGTGTGATAGAAAATGATAAGATATCTATTGATAAAAATGTGAGGAGATTCAAATTTTATCATCATCTGTTGGAGTACAATTCAAATCAAGCAGTATATTTTACCTCAAATCTGTGATATCATTAATTAAGATGCCTTGACCCTTCTTCTGCCTTATGTTTGGAGAAAAACATCTTTCAGAATCTTTCATTAACAAAATATAAAAGATATTTTTAATGACATGTGGTAGAAAATGTTAAAATAACTATTGATATTTTTATAACCAATTTGGTGAAAACGTGAGGAGATTAAAGTTTTACCATCGACAGTTGGAGCACAATTCAAATCAGGCAGGATATCTTGCTTGGAATCTATAATTTCATTAAGTAATATGCCTTTTCCCTTCTTTTGCTTTGTGGAAAAACAACTTTCAAAATCTGTCATTGATGAAATTAAAATTTTCAATTAAAAATACTTCTTTCAAATAAATCTAAATAGGAATTTGATAAACATCTAAATTATCTTCAAAGAAAAACTAACCATTGCTCAAATCATGTAGAGGAAGAGAGTTTGAGTAATGTGCCGAAGGTTGTGATGAAGAAACTTTTTCAAGTCTTTTCATGGATGCGCTAATTGGTGGTGTATAATTTTGATATGATGAAATTAGCAGTACAACTTGTCCCTTTCTTTTATCTCCATCTGTTGTATGCATTCCGAACATTCTAACACCACTAATAAATTCTGAGTTATTGAAATTCTTTTGCAATATTCTCTGATATGCAATTCTATCAGTTGATATATTTGATCTTGACACATTCTTTTGTTTTCTCAGTTCATTGACATCATCGCTTAGAAAATACCTCTTATTTCTCAATTGGGGTACTTTTTTTGAACATGTTAAATTACGGTAAGTATATTAATCGGGTAGAATGATATAAAAAAATATTATCTATATTAAAACTAACCATTTGAAATATCAGTAGAGGCAGAGAAACTCTTTCATGTTGTTCGATAACATTTACTCTGTCAGATGTGGGGTTAATATTCTCTGTAGAGAAAATGACATTGTTTTAAAAATAAGATAAACAAAGAAGGAACAACTTGAAAATTTCAATTAATACGATTCTAATCACTCCTATTTCATCCGTTGAGTATTTGGCCCATTTTTTATTTCGTAGGATTCTTCTATTTAGTCTCGATAATTATGTTGCCTGATTTTTCATATGTGTGTGCTTCGTAATCTGAATTTCATATGAGCATTTATGAAAGTTAGTTTGTTGATAGTAGAGAGAGAAGATGGCCGAGAGAAAATTGAGGCAGTGCTCTTATTTTTGTTATACATATGCAGTAAATTATCTTTTAGTTTTTATTTAGGAATAATTTTACAGTCTTTATATTATGTTTATATTTTTCAGTCATAGTGTTCATATTTAACCAAGATATTTATACAATAGAACAACCTGAAGTTTATTACCTTTGAACTCTTTTTTAATTTCAAATCATTTACTCTAATTGCAAGGCTGAAATAAAAAATAAATAAATAAAGAAGATGGTTTTACCCCAAGCTATATTTGAAGGATTCTATATATGTGTGACCATCAAATTATTTTTACTATCAATTTTATTAATGTCTAAACATATCACACACATCTCGATTCAATTAAATGTTGATAACAAAATTATTATGATATATATATTTTATATTGTATATTGTATGTTTCACTTTATTTTTATTATATTTATATATTATATATTATATTTGTTATATTTTGTTTCACTTTTTTTTATATTTGAATGGACTGATTTGGAATTGGGGCATGGTTGTTTGATTGGGCATTTGTGCTTTCACCCTTTTGTTTGTCTATTTTATCTTTTATTATTATTTTTGGTATATATTTGTTAGTATTTTTTGCAGAATTTAATTGGAGCTGGAAGGATTGCGACTACACAATGCAGTTGCTACAGCGAGGATGATGTCATACTTGAACTCAGCATTAATTGGTTTCAGAGCTCTTTCATAGGGTATACTCTACTTCTAAAAGATCACTCTTCAAGAAAATGACTTTTTCTTTATGTATGATCACCTGGTTGTCATTTTCTTGTAATGGGTGTTACTGTTGTTATATGTAGTAGGTTGCGGATTCGAGTCGTGGAAACAACTTCTATGTTTTTTACTTGATAAAGATCACTTTTTTATGCATTTTTTTGAAAAGGCTGTTCCATAAAAAAATAATTTTTTTCTTGTTGTCGTGTCATCATGAGGTTACATGTTTGAGCCATATAGCTATTTTTGGTGATGCAAAGTAAGACCCTCGTGTATGATAGACCCTTGTGGTTGCCTAGACCCTCGTGTATGATAGACCCTTGTGGTTGCCTTTTTGGTGTTTACATTGGGCTAAATCTTTCATTAAATCTTCTTTTAATGACAGAATTTTGTTTTTCTTTTCTAGTTTGATTTGTAAACTTCTATTGGATGTTGGTTTTTTCTTTGTATTTCTTTGGAATGATCAAAAAGGGTGTGTAGATAAATAAAATGCTTTATGTATGATCACATGGTTGCCATTTTCTTGAAGAGTACTTTGTTATCATGTTTGCTTTGTTGGTGTCTTCAAAATCTTGTTTTTTTTTCTGGTTTGATTTGTAAACTTTCATTGGGTGGTTTTTTTGTTGTGTTTCTTTGGAATGATCAAAAGGGTGTGTAGATAAATAGACTGCTTTATGTATAATCACCTGGTTGTCATTTTCTTGAAGAGTGATCTATGAAAGAGCTCTTTCGTAGTGTACACTCTCTCACTCTAATAATCTGCTTACTTTTGAGTGTGGCATATATATATATATTCATGGCCAATATAGTTGACCTTTCACCACTTGTTTCTGATTCAACGGTGAGATTTGTAGATATTCGGGCTTTTGTTAGTCAATGAAAATACAGTGATCATATTTTTTTAGGGTACCTGTTAGTCTACTTCTCAATATCTTTTCTCTGCAGAAATATGCAGCAAAGGGTGGTTCGGAATTCTTCTTACTATATAGCTGCTAACCAAATGCTTAGCAATTCTTTCATTTCCTTTAAATATACAAAAGTATGCTTGACAAAATAATAATTTGCTTTCATTTCCTATAAAGCTGCTAACCAAATGCTTATTTTGCTAGTTTATCACTTGTATTTAGGTCTCAAGTTTTACAACATACAATCTTGCGTTCTACTACATGATGAATAGCCCTTTAGAGGATTCGCCTTTGCTAGAGAGTTTTGTCAAAGGAGATGATGCTTACAAAAATTCTAGGTTGAAGCTCATACCTTACATATTCGAGGTTTGTTTCTGATAATTGATAGTGAAACAATTACCTGCGCCTGCAGAAACCATCAGTGGATTCATACACTTGTTTACTATATCTTCTGAAGATTTGGATGACAGTGCATCCTTGTATATATTTGTTTCACCATATATAATATGTCACAACTTTCATTTCACTCTTTATTTTAGCAATCAAGAACTAAACCTTAATACTAACATTCAGGTGTTCAATTTTAGCACGGGGAGAACGATCAGTAAAACTGTCGTTGATAGACTGCCATGGACCATGACCACACTGGTCAGTTTATTTTCTACTATGTTGATTAGGTTGCCTACTTTGTCCCTATTATTCTTCATTACAGTTTCTAGTCCTCTCTGTACTCCAAGGCTTACTATTTTCAGCTTCATTATATTCAGGAATGTATTTACACAGTTAGTATGGAATCTCATACAGGTGCACTGTCTTGAACTCATCGGAATAAAAGTAGCATCAAGCATAGATCTAGTGTTACAACTGTTGAGTACAGGAGCCCTGTCTTGCTAACATTTTCTCTTGATGAAATTTTGTTTTTTTTCAGGTCAAACTTAAACGTATGACTGTCATCTTGGTTTCTCTTACTTCTGATATTCCTTTTCTAGTCAAATTAAAAGTATTATGTGCTTGCAGTGTCTCTTTGAAGATGAAGGGTTATTTGACAATCCAATGCTCACCGAAGTTGTCTGCACGACTATATAACATTCGTGCTTCTTTCTGTTATGTACTTCCCCTTGAGAAGGGAGAATATAGAATACATAGGTATGTATTGGATTTGTTCATAAAAACCTGACAGGCTATCTTTAAAAGTTGCTTCCAATTTGTGCATCTCTGTTTGTCTTTTTCTTGTCAATATCCACTATATTATAGTCTATTTGGATAAGCGAAGTTGGAAGTTATTTTCTGGTGGAAAGGAAAGGGAAAAATTCATTGTTTTATTGACCTTTTATTCCAACCCTTTAACTTCTGTTACCCACAACTTGGTCCTCGTTCTAAGAAAATGCTAGCCAACTTTGAATGAAATAGAATCATGTTTAAATGTGTTCTTATTTATTGTGAAACCCCTTTAAGTACACACATTTAATACCCCCTCTTAAGTTTACTAATACATTAGACTTTTAGTTTCTCGAGGGATTAAATAGAGCAAATGTACAAAGTTGCCTCTTCCATCCAACTCCCAACTACCCAAAAAAGGGGATGTAATTGTACACCTCATTAGAGTAGAAAGTAATGAGTTCAGCTCAGAACCTGAATCCTTGTTGCAACACTTGTTGCGATCCTAATGACCCTGTCTAAGCATAGTTCTTTGTTTTGTCCACATTCTCTGCTAAGGAACCTTGACATTGATTTAGTATGTTCCTTTTACTTGCACGCTTTAGCATTATAATGAGATATGTAGACAGATACACATCGATGACTGATATAGTTGATGTTTTACCACTTACTTCTGATTCAACGATGAGATTTGTAGATTTCTGGGATTGAAAAAATATAGATCAATACGGGCCCAAAGCTATTGTAGACATAATAGGAAATTAAATAAGTCACTGGTATTCTTCCATGTTGCTTGCTTTTGTAATGGCTACACTTTTTGAATTAAAAATATCACATGGAGTAACTTTACATTCTACATGGTACATGTTCAGGTGGAACAGATTCAGCATTGGCTAAAAACAGAATGTCTGGTGCTAAAAAAATACTTCTATTGATCGGGGTTAGGGAAGACTCATCATCAAAGGTGGTTAGTCAATTGCTGGATTTCAAACCATCGAGGTATTTTTGATTCTCTCAATCTAAGCCACTGCACCCTTGATATTTGTTGCATAATACTCTTCTGAACATCCATCCACTTCACCGAAATCCTCCTACAATTTTCCTCCTCTTATTACAACACATGATTCACCATAGGCATCATCATTTGTTCTTGCACTAGCTTGAGTGCATTTTTAGCTTCTTACAGTTTCTTTTCTACACCATTATTCCCTTTACTATTGATTCTTTTTAATGCTTTCTTAACTCTCTTCATATTTGACTATACTGTTTGCATATTTGGTTGTCTAGTCACGTTTTTTGAACCTCCTGTAGAAACTATTCATACTCAGTCGATAATTATAGAATTTGAATGGCTTAGCACCAAACACCACTTGTTGCTCCAATTCAACACACAAAGGCTATGGTTTGAAAGTTGAGGGTCCATACAGATCCCAGCTATGTGAGGATATTTATGAATCCAAATAAAATTAATCAGTATCCAGTATATCTTGCTATACACATGATTATTAGTCCAAGTGTATCTTCTACCCAATGTCTTAAGTTTCATCAATCCTCTATCTTGAATAGAATGTTGAAATTCAAAACTTCAATATGTCACCTGAGACCCCATCACTTTATCATCACACCTAAGAATTGTGTTAAAGTCACCCATAAATACATGTGGATCCCTATCAACTATTAGCCCCAGATCACTCCACAAAGATCTTCTATCAGTAACAGTGTGCAAACCATATACCCCTGTAATAGAGATGCCTATACTCGTATGAACCATAGTCATATTGCCATGAATAAACCATCTGTGCTTCTTTCTGTTATATACTTTCCCTTGAGAAGGGAGAATACAGAATACATAGGTATGTATTGGATTTATTCATAAAAACCTGACAGGTTGTCTTTAAAAGCCCTCGATGACTGATATAGTTGATGTTTCACCACTTACTTCAAATTCAACGATGAGATTTGTAGATTTCTGGGATTGAAAAAATATAGATCAATACGCTATTATAGACATAATAGGAAATTAAATAAGTCACTAGTATTCTTCCATGTTGCTTTCTTTCGTAATGGCTACACTTTTTGAATTAAAAATATCACATGGAGTAACTTTACATTCTACATGGTACATGTTCAGGTGGAACAGATTCAGCGTTGGCTAAAAACAGAATGTCTGGTGCTAAAAAACACTTCTATTGAGTGGCATGTCGGGGTTAGGGAAGACTCACCAACAAATGTGGTTAGTCAGTTGCTGGATTTCAAACCATCGAGGTATTTTCCTTTAAAACTTTAAAAAATTTTGGACTGTAATTTAATTATTTTTCGTCAACACGTGCATTCCTGTTGGATCAGCATAACAGTACTTTTATGCATAATATAATACCAAATGCATGAAACATAAATTGGTATTGAGTAGAGAAAGTATATCGCAATAAGATGATATCAAAATATGAAAACTTGAATAAATTGTAATTGTCACCATCAAAACATCCATAATATAAATCAAATGCTGAAATTAATCACTAAAAATATGACATCCAATTGAATGTATCTTATTTTAAGTCTTCTGCCAATGAGCTTCATTCATGTGATTTTCTTCTTTTTTTTACGACTCTTTTGACCTTGCTACTTGAAAGTTGTGCATTGGGATCATCATCAACTTCTACCACAGATGATTCACTCTCGGATATACTTCTCTTTGCTAGGGTATTTGAAATAGAGATCGCATCGTTCTCAGCTACAGAATCCTGAAAGTTTAGTTTAAAAAGATAGTGAAAATTAGTTATATTTATGACACTTTCATACATATATAAATAAAATAAGTGCATGAATTCACCGTTAGTTCATCATCTCCAGATGCAAGATGTTCATGGTTGAACTTTGGATACTATGAAAGAAAATTAATAATATCAACAATTTATATTTCAAGGTGATAAATTTTAACATAAATAAAATAATTTCAATTTGTCTGAAATTTCTATGTGACTAATATAACATACAGTTCATGTATCTTCACTTGGTGGAGGACGATATTGCTTGATGAGATCTTTATCATCACAAAATTTAAGAACAGTGTAAACCTCGTCATGTTTGTCAATGTTGTCTTTTTTGACGGCCACTTTAAACATAACCTCTCTATCCAAAATATAATCTAACTCCAATGGATATGATGGTACACCAACAACATCAACATTCTAAAATAAATGTTGTTATTAGAAATGGTATAATAAATAAATAAATAAATAAATATATATATATATATATATATATATATATAAATATTTACCTTGAGTGATTCTTTCATTAATTCATTGACTGTCTTTCCTATAAGTTTCATTGCATGTTGATCCCAAAGTAACAAAGAAATAAAGCCAGTGTCATCTGTTATTCTCAAGAATAATTTATACCTGCAAGACACATTTTAATATAATTTTTTATTTTATGTTACAATTGTAATCAAATGTGTGTGTGATTTTTATCATATCTATGATTTGCAGAATTTTCAAGCACTTGACACGTTTTGCAGTAAAATTTATCACCAATTTTTTCAACCTTCCTATTAGTCTTTGCAACTCAGGTATGGCCACTTTTTATCAAGGTCTATGTGTATTATGCTCGCAACAACACAAAAGCTTCCTTCCTATATTTTATTAAAAATAACAAAGTTTAAAAAAAAAATCATCTATCAAAATATAAATTATTAATGGAATAGTGTAACTTACATCCATACACTCAATCAATTGCTTGATAGTTTTAACTTCAACCGATCCAGAAGATAACTCATCTGAAATAGAAGAGTTATTTTGAGAGGACATTTGACTAATCCTCTCAGATTTATCTCCACGCACATTTTTCATTCTGTATAGGTTGAAGTAATTTAAAATCTATTTAATATAACAAATTATTCAAGTTAACTAAAAAGCAATAGAGAGTATACTACTATATTAACCTGGAGATAAATTCAGCAACTTCAGGCAGTTGAAGATTTATCCATAATTTTGAAGCAGTCTAGGAATTGAGCACAAAATATTTGCCTGCATTTATGAGTATATTTGTTATCATATTGTACATAAATATATTCAATATAAATATTACAAATGTACAGGAAAAATTGCAACCTTTAAATTTATGTGCCTGTACCAATTGCATCACCACAATTACAGTCTTATCGATAGATCCCTCCAAGTGCGGACGTATTTGAAGAGCGAACTCCCCCCAGAAAGTAGCTTCAATCATTTTATTCCTTCAAAAAAAAAATATATACAATTTAATAATATAAAAATTGAACAGCTTCAAATTTTATTTTAACAACTCGTATAATTATGTTTGTCGTCTTACTCGTAATCTTGTAGTTCCACATTCTTGAAGCACGTGGATTTATTGCCTTGTTTGTATTCCTGTACCAGTCCGTAAGCGACAATCTCTCCGACAACATCTTTAAAAGGTAGTGTGAGATAGAGTTAATGAACCGTTCTAATTATATAATAAATGAAAAAAAAATTACCAAACAATTTATTCTCATCAACATTGACTTGGTTGATCAAATCTTTAAACGGGCGAAATTTAAAGATGGTCTGATCAAATCGTGGATCATCGATTTTCTGTATTGTTGTTCTGTGGGTAAACAACAATTTCATTATGTGATTGTTGGTTTTGATTTTAGACCTGTTTGGTACAACAATAAAAATTTTCATAAAATATAAAGATTGTTCTTGAATTTCTTCGGTGAGCTTAGTAAAAACGGAGGTTTCAATTGAAGCTTGAATGTGATCACCCTGCAAGCAAATAAGTTATCATATTTGAGCGTATGATAAAGCAAATAAGATTGTTACTAATTAGAAATATAGATAAATTACACATACCTTTTTGTCTTGCAACAACGTTTCTATTGATAACAATTTATCAGGATTTTCATGTTCTGAACTATTCCACAATCGTACTACGCGAACTTTTAAGTTCCATTGCATTTTTATATTTGATATCTCATGAATGAAGTTAGCTTTGGTAGACATTTTTTTACTGGGTATTGGCAACTCTGTATTTTTTGTTACTGAAACTATCTGTTTATCTATATTTATAATGATGCTTTAGTTTTTGAATTGCATATTTAGATAAAGATGAATAATACTTGTTAAATTGTTATAATATCTTTTTAGTTGAGTTTTATTTGGGTTAAAAAACTGCAATTAGAGTTACTGGCTCACTGGATCACTTTTTTTTTGAGTTGCTATATTTACGTATTTTATTTAAAGCTAACATATTACTGAAAATTGTTGCTGACCCTTGCATTTCTTTTTTTAGGTTCTAAATTTGAAATACAATTTGAATTTAATGTTGTTGTTTGTTTTTGAATAACAGAGATAATGATAAGCTATTATTTAGTGCTAATAATTAAAAAAAAATTTAGTAGAGGATACGTTTTTGGTTGTAAAATATCAGTAAAAGTTACTGAAAGTTACTGCTTACTTTATATTTATTAGAGTTAATATTTATTAGAGATAATGATAAGCTATTATTTAGTGTTTATCATTAAAAAAAAATTTAGTTGATACGTTTTTGGTTGAAAAATATCAGTAAAAGTTACTGAAAGTTACTTCTTACTTTATATTTATTAGAGTTAATATATTGCTGAAATTTGTTGCTTACTGACCCTTGTGTTTTTTCTTTTTTAGGTTCTACATTTGAAATACAATGTAGATTTAATGTTGTAGTTTATTTTTGAATTGGAGAGATAATGATAAGTTCTTATTTAGTGTTTATCATTAAAAATTTCATGTGTATAGCAAGATATACTGGATACTGATTAATTTTATTTGGATTCATTAATATACAATGTAGATTTAATGCTGTAGTTTATTTTTGAATTGGAGAGATAATGATAAGTTGTTATTTAGTGTTTATCATTAAAGAAAAATTTAATTGAGGATTATATTATTTTATTAACCCACATTTTTGGTTGAAAAATATTAATGACTAATATTTAGATTTAGAGTTTATCTATAAAATTCAATATTCTTCAATTAAAATTTATTATTACAACAATATTAAGTGTTGTCTTTAAATCTTTCACGTGGCTATATTAATAGCTTGACACGTGGCATGTTGTCTTAATTTTATTTTGCTTTTATATATACTAGTATACGTATCCACGCGATGCGCGGATGATATTAAACTATTTTTTCTAAACTTTTCATTATGGAATGTCATGTTCCAATTTTACGATTGTCTGAGATAAAATCAGACAATCATAAATTGCATACAATTGAATTAAATATAGAAAAATTGTGAAATAAAACAATATTTAAAAGAAAGAAGAAGAAGAAGAATATCAAACAGAAATTTTTAAAATTTAAGCTTGCCAACTATACCAACAAAACTGAAAACTCTACTCTGCACTTATCTTTTATTTTCTTCCTTTCGGTCTTCTTTGTCTCTTCTGCAAGTCAACAACCAACAAAATTATCATTAAAAATTAGAATAAACTCTCAAGAAGAATTCTTCATAAATTAAACAATAAAAATTGTATTAATTCAAAGTCCGTTTACCTATAAATCCTTTGCTTACCAAAGTTTCAATTATTATCGATTTTTTTCTCCTTATCTTCTTGAAATGTGTTACCATTTGAAGTAAGGGGCGAATGGATGTAGACTTGTTCCTTTTCTTTTACAATAACAGAGAAAGTTGAAGATGAAGAAATCATATCCTTCCTGCATATAAAAAAAAAGAATGTTAAATCAAAAATAATTTTAAAATAAAATTTTTAAAGAATGTAGTAAACAAATTCACCAATAAAACTTATGATGTAGGAGTATATATAAAAGAGGCTAAGAACGCAGAATCCAATTCCAATTCAAATTTCATTCAAAATTCAAATTTCAAATATCATATTAATTTGTTAAAAAAGGGTTAGTTTGTTATTATTCTATTTTATCCTTATTTTTTAAAATGTAATATATATTTACCTAATACTGTATATATTTGAACTGAGATAATAATGTGAAACCAATGAGATTATTATTATTATTATTATTATTATTATTATTATTATTATTATTATTATATTTTATCTTTCATTTAAAATTTGATCAAATGTATTAAAATATAATATATAACTACTACCGATTTTACTACTATTAGTGTATATATATACGTACTACTATTTTATTATTATTATTATTATTATTATTATTATTATATTATACTATTGTTATTATTATGCTATGAATTCAAAAATAATCTACTGCTAACAACTACTATTATATATGTATTACTACTACTACTATATTATTATTATTATTATTAAATAGTTAGAGTTTATTTAGGACTCTTTAACTATAGATTTCTAGTTTAAAGTTAATGAGAATCTTTTTTTTTATTTAAAAAGTATAATATTTTCAAATTTAAATATTTTTATCATTTAAATTCAAATTTATCTTTTAGTTAGTTCAAATTCAACTTTATCTAGTATAGAGTTTGTTTTCAATATTTAACGGAATCTGTAGCTTCTATTTAAAATTCAAAATTTAACATCAATTCAACAATCTAATATTCAACAAATTTTATCTTTATCTTAATTTGTTAAAAAAGATTTAGTTTGTTATTATTCTTGTTTATCCTTTTTTTTTAAATGTGATCTATATTTACCTAATAATGTATATATTTGAACTGAGATAATAATTTGAAACCAATGAGATTATTATTGTTATTATTATTATTATTATTATTATTATTATTATTATTATTATTATTATTTTATCCTTCATTTAAAATTTGATCAAATGTATTAAAATATAATATATAACTACTACCGCTTTTACTACTATTAGTGTTTATATATACGTACTACTATTTTATTATTATTATTATTATATTATACTATTGTTATTATTATGATATGAATTCAAAAATAATCTACTGCTAACAACTACTATTATATAAGTATTACTACTACTACTACTATATTATTATTATTATTATTATTATTATTATTATTATTATTATTAAATAGTTAGAGTTTATTTAGGACTCTTTAACTATAGATTTCTTGTTTAAAGTTAATGAGAATCTTTTTTTTTTATTTAAAAGCCTAATATTTTCAAATTTAAAAATTTTGTATCATTTAAATTCAAATTTATCCTTTAGTTAGTTCAAATTCAACTTTATCTAGTATAGAGTTTGTTTTCAATATTTAATGGAATTTGTAACTTCTATTTAAAATTCAAAATTTAACACCAATTCAACAATCTAATATTCAACAAATTTTATCTTTATCTTAATTTGTTAAAAAAGATTTAGTTTGTTATTGTTCGTGTTTATCCTTTTTTTTAAAATGTGATGTCTATCTACCTAATAATGTATATATTTGAATTGAGATAATAATTTGAAACCAATGTAATTATTATTATTATTATTATTATTATTATTATTATAAATATTATTATTATTATATTTTATCTTTCTTTTAAAATTTGATCAAACGTATTAAAATATAATATAATATACTACTACCACTTTTACAACTATTAGTATATATATACGTACTGCTATTTTTTAGTATTATTATTATTATATTATACTATTGTTATTATTATGCTATTGATTCAAAAATAATCTACTGCTAACAACTACTATTATATATGTATTACTACTATATTATTATTATTATTATTATTATTATTATTATTATTATTATTATTATTATGAAATAGTTTGAGTTTATTTAGGACTCTTTAACTATAGATTTCTAGTTTAAAGTTAATGAGAATCTTTTTTTTTTATTTAAAAAACCTAATATTTTAAAATTTTAATATTTTTTATCATTTAAATTTAAATTCAAATTTATCTTTTAGTTAGTTCAAATTCAGCTTTATCTAGTATAGAGTTTGTTTTCAATATTTAACAGAATCTGTAACTTCTATTTGAAATTCAAAATTTAACACCAATTCAACAATCTAAAATGTGATGTATATTTACCTAATAATTTATATATTTGAACTGAGATAATATTTTAAAACCAATGAGATTATTATTATTATTATTATTATTATTATTATTATTAGACTTTATCTTTCATTTAGAATTTTATCAAATGTATTAAAATATAATATATTACTACTATCGCTACTACTAATATTAGTATATATATACGTACTATTATTTTTTTCTTATTATTATTATTATCTTATACTATTTTTATTATTATGCTATGGATTCAAAAATAATCTACTGCTACAGTAAATACTACTATTTTTAAGCTAATGAAATCTTTTTAAAAAATAAATAATAATATTGGTTATTGGTTATAATATTTTAATAAATTATAATCACAACATTATTAAGTTATGCCCTAAAAATTGTCACGTGGCTTTTTAATATTTTGTCACGTGGCTTCTTGTCTTGCTTATTAATATAAATTTGATATATATGGAATAAATACATCTAATATTATTTTTAAAAAAAATTAATTTATCTTTAAGAAGATATTTTATATCCAATTGAAATTCACAAAAAAAGAGAACATTTTATATGATTGGTTAAACAAAAATAAGAGTCCAATTAGAACTCTCTAGTGTGATAACTAACTATTTTCAATTTATAGTTTTATTTTATAATTATTTTTAATTTAAAACTAACAATCTCTGAATTATCTTTTAGTAGTTTACCTTTTTTTTCACGTTTTTTATTTGAAAAAATTTCTGTTCTTTTCTTTTCTATCTTTCTTTTTTTTTTTCTTTTTTTAATATAAAAATCAATTGACAACTTAAATATATAAAGGTATTTCAAGTAGATATATACGTTGAATTTAATTATTAAATTCTAATTTATATTTTCAACTTTAAAATAATTGCAAGTAAGGATAAGCTTATACACTACAAATATATATTATTTTTATTTATCAATAATAATAATAGTAATGGTAATAATAGTAATAAAATATGCTTCGTCCTATGCATTATAATTGTAGAAGTATATATAGGAGAAGTTAAGTAATAATAGTAATAAACGCCTACTAAGTAAAAATTAAAATTTCTATAAATACCAAATCGATACAATTCGAACCTACCTACTATTAATACAGATGGATTCAAAATTTCAAACTTCATAAATTCAAAATATTACTGAACTGAACTCACTAATCATTTAAGTTACTGGTTTGTAAATTTAATATTCAGGATATTGAACACATATAAGAGTTCAGATCAAAGCAATTGAGAGTAAATTAGATATGAATTTAGGCTTTAAATTGAATATATTTACTTAAAATTTTCGGTACTGAATTTATTACTTAAAATGTTAAAATTATGAGTTCAACTCTAATATTTATTAAAAAATTTAATAAATTAATATATATATATATATATATATATATATATATATATATATATTGAATCCTGCTCTAAATCCCTAATGCACAGCTACAATTTAGTGAGAAATTAAAGGCGTATTATAAATTACCTCTTGAAGGAAGTTGGGGATTTGGCCCTAATTATGGACATCAGAAGGTGCGTTTGAGCTATCTTTTCTCATCTAGAATTGGGAAAAAACAGAACTTTAGTTTAAATATGGATCAATCTTTAGTAATTATTATCAATGTATAGAGTACTAATTAATTAATGATTACCTGAGCTTGGCCACTGCTAGAAAGGTTGTCATTACTGTGGCTTGCCATGTTATCTTAACGGTATATATCAGTATATGAATGAGTATATATAAAAGAGATTAAGGAGGTAGAATTCTATTTCAATTCAACTACTTATTTAAATTTAAATTCAAATGTAAGTTAAATATTCTTCCTTATCCTTATTTTTTTTTTAAATTTAACATGCTTATCTTAAATATATATTTCAATTAAGAGAAATATTTAAAATTAATAATATTAATCAATATCTTTTATAATAAATACTAACAAAATAAAAAAATTATTTCTCTTCCTTCTCCTTTAAAATATAATATTATTATTTCTTATTATAAATACTACTTCAACATACAACAACTCCTAATGAGAAGTACTTTTTAATTATTTCCAGTTCTTATCTTTTATTTAATTATTATTTTTTCCACCACTATTACTACATACAATAAAATCAAATTAATATGTTTTGTCCCTTCGAGTTGTTTTATAAATTATTCCCAAATTTTGTATCTTTTAATTTTTATTTTCATAGAATATATTCAAATATATTTGTATAGACCACCTACTACTATTACTATTACTATTATTATTATTAGATTAATATTTATCTTTAATTTAATATTTAAATATATTTCAAATAATATTTGTAAAGGATAAGTTTATGAAATAGTAAGATTTTGTTAGAACTATTTAATTTTAGGTTCCTAGTTTAAAATAAATGAATTTCTTTCTTCTTCTAAAATCTTAATATTGTTGAATTTAAATATTTAATATTCTTTAATTCAAAAACTTTAAATACTACTACTACTACTCCTATTATTGTTTCTATTATATGAATTGTCACTACTACTACTTACTTATTATTATTATTATTATTATTATTGTTGTTGTTGTTGTTGTTGTTGTTGTTGTGCACTACTACTACTAATTTTAATGTTATTATTTATTATTAATATTATTATTATATTTTTAACTTTTATTTAATATTTACATAAATTATATTTAGATAGTTTTATAATATTTATTTGAATTTTTAAAGAGATAAAATGAAAGAGTAAAAGTTCATTCAAAACTCTTCAACCATGAATTTCTATTTTTAAGCTAATGAAATCTTTTTTTAATTAAAGAATAATATATTTTCAAATTCAAATATTTTAAATTTTTTAGTACATTATTATTACAGCATTATTAAGTTATGTCCTAAAAATTGCCACGTGGCTATTTTAATAGCTTGACACGTGGCATCTTGTCTTGATATTGTTTTGCTTTTATATATATATATATATATAGATATAGATAGCATAGTATTTGTTGACATCAAGTACTCTTTTGATATTAAAGTTGATATCAAGTGAATGAAATTGTTTAATTGTTGGATCTATGTTATGCTATATAAATAGTACTAGTTTCACGAGGCCCGTGCTAAGCTCGGGCCTAAACTCAAAGTATAAAAAATAATAATTTTAATTTAAAACTATAATTTGTATTATATATATTTTTTTACTTTATAATGAGTATAATCTAATTCTATGTTAAACAAGTCATGTTGATAAGTTTTCATAATTATTAAAGTTGTTAATCACATAATTGCATAATTTTAAATAAAATATTATTTATGAGGAAGAAAGTATTACTAGAGAATTAGAATATATCAAAAGGTTAGAAGTAACTCGATATTTATATAATGATATGATTTAAAATATTTAGTAATTACGCTCGATGAAGATCATAAATAGAAAAAATACGGATACTTTTATAAATTTGCTAGTATGTAATTTCTTAGTTATAACTAGAAATAATTTTATTTTCATTTTTGTTGAGTTTTAACTTCGCTCATAATTTTAGAGGCAATAGTTTTTGCAAAATAATTTTTTTCATCGATAGAATCATCTAAAACAAAATCAATGATTTCAAGTTTATACTATAATAATTATAAGTACCTTCATTTAGAGCCTTTATATAAATTAACTAAAAATAATTTATAGGGATATTAAATGATAATTAAACTACATTAATAGATTACTCAATTCGGTCCATTAACTTATCATGTTTATTTTTTTCACGCCCCTTACAAGAGTACTCCGTTCGTCTCATTTTAATTATATATTTTGAGAACCGAATAATATCAAAAAGAACTATGTATGAGGTTGTAGTTGAAAATCATTGCAAATTTTTATTTTGGATTAAAGTTAGCTTGAATATATATTTTTTGAGTTAAAGTGATTGTTGATTTAAAATGAAGGGAGGTTTAACTAATTATCTAATAAGTGATGAGGGAGGTTTAATAAGTAAATTTTTGATTTAAAGTGATTGTTGATTTAAAATAATCATCTAACAAGTGGCAAGAAAAAATCAATTATAAAATCCAAGAGGTATAGTTTTAACAAAAAGAATACGAGTGAAAATGAAAATATATAATAAAAGGACACTATTAATTGCCATGTGTAATAATTTTATTTCACAAAAAAATTGAAATGCCAAAAAACTCCTTGTGAGGACTATCAAAATCAAGATCCTCTCTTATATATAAGTACTAGTCCCGGGTGGCCCGTGCTAATCCCGAACCCAACCTCAAGATATAAACATAGTATGTAATTTATTAAATAAGTATAATTTGTTCCATATTTTCAATAATTTTATTCAGATTAATCATATCTAGACAGTAAAATTTTAGAATTATTAAAGTTTTATATTTGACCAATACTTATAAGTCTGGATTCAGGTGAATATAAAAGATTAAATTTGTAATTATTTTTTTATCTTTTTTCTTTTTGTGACATGAAGTTATTGAAAGAGTAGTTCGAAATTTTCTGCAAACTCTTAAAAATTAAATTATTATATAAACGTATTTGCAAGTTAAAGAAAAATTTATTTGTATTTTCAAATCGACATGTAATATAAAAGTTGTTTTCATGGAATGTTCTCAGAATATAATCCAATAATTCTAATTGAACTTAATCATATGTTGACTAATTTCTTCAATAGTTGTACTCCTCTTTGAATCAATATATATTTTGAGATTAATTTTTTCTATAAAATTTATAAAAATTAAATACTTGCAACACATATATATTTACTTCGTAATAACAAAAGAGAGAGGGGGTGGGGGTGGGGGGGGGGTTAGAGATTGAATTTAAGTTTTGCAAAACATCTTTAAAATTTTCTTATTTATTAAATTATATAAAGACAATTGAAACTAAAGTAGTAATTTCCCTACTCTCAATTTTTTTGTTTTTTAAAAAAATAATAATTAAGCAATTGAAACACAATGAAAAACTCAATAGTAATTTTTCATATTATGACACACCATCAAGTGCAAAGATTCATGTGGCACGGAGAAAATACCTCATCTTTATCAATCACATGCCATTGTTTTAGAGATTAATAAATTATCAAAAATAAATTAAAAAATAATTAAATTTCAATATAACAAATATGTAAAAAAACAAAAAAGAACAACTAATCTAATAGGAAACAAGAAGGGATTTACAAAAAATTACTATATATAATTCAATTATAGAGGTCCAAATGAAAATAATCATTAAATAATGAATAAGGACAAAAATAATAATGTGTTGGAAAAAATAATAGACATGTGTAGCAATTTCATCGTCTAATTATTTTTGTGAGGACTACCAAATCTTATCTTATCCTCTCTTTGTTATAACATAAATATCAATCCTTTTAGAAGTAATTACACTCGCTCCCACTTTTTTAATTACTTTACTCTCTCTCCCTATTAATATACATAACATAGCCGACATATACATAACATTCTGTGTATATGTTGGAATTTTTGTAATATGTTTAGGGAGTTGAGATTTTTGTAATATTGAAAACATAAGTTGTGTATTTGTGTAATTTTTAGTATATACAAATACTAGTGTTTATCTGGCCCGTACTGAGCCCGGGCCCAAATCATTATTAAAATTTAGAAAAAATCATGTAACATCTTATCTTTATTAAACTACATAAAAACTTCTATCTTTTTTATTAATTACCTAAATCTTTTTTCAAACAGTCGGATACATCCACAAATTCATAAATTTTCAGATACATAATTTCAATTATGTATCTCTCTTTGATCTAGTTAATCAATTATGTATCTCGATTAAATAGTTTCACAAATGGATGTATCTCACTAATCAAAATTATGTATCTCAACTTCAAAATTATGTATTCGGATGCTAATTATATAGCCGAGCAAAAATGGAGTAATTAATTGTTACATTCTTAAATTGAATCTCAGCTTCAAAGCTATGTACACGGATGCTAATTATGTATCCGAAAATTATAAAATAGGAGATTATTTGTAATTTAGCAAAGAGTATGGATAGGGAGTAATTATGGGTAAACTTGTTGGGATTTATGTAAGTTTTATTAGAATTTATAGCTATTCTTTAAACTAAGGTTCAACTCTTGCTTCTTTGTTTGTGTGATAGAAATTTGATGTTATGTACGTGGATGCTAATTATGCATGTATCCGAAAATTGTAATATATTTGTAATTTAGCAAAGAGTATGGATAGGGAGTAATTATGGGTAAACTTGTTGGGATTTATGTAAGTTTTATTAAAATTTATAGATATTCTTTAAACTAAGGTTCAACTCTTGCTTCGTTGTTTGTGTGATAGCAATTTGAAGTTATGTACGTGGATGCTAATTATGTATCCGAAAATTATAAAATAAGAGATTATTTGTAATTTAGCAAAGAGTATGGATAGGGAGTAATTATGGGTAAACTTGTTGGGATTTATGTAAGTTTTATTAAAATTTATAGATATTCTTTAAACTACGGTTCAACTCTTGCTTCTTTGTTTATGTGATAGCAATTTGATATTTTGTAAAGAGTTCTAAAATATTAAAATATTAAATAGTATATGACGGTCAATGGATAATGTATTTTTTAATTTATATATTAGGGTTTTTAAAAAGAAAAATTAAACAAATATGTACAAGAAAACTTTTCTAATTTTTATTTTACTATTTTTTTGTTAGATTATAATCTCTAATGATTCAAATTGATCTTTATCATAAACTGTTTGGGGATCAAATGCATTTTCTATACTAATTTTAATATAGTTATTTATTAGGCAAATTTTATATTAAAAGTGCACACACGTAAAGTTAGACTCATTAACTATATTCTAAAAATTTATTATTGATTGAAATGGAATAACTATAATTTATGTTGGCACCTTTTAAAAGTATTTAACAATGAGAGTATTAATTGTGTTTACTCTTCTAACAAAAATTAATCCCACCTTAAATAAAATCTTTGTTCATTACTTATGTTTGTCTGCATGTACACCATAAATTATAAGAGGAAAAATAATAAATTTTATGTCTAATCGACAGATAAAATTTTAAAATATCAAATTTAAAATAACATCAATAACCTATAAATAATGTTATAAGAATAATATTTTATTTTGATAACTAAATCTATATTAAGATATAAATTGAATGACAAAATTATTATTTATGTGTTTATAATAAAATAAATTCTCAAGTAACTTATATTTAATTAAATTGGTATTTTAAAATTAGAAATTAGATATTCAAAAGTATTTGAAAATTTGAATTAGTGTGTCTTTTTCAAAATATTATTAAGGTTCATAATTTTATCAATGAAAATTGAAATGTGACAAATAATTTAAGATGAAAAAATAATATAATAAAACCAACAAAGAGATATTGACCAATTACAAAGATCCATATGTGAATTATTAAAAAGAAAATAATGACAAAGTAATAGTCACATGTAAAATTTTACACCGTTAATTTGTGATGTGAGGACTACCAAAAACTTTTATTCTCTCTTATATATAGTAACTAGTTTCACGAGACCCGTGCAAAGCCCGGGCCCAAACTCAAA
Source organism: Capsicum pubescens (assembly GCA_030864215.1). NCBI lineage: Eukaryota > Viridiplantae > Streptophyta > Magnoliopsida > Solanales > Solanaceae > Capsicum > Capsicum pubescens. The sequence continues at coordinate 362,906,416 of CM061548.1, forward strand.
ATATAAAAATAATAATTAAAATCTTAAAATATTATTCATATCATGCTATTTTTTACTTTATAATTAACATAATCTAGTGAGAACATGTTAAACATGTTTTCTTTGGGTCGATTTATAATTACTAAAGTTATTAATCAAATAATTGAATATTTTCAAATAAAAAATTGATTTTTTCGGAAGAAAATATTACCAAAGAATTAGAATAAATTAAAAGACCACAAGTAATTTAATATTTTGTAAAATAACATCATTTAATATATGTTAATAATTACAATTCGGTGAATATTATAAATATAAAATATTGATATTTTTATGAATTTGTGGGTATGTAACTTCTTAGTTATAGTTAGAAATAAATTTGTTTTAGTATTTATTGAGTTTTAATTCATTCATAATTTAATGTGGCGAGACTTTTTGAAAAATTCAATTTCTTTTGTCTTATACAACAAAATATTTCAATGACTTCAAGTATATATAAGAATAGTTCCGACCTTAATTTAGAGCCTTTACTCAAATTAACTTATTGATGATCTATAAGGATATTAAATAATAATTAAATTAATAAATTATTTCATTCGGTCCATTTACTTGTCGTGTTTATCTTTTACACTCACTATAAAAGAATGTTTTATTCATCCTCTTTTACCTATTGATTATCCTTTTTCATACCCACTGATTAGAAAAATAATAAAAATAATGTGTTATTTATTATTTATTACGTTACCTTATTTATTACATGACTTTTAAGAACTGAACAATACTAAAAGAACTATAAAGGTCTAATTGAAAATTATTGCAAACTTTATTTTTGTATTAAAGTTATTTTAAAAATATTTTTTTTTGAGTTAAAGTAATTGTTAATTTAAAATAGAGTTTTAATTAAAGGTCATCTATTAAGTAGCAAGAAGACACCAATTATAAGCAAACAAGTGAAAATGATTCTAACAAAAATAATAAGGAAAAAAATGAAAATATTTAACAAAAAGACACCATCAATTGTCATGTGTGATAACTTAATTTACTTAACTAAAGAAGTGAAATACTTAAAATGTGCTTGTGAGGACTACCAAAATTTGAGATTCTCCCTTATATATAGTAGTAATATATATATAATATGGGTTAATATATCCTTGCAACGTGTAAATATTTCTTATCATGTTTATTTTTTCACGCCCCTTACAAGAGTACTCTACTTGTCCCATTTTAATTATATATTTTGAGAACTGAATAATATAAAAAAGAACTATGTATGAGGTTGTTGTTGAAAATCATTGTAAATTTTTATTTTGGATTAAAAGTTAGCTTGAATATTTTTTGAGTTAAAGTGATTGTTGATTTAAAATAAAGGGAGGTTTAACTAATTATCTAACAAGTGATGAAGGAAAGTTTAACAAGTAATTTTTGGAGTTAAAGTGATTGTTGATTTAAAATAATCATCTAACAAGTGGCAAGAAAAAGCCAATTATAAAAATCCATTTGGAATAGTTTTAATAAACAGAATAAGGGTGAAAATAAAAATCTGAAATAAAAAGATACTATTTTTTGTCATGTGTAATGATTGAAGATTTTTGGTGGATAGAAATGAAAAAAAAAAAGAAATAAAGGAAGGAAGAAGAAGAAATGGGGGTGGTGGGGTGTGAGGAAGAAGAAGAAATGGGGGTGGTGGGGTATGAGGAAGAAGGAGAAAAAATTAATGGTTAAAAATATTAACGTGGGTCCCATTTAAAAATTTTTTACACTTTTTTCCACTCAAACGCGCTTTTCTTTTTCTTTTTGTCACGTCAGCCGTTAAGGGTGCAAAATAATACATTTTAAAGTTCATAAGGGGGTTAAATAATTACAGGTTAAGTTTAATAGCTAAAGTAAGTTTTGACGACAAGTTCGAGGGTGATTTGATGTATTTTCTCTATTTTTTATTACATATTTTCATTTTCATCTTTATTCTTTTTGTTAATATCATTCCATTTGGATTTTTATAATTGGTTTCTTCTTACCACCTATTAGATTAATTTTTAATTAAAAATCCTTTTATTTTAAATCAATATTATTCAAGCTAACTTTTACTACAAAATTAAAGTTTTCAATGATATCAACTACAACCTCATAGTTCTTTTTGATATTATAGTATAGTAAATAATATCTTGTATTTATTGTTTCTCGTAGTAAACATGAAAAAGTATAAAATAATAAATAAAATGGGACGAATAGGTTACTCTTGTAAGGAGCGTGTATAAAATAAACATAATAAGTAAATAGACCGAATGAAGCAATCTATTAATGTAGTTTAATTATTATTTAATATCCTTGTATATTCTTACTAAGCTAATTTATATGAAGGCTCTTAATTGAGGTTATAATTATTATAATATAAAATTGAAAATATTGACTTTTTTCAGATTATTCTATAAGATGAAAAAAATTTAATTAGAAAAAACTATTGCCACTAAAATTATGAGGGAAATTAAAAATCAATAAATATCAAAATAAATTTACTTTTAGCTATAACTAAAAAAATAAATATATGCAAATTTTATAAAAATATCAATATTTTTTTCTATTTATGATCTTCATTGAAGCATAATTATTAAATATTTTAAATTATGTCATTATATAAAATATCGAATTACTTGCAGTTTTTTGATATATTCTAATTCTCTAATAATATCTTCTTCCTCGTAAATAATGTTTTTCTTAAATTATCCAATTATGTGATTAAAAAATTTATAATTATAAAAAATATATCAACAAGACTTATTTAACAGATCATTAGATATACTGATTACAAAATAAAAAAATATGGTATAAATTATTATTTTTATACTTTGAATTTGGGCTCGGGCTTAGCACGGGCCTTATAAAACTAGTAGTACTTATATATAAGTGAGGATCCTCAAAAAGATACTACATAGCAGAAGCACAAGCAAAAAAAGAAAGATCACATATAATTTTTTTTTTTTTCATTTTTTGAGCTAAAGAGTTGTTGAATAGAGCAAAAAGAAATCAAAGGGTTGTTGAATACAACAAAAAGAAATCATAGGCATATCGGAGATGGTCAACCACACTGAAAATGGCTTTGTTTGGAATTTTGTCCTCTCTAATTTATCATTCACTTTAAATTGATCTACTTCTCAAATTTGATGAATTTAATTTTGTATAATTAGGTGAATGAGTTGGTGGATTTGACCGTTAAAAACATGGATGAAGTTAAAATTGAAGGTTGAAATAATGATGTTAATGGGGAATTTGACTGTTAAAGAAAAGAAGAAGAAGGAATCGGGTTTGGGGGGGGGGCGCTGTTGAAGGAGAAGAACAAGGAAACGGGGTGGGGAGGGGAGGCTGCCGGGGTGGGGGGATCTATTTATGTATGTATATATATATATATATATATATATACATATACATATATATATATATATATATGTATGTATATAAATAGAACATATGTATTTTCTCTATATTTTTTGTTTTTTTTTTAAAAAATATAAAGATAATATGTGTGTGAGATATTTTTTTTTTAAAATTATAATTTCTTACATGGCAATGCATGACACTGATGTGACATTGATTTGGCAATGACGTGGGCGCGTGTACTTCACTCTCCACAGTGAGAGTGGTATAATTTTTTTAGGGTGGTAAAAAATTCACTTTAGAGTTCATAAGGAGGGTAAATAATTACAAGTTAAGTTTAATGGCTAAAGTAAGTTTTGGCGACAAGTTCTAGGGTGATTTGATGTATTTTCTCTAAAAAATACTATTAATTATTGTGTGTAATTATTTCATTTCACCAAAAAAAAAAATATCAAAAAAGCACTTGCGAGGACTACCAAAATCTCAAGATCCTCTATGCTTTCGTGGTAAGAAAAGATTGTCTTCAAAAGTTGTTCAAATTTTGTCCTTTTATTTTTCAAAAGATAATTTGACTTATTTTTTAGCTAAACTGTGTTATATTAATTCAACAAAATTAGAAATTAGATATTCGAAACTATATGAAAATCAAATATGATAAATTGCAATGGTTATATCAACGTAATAATATTTTTTTCTTAAAAACATTGATTGAAGTTCAATGTGATCCTTAAAAGTGAAATGTAACAAATATTTTAAGATGAAGAAGAAAATAATTTAATATAACCAAAAAGAAATTCAACCAATTACAAAGGTTCATGTGAAAAATCTTAAAAGGAGAATTATGACAAAGAAATGCCACATGTAACTTTTAACAACAACAACATATCCAGTATATTACCACCAAGTGGTGACTGGGGAGGGTAAGTGTACGCAGTCCATACCACTACTTCAAATGTGAAATAGAGAGGTTATTTCCAATAGGCCCCCGACTCAAAATAAAATAATCTAGATAAGAAATAGTAAAAGAACAAGATAAAATAGAGATTAACATATCCGATAATACCATAAATAAGATACTCCAAGTAACACACCAAAAGATACAACATCCTAAACTCAAGCTAACCTTCTACCCTAATCTTCCTCCTCCACAACTTTCTATCCAGGGTCATGTCCTCGGTAAGTTGGAGCTGCTCCATGTCATGTGTAATCACATCCTTCCAACATTTCTTCGGTCTACCTCTACCTCGCTTGAAATCATGAATTTTAACGTGAGGACTACCAAAACTTTTATTCTTCCTTATATATAAATTATTAAAGATTAATGCTAAGAAAGAAGAAAAAGAGTGATGAATTATTCATGCAACAGAAAAAAGTTCTCCACGATCAAAATATTTTTTTTTTCTTAAACTATTTTAAATAAAAGTTCATATAAAATATTAACTTTTTAAGGCTATTTTCATTCACAAAAAATAATTAATTTTGATTTAAAAAGTTAACAAAAGATAGTCAAATTAAAGCTTTTTGGTCTTGTGAGTAGCAAATGGAAAGATTAAATCTTTTTAGTCTTGTACTTCATAAAGCATGAAGTACAAGTAATTTAATAAATAAATAATTAAACAATATTAGACGTTTATATTTTGAAATTGACTTAATTAAATAATATATAAGTATGAGGAACAAAACATTATAATGAAAGATTCTAAAAATGATTTATCGATTAGTTAAACAATATGAGAATTTGAATAACTCGATTGATTAACTACCTAAACTCCACTTTATTGGTAAATATTTAATTTTTTGGTTTGTAATCTCCTCCCTAATTTCCCTTGCCCTACTCCTAATTGTTTTTTTAAAATAGTTAATTAAATAATTGAAATTATAAGAAAAAATTTAATAATAGTTTCTCATACTAGGACACATGCACCAAGTGCAAAAAATCATCTAGCAAGAAAGAAGACAAAGTAACTTCATCAATATCAAACATATGTAACAATATTATAGGATTAAGAAATTAATTAAATTACTATAAAAGATAAAATCATGACATAAAAGTAATTAATTAAAAAGATTAAAATTAAGTTGAAAACTTTTGTGAGGACTACCAAAGTCCTTGGATTTTCTCTTATATATAATAATAATATAATAATAACATTATTTTTCTTGATATCAAGTATTATTTTGGTATTAAAGTTGATATAAAGTGATTGAAATTGTTGAATTTATGCTATGATATATGAATTGTATTGGTTGATATCAAGTATTATGTTGATATTAAAGTTGATATCAATTGACTGAAATTATTAAATTGTATTATTTTGTATCCTTTAAGTACTTTTGTTTGTCGTTTATATATTTATACATACAAAAGTTATTACATGTAACATATTAAATTCAAAATTTTAGAAACGAAAGAGTTACATTAGTGAATCTAAAGATGCAATTGTTATTATAAAACATCATCCAAAAACAAAAAACATCATCCAGAAACTAAAAAAATCATTCAAAAATATAACAAAAGTTTTAAGAATAAATTAAAATTAAGAAGAACAATTATTTCTTAAATTTTAGGTGCATGTTTTCCTATTGTGTCCTCTCAATAGAACTGGATCAGTTGAGTATTGATGTTGCCGCTCCATATTTTGTTCGTTATATCTTTTGTTCCCAACACAAATAATGATTGTTTACTACGTTCTATCATATCCATTGACATATCTTTTATTGTTATGTAGAATGAATATTTAAAAAGGAAATCAACAACAGTCTTTTTTTTATCTTGATACACCATGACACTTGTATCATTGTGTATAATCATTGATGGACATTTGGCACTTATCACTTTAATCTCAATTTAAATTGAGTTAATGTCGATCTTGAGTTGTTTTGCTATTACATTTATCAGTCCTTTATATTTGGCATTCTCATTATAGATAATCCCATCTACTGGAAAATCTTTAGATCTACCTATAAATATAATACAGAATTGTTGAGTAATTAATATCGAATAATTAGTGAATAGATGTAATTTAAAAATTACAACACAGTTTAAAACTCAAACATACACATAAAAAAACAAACAAAACAAAAACTTATATATATATATAAGTCCTTTATATTTAAACATTAACTCAATTTGAATTGAGTTAATGTCGATCTTGAGTTGTTTTGCTATTACATTTATCAGTCTTTTATATTTGGTATTCGCATTATAGATAATCCCTACTGAAAAATCTTTAGATCTACCTGTAAACGTAATACAGAATTATTGAGTAATTAATATCGAATAATTGGTGAAGAGATGTAATTTAAAAATTACAACACAGTTTAAAACTCAAACATACACATCAAAAAAACAAACAAAGCAAAAACTTATATATATATATATAGCAGAAAATAGTATATTCAATAGATTACAAAGAACTTTTTCAAGAAATAAAATCTCCTATCATGAATACCAAGAAATTGAAAAAGTGATTGAAGTCACTCCAACTACTGGTAGACACAAGCTTAACTTATTAACAAAGCCTATGATTGATCAAATTTTAAGAAAAATTCCAGGAAAAATAGGAAAAAAATGAATTATGTTCATCTTGGAGGAATCCAAATAATGGTTAAATTCATTCGCAGGAATTTATAAACAAATATTATTTTATCAAAAGAAGATTATTTTTGAGCTAGAACAGGAAATCTGGCATCTAGAATATAAACTTGAAAATAATTTATTTAAATGAGTACTAAAGAAATCATAGAAAAACTAAATGATCTTTTAGAAATGCAAAAACATATAGTCCTTAAAGCAAATCTAATAGAAGAAGAAATTAAAATCCGTAAAGATAGCTCACCAGCAAAAATAAATAATTTTATTGAAAAAGCTGATACTTTTAATAAAGAATTAGAAAAAAGAATTAGGGATGAAATCTTTATTCCAAGAATATCCAACAAAGGAATCTATTAGAAAGGAAGTCTTGATGAAAAAATTATATCTAATTTTCTCGAAAAAAGACAAAGAGAAGAACTAGAAAAATTAGAAGAGATTTCAAAAATTTCTAAAAATAAAGAAATAGAAGAAGCTTCTACTTCTAAAAGCAAAATAGAAGAATTTAAGGAAACAAAAGAAGATGAATGAACTAGACGAACTAGTCTATGCTCTAGAAGAACTTGATCTTAATGATCAAAACTATCGTGTTCATACGAACCATGGGGATACAGGAGGACCCCAAGGAAACTTTAGAGACCCTAAAGAAGGATGAAATAAGCAAAAATGAAATAGAATTCTTAGGAATGATAATTTCAAAAAATGGAATAGAATTAAAAGCTCATATTTCAAAGAAAATAACTGAATTTTCTGATAAACTAACGACAAAACAAGAAATAAAAAAGTTTCTTGACTGTTTGAATTATGCAGGTGAATTTATCCCAGATCTTGCAAAAAAGAGAAACCCTTTGCAAAAACTCATTCGAAAGTCAAATGGACTTGGATGGACTAATGAACACACTGTTTGTGTTCAAAAATTAAAGGAAGAGTGTGCTAAGCTACCAAAGCTTAGATTGCCAGAACCGAAAGATAATTTGGTTTTACAAACTGATGCCTCCGACGATCATTGGGGAGTATTATTACAAATGGATTTGAATGAAATCTGTAGATACGCAGTGGAACATTTAAAGAAGCTAAAGTTAATTATTCCACAAACGAAAAAGAATTATTAGCAGTAATAAAAGGAATACGAAAGTTTTCTACATTTTTATTATCAAAACCATTTATTGTTAAAACAAACAATACACAAATATCAGGATTGATATTCAATAAACTACCTTCAGAACCACAATACAGAAGGTTACACAAGTGGCAAGTATTATTGTCATTCTATACTTTCAAAGTTGAAAATATTGAAGGATCTGACAATGTTTTTGCAGATTTTCTTTCAAGGAACGTCCAATATGGACAATAGAACTCAAGTATTAGTCAACAAAATATGGCAAAAAATAAATGACATTGATGATGCCATAAATAAAAAAAACAACATGCTGTTCAACATTCAAGACGAACTTGTATCCTTATCTGAAAAGGCAAAAAGTTATAATTTGAATTAAGTCGGCTTAACACTGATCAAGCTGACAATATGACAGAATTTCAACTTCTATGCGAACATCTGGAAACCAAAACCAAGGGACGAGAATTCCTTAACAAAGTGGTAGGAGATGTCCCACTAGCACCTAGTGCCAAAAATATCTTGACGGTAAAGCCAGATATGCCGATGTCGGAGTCTTCAGACGAAGCCAAACGCCGAGCACAGGGAAAATTCCCTAACAAAGTGGAAGAAGATGTACCACTAGCACCTAGTGCCAAAAACATCTCGACGGTAAAACCGGATATGCTGATGATGGAGTCTTCGGACAAAGGTAAAAGCCGAGCACAGAGAAAATTCTCTGAAGTAGTAAAATCAGTAGAAACTGAAATAACCTCTGAGAAATCAGAAAAAGTAACTAACTTTTCTTCAGGAAAATAGTTTGGTTCTTTTTAGGTAGGAAAAATCCATCCTAAAGAAGAAGAATATTTGATATTTACAAAACAAATTTACAATCTGCCAGAAAAATGTGGAGAAACTTTTGGAGTCATAGAAACGATAAGTTTAATATATATATATACATACATATATATATACATACATATATATATATATATATATATATATATATATAATGAATTAATCAAGAATATCATCGTAATGATGAATTAATGTAAGAAAGCAATCAGTTGAAGGGGTTGAATTGTAAAAAAACTTGTAGGCCGCATTTAATCTTGGGATGTAGAGTGGGAAGTGGAAGGATGATTGATGACGTTAAAACCAGAGAGTTCATGGTACTTGGTAGCCAATTTTCATAGCTTCCTGAAAATGCACTATCCATGTTTATCAACACGAATTTTTATATCTTATTTGCATCTGTTACAAAATTGACTATTAAATTCTAATATTATTATTTACTAGAAGTTTTTGACCCAAATACTAAACTATTTGAGAATTTTTATAGAAATAAGAAGAGGATTGTAATTTTCATTGAAATTAGAAGAACAATTTATTGACGAAGAAAAAGACAATAAGGGAGAAAGAATTTTTTAAAAAAACCGCAATGAAGAAACAAAAGACATGTTTGATAATGAAGAAGAAAAAAAAGTATGTTCGGTAATGAAGAAGAAAGAAATTAGTATGTTAAAGAAATATCTTTACCAAATTTTACTCCTTGATTTAAGAACAAATTTTGTAACTTAACTGATAATTTTTAAAAAATATAAATAAAAATAATTATTGAAACCAACAATTATACCTACCATAATTATCAAAAGAGTTAGTGAGGAGAGAGATACTAAAGACTAAAAATTAGGAGATAATTTGATTAATAATTATGCAAAAACGTTTAATTTTTAAAAAGTTGCTATAACTTGCAATTATTTTTTTAATTTAATAATTATGAAAAAGTTTTGCTATAACTTGCAATAAAAATCTAATAAGTATATAGAAGATACTTTTCATTTGAAATTAATACACACTTAGAGTAAATGAAAAATGAAAATGCCAAAAGTCTTTCAATTTGCCTAACTGTTTAATTTTAGCATATAGAAAAAAGATAATCTGAGTGTTTGGCTTCTTAACTTTGCTCTTCGTCATTTGAAATATGATTTCGCTAAGAAAATTGAAAGAGATACTATTTCATGGTCCTTCTAAAAATTTTCTGTATAATAAAAATGTTTGTGACCATCAAAATATATGGTGTAGTGGATGTAGTTGTTCTTCGCTTAATTGATCGAGTAATACATTCAAATCTGAAGATAGATAAATTTTTGTTGAAGATGCAACAAAAAAATTGTGAAGACAGACAAGAGAGAACATGTTATTGTTGTGTGAAGCGATTTCGGCATACAATTATTTTTTGATTGCCATAATTTCTGTCATTCTGATGTGAACTGCTCAGAAATGACATTTATACTTCATCAAAACTAATAAGAATATAAGGCTTTATATTGACTCAGAAAGGGGTTACATTTTTGTGACTTTATCATATTACTTCTATTAATTGATTCTTAGTAAAAGTATTGAAAAATGATTTGAAAAGTAAGTAATTAATGTTAAGGGTAAAATATGAATTTTTTTTTTATCTTTTCTTGATTTGTCAAAAATGACAACCAAAATTAAAAATTAAATTAGAAAAATAGTAACAAGTAAATCTAAATTGAGGGAGTATGGGTTAGTTTCTTTTTTAGTCAGTTCCAAAAAGAAAGACTTAATTCCATATTTAATAACACTTAACTTTAAAATGTCTACGGTAGCCTTAATGAAATAATTTATAGCCACAAAAAATATTTATGACTTATTTTAGTGTAATGACATAAAAATTTGATGAAATATGTAAAATTTATGATTTTGTATGATTTGACTATTTTACCCCTCCCCGTAGTTGCATTATGGTATTTCTGGGGGTGTGGGAGTGATTGACATGATTTTCGATGCATTTTGATATCATTTATGCAATATTGTGATTTTTGATGGCTTCGAGAGCCTTATTTTGGACTTATGTGGATATCTTTTGATCCGTGCGACGGATGTCCGAACGTACTGCGCCAGAAGCTTCAGAATATAGATTTTAGGCTAGACAGACCTTTAGTTCGGGTCCTGATGCACCCGAGCTCATTTCGACCTATTGGTCAGAAAGTTGGAAAATTAGAAATATGGGTGTGGGACCCACATTTAATCGAAACGAACTCGAATGGAAAATTCGACTTCGCCAACAGATCCGAAACATCAATTTTAGGGTGTTAGCATATTTGGTATGATTTTACGAATTTTAAATTTCATTTCGACCCTTGGTTTGGAAAATTCTAATTTCGGATTTCGGGGGTCAAATTTGTGAAAACGATATTTTTTGAAAATCTGATATCGTCAACGCGTCCAAAACGTTGAATTTAGTATGGTTGCATAGTTTGTTTGTATATATCGGACTTCGAATGAATCTCGGACACCCTATCGAAGTGCGAGTTGAACTTTAAAAAGAAAGAAAAACTGCTGGTGCAGATTTTTCTGCTATAAATATAGCAGATTTTTCACTTTTTGATCTATTTTGCTCATTTTTCATCTTGCCTCTTGAGAGTTAAACCCAAAAATAGTGTGGGAGCTTAAAAGTAAAGTTTGTGGGAGTTTGAGAAGCTAGATTAATACATTTTTCTTGTTTTTATTACAGATTAAAGGTAAGAATTCACCAATTTCTTAGTAATTTCTTGATTAATTTTTCAAAACTCAAAAAATTTTACGGCATGATTTTAAACTCAAATTTCACTCTTTTTTACTTGAATAATGTTTTTATCTTATAATTACAAGTTTTTCACCAATTTAACCTTCAAAATAACTCCAATTCTTGATTTTAACCCAAATTTCAAAGATTTTACCCGGTAGAACTAAAAAATAGTTTTTCTTCAATTTGAACTCTGTTTTTTATTCAATTAAACTTGGGTTTTCAGCTGTAAGTTCCTAAAAACACGGAAAACATGTTTTTGAAGTAAAATTCTAGTTTTTCTCTCCTTTTTCGAAAACTCATTTTGGGGGTCCGTTTTAACCCCGAACCAAAAGTAGTCAATATGGGTGTCGTTGGTTTTTTTTTGACGCATAGATTTCATATTTGATATTTTTAGTGGAGTTCAGGATTTTTTCGTAAAAAGTAAGGTAGCGGGTTCAAGTGTAGCGGACTGGTTTCGGCTTTCGAGGTAGGTTATGACTTAACTCTGCAGACTGGGCTGGGTAGTAAATGATGGTATAAAATGCACGCTAAGGGTGAGAACTAATCATGAAAAATGGCTATCTATGTGTTGTGCCCGTGTGGGGGCTTATATGTGATGTAATTGTTGAAATTGAGATATTATATGATATGTGTGTTCGTGTGGGGTCCTATATGATATTGATAGCCTTGACTACATATGAATAATTATATTGTGTTGTTAAATGCTAATGTGGTACCATTGGTGTATTGTGATTATATTCATACTTTATTGGCAAATGAGACATGTGAAAATTCATGGATGATACGAAAATAATGAGCGAATATTGACGCATGTGGTTGTGGAAATGTATAATTGTTGGTTAGTTGTGGAAATATATCATGCGATTGTTTGCTGAAATACTCATTATGATTGGTTATGAGCATTACATCTTCATATCTTACTCATTCACGAAACATTGGTACCACCGTAGCAACATCTGAGAAACACTGGTAACATCTTTTTAAAAAATATCGTAACACCTTATAAAACCCTTTCCAAAGGATGTACTGGAAAGGAGATATGAGATATGTGGATTGTATACGGGTTGACGAACCCCCCATGGGTCCTGCGTTGGGAGGCTTGCCTCCGTAGGTGTATACAAGGATTGTGCGATGATCTCGGAGGTTGTGCGATGACCTCGTGCATTATCTCATCATCATCATATACATTGCACTTACTTTATTGTGTTATGGTGTGTTGTATTGGCATATTAACTTGTTATCTATGTATTTATCGTATCTTCTTTTACTTGTATTTGATAATCTTGTATACGCATGTTCCCCTTGTTTTTTTATATGTGATATAATACGTACTTTTTTTCTATCTTGGTGTGATGTTGCAATATATGTGAGATATATTAGAACTGTTAGTGCAAGCGGTGTGGGCTACCATTGTGGGACATTTTCTGCTTGCAGGTGACGTGCCCTTAGTGTATATTTTGTATGATTTATTTACTACTTTGCTTGGTCGGCCTATGATACCTAATGAGTACAAGTGGACCGTACTCATGCCTACTGCGCCCTTTCGGTGTAGGCCCTGGCTCGAGTGCGCCTCATCTTGTTTGACTCGGATGATTGTTAGAGCTTCCAAGGTAGCGGTTGCATATTTATGCGTTCGAAGTTCACCTCTATATTTCTACAGTAGTTATGTCTTTATTAGTATTCAGAGACAAATATTATTTATCTGTGGTTATTTTTCTGATGCATTTGACTCTTGGATTGTATTAGTACTTCTTACACTATTGATACCTGATTTTGGGCATGATTGGTATCTTGGATAAGTTGTTTCCGCATTGTTATGATTACTTATATGTTCAGCTTCGTTCTAGAATCCTTATCGTGGGATATTTTTATCTTTTTCTCTTTTCGTATCAGTTTGGGTGATAGGCTTGCTTGTCAAGGTACGCCGCGACAAGTGCCATCATGAACCTCTTTTTTGGGTCGTGACAAATTGGTATCAGAGCCAGGTTTCATTGGTCTCAAGGGTGTAAGAACAGGATGTCTAATAGAGTCTCATGGATTGATACGTAGACGTCCGTATCAATCTTCGAAAGGCTATAGGACGTCTTTAGGAAACTTTACTTATTTTATTCTTTATCAGGCGAAGTTCTTTCATACCTTGTATTTTGAGTTGTGTTTCACTCTTTCTGTGCGAATAGTATGGCTTATACTACATATCAGTTTAGAGATACTGTGAGAAATTAGTGGATATCATTTGTCGGTTGTAGGCTTGTTGATGTTACTGAGTTATCATGGCATCAGTTTGTTGATACCTTTTTGGAGAATTTGTGCCTTTTAGTTTGAGAGATCGTATGTGGGACAAGTTTGATCATTTGGAGCAGGGCTCCATGACAGTTTTTGAGTATAAGGCATGCTTTCATGCCTTTTCCAGATATTCCTATGATAGCATTTCCTCTGAGTTTGAGAAGATTCAAAAGTTTGTGAAGGGTTTAGTTGTCTCCCTTCAGTTGGCTACGTCTTAGATGGTTGTTCTTGGATCCAATCTTTAGAGTATTATGGATTACGCTAAGATGACAGAGGGTATTATTTATGCATCTCAGGGAGGCGCCAAGAGGGTGTGTTATTTTGGTGAGTTCAGGAGTCAGACCTATCAAGGTAGAGATTTTAGAGGTTCTCGTGGATATCATGGTAGGACAGTGCAGGTGATTTTATAGATTTTAGCTGGTGAATCTTCTAGTTTAGCAGTTCAGGGTGGTTGTTCAGGCTCAATTGTACTTTCTTTTATTGAGACTAGTCGTAGAGGTTGCTATGTGTGTGATGAGATTAGCCATGTGGCCAAGGACTATTTTTGGAGTGTGTTTAGAGATACTCCTATTTTAGCTGTGAGAGGTAGGGTTCTACCAAAGGTGCAAGAGGTAGAGATGGTAGAGCCCGTGTTGGTGGTCGTGGGGCTACAGCCAATTGGTAGTCGTCGATAGTGTTATGCTATACCAGCTAGACCTGAGGCAGAGGCTTTTGTTATTATGATTACAGGTATCTTCCTCATTTGTTTCAGACCTTTATTTGTATTATTTGATCTCGGATGGACTTTCTCATATGTATCTTGTATCTGTATATTTTGCTTCGGGTTTTGATTCTGTTAGTAAGCCTCTTGCCATGCCTATTTGTGTATCTACTCTGGTAGGTGATTCTTTAATGGTGGATTGGGCATACCGATCTTATGTTGTGACTTTTGCCGGGCGTGAGATTTTGGTAGATTTGCTTGTATTAGATATGGTCGATTTTGATGTTATTTTAAGAATAAATTAGTTGGCTCCTTATCATGTTGTCTTAGATTATTTTGCTAAGACTGTGACTTTATCTTCGTCGGGTATGCTAAGGATAGCTTGGAAGGGTACACTTTATTCGGGTCCTAAGAGGGTTATATCTTATGTCCAGGCTCATAAATTGGTTGAGAAGGGATGTTTATCTCACTTGGCCCATATTTGTGACACAAGTGTTGTTCACCTCCTTGGATTCTGTTCGTGTTGTCCGGGATTTTATGGATGTGTTCCCTACGGACTTGCCTAGTATGCCTTTGGATCGAGATATTGATTTTATTACTAATTTTGAGTCAGGCACCAAACCCATTTCTATTCCTCCTTATAGGATGGCCCCAGTAGAGCTGAAGGAACTGAAGGATCAGTTACAGGAGTTGATGGATAAGGGATTTATTCGACCTAGTATTTCACCTGGGGTGCGCCTGTCTTGTTTGTGAAGATAAAAGATGGATCTAAACGGATGTGAATTGATTATCGATAGTTGAATAAGGTGACGGTTAAGAATAAGTATCCTCTTCCTCGCAAATATGGTTTGTTTAATTAGCTTCAGGGTGCTGCGGTATTTTTGAAGATTGATTTGTGGTCTGGTTATCACCAGTTGAGGATTAGAGCTTTGGATATTCTGAAAATAGCTTTTTGGACTTAATATGGTCATTATGAGTTCTTGGTCATGTCCTTTGAGTAGACCAATGCCCCTGCCGCATTCATGGAGTTGAGGAACCAGGCATTTCAATCGTTTCTTGACTCCTTTGCTATTGTATTTATAGATGATATCTTAGTGTATTCCAAGAGTGAGGTTGATCATGAGGAACATTTGTGGATTGTACTACAGAGATTGAGGGATGAGAAGTTATATGCAAAGTTTTCTAAGTGCGAGGTTTGGTTGGAGTTTTTTTCTTTCTTGGATCATGTGGTGACTAAGAAAGGTATTATGGCTGATCCATCCAAGGTTGTAGCGGTTTTTGATTGGGATAGACCTACTCGACCCATCGAGATTCGGAGTTTTATTGGCTTGGCCGGGTATTATTAGTGTTTTGTTGAGGATTTCACTTTCATTGCAGCTCCGTCGACCAAGTTGACTCAGAAGAAGATTTTCTTCCAGCGGTATGATGTTGTGAGGCGAGCCTTCAAAAGCTCAAGGATTTGTTGACTTCAGCTCCTATATTGGCTTTGCCCAAGAAGGGCATAGGCTTTATTGTCTTTTGTGATGCTTCAAGTTTTGGGTTAAGTGTTGTGTTGATGTAGGAGGGCAAGGTAATTGCGTATGCATCTTCATAATTGAAGCCTCATGAGAGAAATTATCCTACCTATGTTTTGGAGTTGTGCGTAGTTATGTTTGCCTTGAAGTTCTGGAGGCACTACTTATATGGAGTCCATTAGGAGATCTTTTCAGATCATCGTAGTCTTCAGTACCTCTTTATCCAGTGATATCTTCATATGAGGCTGCGTCGTTGGCTTGAATTACTTAAGGATTATGACTTGACTATTCTCTACCATTAGGGCAAGGCTAATGTGGTTACGGATGCCATGAGCCGAAAGTCGACTAGCATAGGTAGCTTGGCACATCTTTTGACCCAGGAGAGGCTTTTGGCCTTAGAGATTCAATTTTTAGCTAACCATATGGTTAGGCTTGATATTTCAACACCAGGGCATGTTTTGGCACTTGTGGATGCTAGATCTTCTTTGATGGAGCAGATTCGAGCGCATTGGTTTAATGATGTCGGATTGAGGTTGATTCAAGATAAAGTGTTGAGTGGGGAGGATAAGGAAGCCTCACTTGATTTAGATGGATTTTTTAGAATTGGGGGCTGAGTTTGTGTACCGAGAGTGGTGATTGGATTAGGTTGATCTTGGAGGAGGCCCATTGTTCCAGATATTCTATCCATCTGGGTGTAACTAAGATGTATCATGATTTGAGATAGCACTACTCGTGGAGTGGTATGAGGTAGTGCTATGAGGCGAGATATAGCAGATTTTGTAGCTCGTTACCTATGTTGTTAAAAGGTGAAAGCCGAGCATATGAGACTTGGTGGATTGCTTTAGAGGTTACCCATTTTCGAGTGGAAGTGGAACAGATCACTATGGACTTTGTGATTGATTTTTCTCACACATCTCATAGTTCTGATAGTGTTTGGGTCATCGTGGATTGATTGACCAAGTCAGCTCATTTTATTCTGGTTCAGGTATTATTCAGTGCTGAGAGGTTAACCCATATCTTCATTCATGAGATTGTTCGTTTGTATGGTGTTCCGGTGTCTATTATTTCAGATCGAGGTTTTGTGTTTACATCTCACTTTTGGAAGACTTTTCAGGATGAGTTGGGTACTCAGGTTGATCTTAAAATAGCATTTCACCCCCAGACTAATGGTTAGTCAGAGTGGACTATCTAGGTTTTGGAAGATATGCTTCACACGTGCGCGATGGATTTTGGTGGCCAGTGGGAACAACATTTGGCTTTAGCAGAGTTTGCATATAGTAATAGCTACCACTCCAGTATTGATATGGCTCCTTTTGAGGCGTTGTATGGTAGGCGTTTTCGCTCCCCAGTAGGTTGGTTCGATATGTCAGAGGTGAGACCTCGAGGTGCATTCTTGCTTCGTGAGTCATTGGATTGAGTCCGGGTTATTCAGGATAGACTTAGAGCGGCTCAGAGTAGGAAGAAGTGTTATACTGATCATAGACTTCGTGCCTTGAGATTTGGTGTTGGTGATCGTATTTTTCTTTGAGTTTCACTCATGAAGGGTGTGATGAGGTTTGGGAAGAGGGGCAAGCTTGGCCTCAGTATATTGGTCCATTTGAGATTCTTCGAACTGTTGGTGATGTGGCTTATGAGTTGGCTTTACCCCATGATCTATTTGTTTTTTATCCAGTTTTTCATGTTTCTATACTTCATCGCTATATTCCTAATGAGTTTCATATTGTTCGTTGGGAGACAGTTAAGCTAGATCAGCGGTTGTCTTTTGTTGAGGAGCCAGTTTCCATTTTGGCTAGGGATGTTAGGCGATTGCACTCTAGAGTGATCCATGTGGTTAAGGTCCAGTGGCGTCATCGACCTGTAGATGAACCTACTTGGGAGGTTAAGTCTGCTATGCGTAGTCCTTATCCCCATACTTTCATTAATTCAGGTATTTCATTGCCTTAGTTCGAGGACGAACTAGATTTTTAGTGGTGAATGATGTAATGACCTAAAAATTTGATGAAATATGTGAAATTTGTGATTTTATATGATTTGACTATTTTACCCCTCTCTGTAGTTGCATTATAGTATTTCTGGGGTGTGGGAGTGATTGGCATGATTTTCGATGCATTTTGGTATCATTTATGCAATATTATGGTTTTTGATGGCTTTGAGAGCCTTATTTTGGACTTATCTGAATATCTTTTGATCCGTGCAATGGATGGCCGAACGTACTACACTAGCAACTCTAGAATATAGATTTTAGGCTAGGTAGACCTTTGGCTCGCGTCCCAGTGTACCTGATCTCATTTTGACCTATTGGTCGGAAAGTTGAAAAATTAGAAATATGGGTGTGGGACCTACATTTAGTCGAAATGATCTCGAATAGAAAATTTGACTTCGCCAGCAGATCCGGAATGTCGATTTTAGGGTGTTATCATGTTTGGTATGATTTTACGGATTTTAAATCTCATTTCAACCCCCGGTTTGAAAAATTGTAATTTCGAATTTTGGGGGTCAACTTTGTGAAAATGATATTTTTTTTGAAAATATGATATCTCCAATGCTCCGAAACGTCAAATTTAGTATGGTTGAATAGTTCGTTTACATATATCGGACTCTGAATGAATCCCGGGCACCCTGTTGAAGTGTGAGTTGAACTTTAAAAAGAAAGAAAAACTGCTGGTGTAGATTTTTTTGGTATAAATATAGAAGATTTTTCACTTTTTCATCTATTTTGCTCATTTTTCATCTTGCCTCTTGAAAGTTAAACCCAAAAATAGTGTGGGAGCTTAAAAGTAAAGTTTGTGGGAGCTTGGGAAGCTAGATTAACACCTTTTTCTGGGTTTTATGTAACACCCTTGTTCGTAAATTACAAATCGCTAATTTGAAGTTGAAAGGGGAATTTTATTAATAGTTAACAGTCAACAATTACAATTGGGTTTTCATTTGGATTATCTATTCAACATCACCGTTGATACTTGGAATTAAAGATAAAGAAGAAAGAGGAAGAAGAAGAAGAAAGAGGAAGAAGAAGAGGAAAGAGGAAGAAGAAGATTCTAGAGGGATTTGGAACGAAGTTCACCAGTAAAATCGATAACCGCCTCTTCCCTAGATAGGAATTGACTAAGATGAGCTGGCGCTGAAGTGTACTCCACTCAGACTTACAACACTTCCTTTATCTTTTAACATCCCAATTGATAATCCAAATTCCCCAAATCCATTTCCATCTATATTCTATTGCAGACATAACAATCCCTTCTCCTTCGAGACTGACCTTTTCCTTAAGGTCAAGAGGGATCCTGAGCTACAAACTGAGGAAATCGGCTACGTATATAGCTCCAGTCCTCCCACATTGCTTCATCAGTGCTCATATTCGACTAGTGCACAAGGACCTTAATTGTAGCTGCGTGATTAACCCTGACTATGCGGCGTAGCAAAATGGCGATAGGCTCCACTAGCAGGTTGTCTTTGTTGTCACAAGTAGGAGGTTATTGCTGAGGAACAATGGTTGGTCCTACTCGAAGCTTAAGTTGCGACACATGAAACACCGAATGGATGAGAGAATCTGCTGGTAGAGATAAGTGGTAAGCCACCTCTCCCACTCTTTCAATAATCTTGTAAAGTCCATAGAATTTGGAACTAAGTTTAAGGTTACGTCGTACTTTAACTGAAGCCTGCCGATAGGGTTGTAATTTCAAGTAAACCCAATCACTCACCTGTAAAACCCGCTTCGATCTATTTTTATCAGAATAAAACTTCATATGAGCTTGAGCGGCTAGTATGTTGTCTTTCAAGTATTGTAACATCTATTGTCTTCTAGCGAGACATATACCCACTAGGGTATGCATAGAGTGTCCGAAGATCCCATGGGAGCCTGTGGAGGTGGAAACCCATATACTGCCTCAAAGGGGGTCACTTTAAGGGAACTATGGTGGTTGGTGTTATACCACCACTCTGCCAAATGCAACCACTTACCCCACTGTTTGGGATTGGAAAAGACCATGGCACGCAACTAGGTCTCCAAACATCTGTTGAGCCGCTCCATTTTTCCATCAGATTGGGGATGATAAACGGTGGTTAGATTAAGCTTGGTACCCAATGCTTTGAACAACTATTGCCAAAATCTACTTGTGAATACTAAACCTCTGTCAGTAACTATAGAGTGAAGAAGGCCATGAAGCCTATAGATTTCCTTTAAGAACTCTTCAGCCACATCTTGGGCTGAGTAAGTGTAATACCCCATACTTTTCCTACCTAATTTCATCTCAAGAATGTCTAGTATTAGCTTCTAAATTTAATGATGGTTATTTCATGAGGAATTTTCAAGAATTTTACTTTTTTCATGTGGGAAATTCAATAAGCTTTCCATCGATATAAGATTCGCCCAAATCCGAAAACCTGATCAAAAGTTACGACTATTTCAAGTTCCCGTCATAAAATAATGCCATATTAGTCAGTGGCGCACCGCGCCACAAGAGGAAATGACATTTGGCAAATTCCAGTAGGGGTCCGTGATTATGGCGCGTCATGCCAGGGACCAAATTCAGAATTGTCCTTTTCCAGTGTCTTAGCGCAATTTCCTACGTGTCGCGCCAAAGTTCCAGGTCACAAAAGAAAGGGCAACGCGATGGCTCCGCGTCGCGCCATCCCTCATTTTCCCAATTGTCAAATTCCAGTGATACGGCATGATAGCGCCGCGTCGCGCCAGGGGTTCAGTTCGGGAAAATTTTACTGAAATTAAATGACGCATCCAGGGTTAAAAGGGTCAACTTCCCACCCCTATTTAAGCCCTTTAACATGTGATTCAACCACTTTTCACCCAAAATACACTCTCTTCTCTCAAAAACCTCTCAAGAATAAGCTAGAGTTTTCATAGAAGATCCAATTCTAAGAAAGTTTCTCCGTCAATATTCTCGAAATCACGAACTAAGGTATGCATAGTGTTCATTCATGGACTCCTTTCGTCCATGAAGCCCAAGAATCCCTTTTCTAAATTCAAGTTATGGATTTTCTTATGAATTTCATGATTTGACTGCTCTTGTTTATGTTGATAATGAGTAATTGAATTGTATTCCATGAATGAGTGCTAAATTCCATATGGATTGATTTGTATAGGTATAGATTCATGAAATCCTATGACTAAACCCCTGAATGATTAAATTAGAGTTGAATCTTGACAGTTAATTGTTGTATGATATGGTTTGCACATTCTAAGCTTACCATATGTTTGATTAAATGCCTAGATGAAGGAAAAAATGTCTAATTAGCATGATATCATGAAATCCCCATGTATATACAAGCTTATGCCTATCACATGTTTAATGAAATGCTTCAGTATATGTATTATGATGATTATTATGTATTCAAGCAAGCCATGCTTTGTTTGTTTCCTTCTATCGAGTCCTGGGGGTACTTGTACCCGAAACATTAGCTCTGTGCCTAGAGCCATGTCATGTTTTCATGATACTCTCAGTCAAGCAATGAATCCTTAGACTTCAGACAGTCTTATGACTTAGGAAAATCTCCATGATCTCATGAACTCAGTCAGTTGTCAGATATATGTAGTATTCCGTCAGTCAATGGAATTTAGTGATTCAGCTCATGTTCAATTCAGTAAATCATGTTCAGTGTCCATTTAGATGGGAATAGAAATTACCACCTAGTGAACCCAAGGATGGGGACACACACTATCAGATGAGGGTGTGATCCTTAGTAGTCATCCTTGCATTCCAGAACTATGTAGCCAGCATAGGTTGAGACATCAACACTATCGATAAGGGTTGATGAGGTGGATAAGCACTGTCATATAAAGGCCCCATCGTTCTCGTACAGGGGACACTATCAGATAAGAGTCACCCACAACTTTTCCTTACCAGTGTCACAGTATTGATACCCTTCCAATTGGGGTTACAAATTAGACCCCAACTCAGCCATAATGGCGTATCAGGGGCATGTTGGTGAGATAACTACTTCCCACAATTTCATGTTATAGAATCAGGATTGTTAGATATAGTCAATCAGTCTCAGTAATAGAACTCAGATAGTTCTTTAGATTTCAGGACTGTCAGATACAGTCAACTCAGATACAGTATGGAACTCAGATAGTTCTATCAGATTCAGGACTGTCAGATACAGTCACTCATGTTATCAGTTATATTCAGATTCAGTAATCATGTTATCACAGTATTAGTGTCAATTGTTATATCTCATGCATGTATTCTCACGCTCATAATTGTTAGTTAGTTATTATTATTGTTCATGCATATAAACCCCATGCATTCAGCCTACCTCACATGCATACCAGTACATTCAAAGTACTGATACATTTGCGCTATGGTGTCTTATAACATAGGTTCAGAGACGCGAGCTCTAAATCAGCAGTAGATTCTAATTTTAGCAGTCTGAGTTAGAAGTGAGTCCTCATTATTCAAGGACATGATTATTTCTTTATTATCTTATTAATTAGTTTATTAGTTGGAGTTAGTTGGGGACATGTCCCATCAACTCCTTACTCAGAAAGTTCAGTCAGTTTGAGGTTTTCTAGACTATCATGTTTCAGACTTCAGTATGTTCAGTTTGTTTTGGGTATTCTATCACCCCACACAGATGTTATATCATTCAGATCATGTTCAGTATTGAACCTTATGGCCTTTCAGTTTATATTTTCATATTATAAAGTATTTTATGCAGTATACAGGTACAAATATCAGTCATGGGTTAGCTTGTGGTCCTTCGGGGTCATGAGCACTGTGTAGCATTTTGGGTACCAGATTTGGGGCGTTACAGTAAGGGTGTTTTAGTGGTATAAAATGAACATACTTGGTCAACTTGTCCACTACTACCAACACATAATTTTTGTGATAGGACATTGGTAACCCATCTATGAAATCCATACCAATGTTTTTCCACGGTTGTTCAGGCACCGGTAAATGCTGTAGCAAGCTCGGAGAGTGAATATTATCAGATTTAACTCTTTGACATACATCATATTCATCCACCCACTGTGATACATCCGTCTTTATATTAGGCCAGTAGAAATTCATATTAATCCTCTTATACGTGGTGTGTTGGCCATAATGACCACCTAGAGGAGTATTATGTAGAGCCTCAAAGATTTTCTTCCTCAAATCATTACCTTTACTAATGAAAAGTTTATGATCATATCTGATAATGCCTTGTTGAAGTAAGTACTTTCCCTGAGGGGTAGGATTGGCAATGAGCTCAGTTAGCAGTTGCAGGGCAACTGAATCATTCTCATAGCTCATAGATACTTCATTCATCCAGGTTCGTTCTATATTAGTTATAGAAGCCAAAGTAGAGTCCTCTTCAAGTCTTCTTGACAATGCATCAACTACCTTATTCTTACTTCCTTTCTTATATCTTACTTCATAATCCAACCCAAGCAATTTGGAGAGACCTTTCTGCTGTGGAACAGTAGTTATCTTTTTTTCCAAAAGGAACTTAAGACTCCGGTGGTCTGTTTGGATGATAAAGTGCCATCCCATTAAGTAATGTCTCCACCTGTCTACTGCAACCAATAGTGCCAAATATTCTTTCTCATAAGTAGAGAGACCCCAATTCTTAGGAGCCAACGTCTTGCTAAAATAAGCTATGGGCCTTCCACCCTGTAATAAAACTGCCTCAATGCCCCTAGAACAAGCACCAGTCTCAATTATAAAAGGAGAATTAAAATCTGCAAGGGCCAATACTGGTGCACAAGACATAGCCTATTTTAATTTCTGGAAAGCCAATTCTGCCTCCTCTCCCCATGTGAATGCATTTTTTTAGAAGATTAGTGAGTGGTTTGCCAATCCACCCATAATTTTTATGAACCTTCTGTAATATCCAATCAACCCAAGGAATCATCTCAAGGCTTTAAGTGATTTAGGATTGGGCCAAGAGACCATTGTGTAAGACCCCGCAAAAATTCTAAGCTTAATTCAATCCATTAAAGCTTGTTAAGGGGTCCCAGACTTAGAAAATTTTAGCCAAGTGTTCATACTTAGAGTCATTTTAGCCTTCGTAAGTTGGCAATCTTATTTTACGACCTTTATGTCCATTAAATTTTGATATTTAAGTTAATTCATGATCAAGAATGTCAATAGGTGTTCTCGGACAAGTTTTGGATTTTTTGAACCTCGTTTGAACTATGTTGGGATGACCAAAATATTGGGTCGACGCGATCTCAACACGACGTGTCCACCATCGCATCGACATATAATTTCCCCCCCAGCTTCAGTGCAATTCCATTAAATCGACGTGGACTCGACACGGTGCATTGGCCATCGCGTCGATGCCAATGATATGGCACGCTGACCTGCGCGTCATTGGGTACATTTTCATTCTTTTAAAACCCACGTATAGAGGGGTAAATAGGTCTTTTCCCAACTTATATCAACCCCCAAAACATGTCATCAAGCCGTCCAAAAGGCAAAATTTACTCATTCTCTCTAAAATTTATCTAGAACAAACCCTAGTTCATCACATTCAAGATCCAAGTTCCAAGAAATTCTTCACCACTCTCAAGAAATCAAGCATTAAGGTATGTCAAGTGTTCATCCAAGGGTTTCCTTTCACCCTTGGAGTTCAAGAAGCCTTTTCAAAATTCAAGTTTATGGATTTGATGAATTTCATAATTTAATGTGATTGTGTTCATGACTAGCATGTTAATGGGGTTCCTAATCCATGATTTAGTTGTAAGATTTATGTGAAATTATTCAATTAGTGTGTAGTATCATGTGAATTCATGTTAAAGCCTTCAAATTGTGAATTTGATATTTGAGAGTGTGTTACTCACATGTTGTTTAGTATTATGTGCATATATTATGCCCTCCAAGTGTTTGATGAATTGTTCATGTGAGTTGAATAGTCAAATTATATTATGTTAGCATGTATACAAGTTCATGTCATGCAAGTGTTTGGTAAAATATCCCAATGAATGAATGGTGACCAAGTAACTAGTTATCATATTTCAAGATTGTGCCATGTCTTATAATTTATGCTATCGAGTCCTGGGGGTATTTAATACCCGATAATTTAGCTTTTTACCTAGATCCATGGTCAGTCACAGAATAGTATCAGTCATGTCATGATCAGTAGAATTCAGTCAGTTACAAAACTCAGGAAAACTCAGTGATCTTAGTATCAGTCTAGTCCAGTTCAATATAATCTTCTCAGTTTAGTTATACAGTATGATCAATAACAATTTAGTTTAGCTTAGTACAGTTTAGAAATCAGTCCAATGTCTATTCAGTTGGGAGTAGGATTCAGCACCGAGCGAACCCAGGGATGGGGGTATTTCTGCCAGCATAGGGTTTGGCCCTTAGTAGCAATCCCTGCATTATAGAACTACGTAGCCAGCGTAGGTTGAGATATCTTCCTACCAGAAGAGGGTTGATACATCTCTTTCGAGTTTTTCTTCCAGCAAAGGTTGACGAAAGAGCTTCCAGTTAGAGAGGGTTAACTCACAACTTGTCTTCCAATAAGGATTACAGGTTGGACCCCTAATATATTTGTAAAGAGGCATGTCGATTAGATGATTACCTCCCACAGTCTCAGTTTCATATCCAATTTTAGCGTAGAACTCAGTTCAGTTCTACAGAATCAAGACTATCAGACACAGTTACTCAGCTCAGTACGAAACTCAGCATAGTTCTACAAAAATAGGGCTGTCAGATACAGTCACCTATTTATCAGTAATACAATATTAGTAAGCTTAGATATCTGTTAAATCAGTATTCAAACTCAGTATCCAGTGTTATCATGATCTCAGTTACAGTTTACGTATTCATGCATGTACTCTCATTTAGTTATACTCATGTCATTCAGTTAGTATTGTTCATGCATATGAACCCATGTATTTTATCCCACCTCACTTAGTATACCAGTACATTCAAAGTAATGATGCATATACGCATGTACTCTCATTCAGTTATACTCATGTCATTCAGTTAGTATTGTTCATGCATATGAACCCATGCATTTTATCCCACGTCACTTAGCATAACAGTACATTCAAAGTAATGACACATACTTTTCTCTTGCACTATGATATCTTATATCATAGGTTCAGACGCACAAGCTCCCGATCATACTTAGAAGTTTAAATTTTCGGCAGTCAGAGTTAGTGGTGAGTCCTCATAGTTTAAGGACATGATTATTATTTTAGTATTTCAGTACTCAATTTATTTCAGTAGTCGGAGTTAGTTGGGGACTTGTCCCATCAACTCCATGTTCAGATAATAGAGGCTTGTATTTCAGACAGATGTTCAGTTTTGGTATTGATACACCGTATTCAATATTTATTTACAATATTGAACCTTATGGCGAGTTTTTGCCTAATTTCCATATATTTACAGTATTATTATTCAGTTATTGCAGCAGGTACCAGTCATGGGTTAGCTTGTGGTCCTTCGAGATTATGAGCACTGTGTAGCGTTTGGGGTATAGACTCGGGGCATTACAAACTTAGTATCAGAGCCTAAGGTTCAAAAGAGTCCTAGAAAGTTTGAAAGGTGCATCTAGTAGAGTCTTGTGCATGGGTGTGTAGTGTGCCACACTTATGGACAGGAGGCTACGAGATGTTTTAGGAAAAGTTTCTCTTCTTTCAGTTATCATGTCGTGCGAGTGAGCACAAGCTCAAGTTAAACTATTTTTGTAATACAATTTTCTCTTCCATTTACAAAATATGCTTCTGAAAAGGACTCGGGGAAGAGGAACTGGAGACCAGCCAGCCCCTCAGCCCGTCCAGCCAGATCCTCTGGACAAACATGTCTTCCACGCTGAATTCAGAGCACCTTTCACCACCCTAGCTCATTCTGTGGCAGCCCAAAATGAACGTCCAGTTGTCGTTCCGACCAACCCAGTGGACACTACCACTACAGCCAGGATTCGGGACTTCACCCTAATGAACTCTCCATTTTTATCGGGTTTAAGTCAGATGAGGACCCACAAGAATTTCTTGATCAGGTGTAGAAGGTTACAAATATTATGGTGGTGATAACTAGTGAGAGTGATGAGTTAGATAAATATCAGTTGCAGGGTGTGGCTCACTCGTGGTTTAAATAGTGAAAAGTAAAGAGGGCTGACGATACAGGGCCCATAGAATGAGAGGAGTTTGCCATTGCTTTGCTGGATAGGTTCTTCCCACTGGAGTTGAGAGAAATGAAGGTTTTAGAGTTCATTAATCTGAAGTAGGGAAATATGACAGTGAAAGAGTATTCTCTCAAGTTTACTCAATTAGTTAGGTACGCTCCTCATGTGGTGAAAGATAGCAGATCCAGGATGAGTAAGTTTATGTCTGGGGTGTCTAGCAGTATGGTTAAGGAGTGTAGGACCGCAATGCTGATTAAGGAGATGGACATATCCAGGATCATAGTCCATGCTCAGAAGATATAGGAGGCTAAGAATAGAAAGAAGGAGAGGGAAAACAAGTGAGCGAGAATAAGTAGTTTCAACTTCGCTCAGCCTAAGTCAGAGGGTGGGAATTGTTCTTAGTTCTGCTCAAAATCTTTAGTTCTAGCTCTTTCCTCAGCCAGTGCTCTAGTTCTAAAATTTAGAGACGGCAATAGAGATAGGGCTTCAGGCCCAAAACCCCAGGGTAGTATTAGTCGTGCCCGAACAAATCCTCTCGTCCAGACGTATGGCAGAAATCATCAGTGTATCTGTAGAGATGGTAGTGATGTATGTTTTGGATGTGGTAAGCCAGGACACTAAGTCATACAGTGCCCTCAGGTGGGTTTGCAGAGTCAGCATAATCGTCCCCCAGCTCAGCCTGATCGCCCGAATTAGTACGGTGCTGCTTCCAGTGCACTTCAGTCCTAACAGGATTAGAAGAGTTCTCCTGATGTGGTTACTGGTACATTACAAGTTTACCATTTACATGTTTATGATTTGCTAGATCCAGGAGTTTCCTTGTCCTTTGTAACTCCTTATATAGTTGTTGAATTCGGAGTCAATCTCAAAATTCTAGCAGAGCCCTTCTCAGTCTCTACCCCAGTAGGTAAATCTATCATAGCCCTACCGGTATACAGGAACTTTCTAGTTATGGTATCTTAGAAAATCACTTCAGCAGACTTAGTCGAATTAGAGATAATCGATTTTGATGTCATTCTCGGCATAGATTGGCTTCATTCCTGATATGCCTCAGTCAATTACAGAAATAGATTTGTCCAATTTTAGTTTCTGAATGAGTCCATCCTAGAGTGGAGGGGTAGTACTTCAGCACTTTGGGTTAGTTTATTTACTACGTAAGGGTAAGAAAAATGATATCTAAGGGATTTGTCTATCATCTTGTGCGAGTCAAAGACTCTAGTTCAAAAAATCCCAATCTTGAGTCAGTTCCAGTAACATGTGAATTCCAGATGTGTTTCTCGAAGACCTTCCCGGAGTTCCTCCCGAAGGGAAATTGACTTTGGAATTGACCTTCTTTCAGATACTCAGCCCATATCTATTCCACCATACAGAATGGCACCTACAGAACTCAAAGAATTAAAATAATAGTTGAAGGATCTCCTAGATAATGGATTTATCATACCCAGTGTGTCCTGTGGGGTGCACCAGTTCTATTCATGCGTAATAAAGATGGTTCTCTCAGAATGTGTATATACTACCATCAGTTGAATAAAGTCACGATTAAAAATAGGTATCCACTTCCTAGAATTGATGAATTATTTGACCAACTTCAGTGTGCCAGTTACTTTTCTAAGATAGGCCTCAGATCCGCCTATCACCAACTCAAAGTCAGGGAATGTGACATCCTAAAAACACCTTTCAGAACTCGGTATGGTCACTTTGAATTCTTAGTCATGTCCTTTGGTCTTACCAATGCCCCAAAAACTTTCATGGACTTGATGAACCGTGTGTTCAAGCAGTACTTGGACATGTTCGTTATAGTCTTCATAGATGACATTCTTGTCTACTCCCACAGTGAACATGATCATGCAGACCATCCCAGAATAGTATTATAGACCCTCAGAACTCATCAGCTATTTGCTAAATTTAGTAAGTGCGAATTTTGGCTAAGGTCAGTAGCATTCCTTGTCCATATCATTTTCGATGATGGCATTAGAGTTGATCCCCAAAAGACCATGGCAGTAAGAAGCTAGCTCAAACCTATCTTTCCGATGGATATCAGGAGTTTCTTGGGTTTGGTCAAATATTAACAATGGTTTATTGAGGGATTTTCATCTATTGCATCCTCTATGTCCAGACTGACTCAGAAGAAGGTCAAATTTCAGTAGTTAGATTCTTGTGAGAAGTGTTTTCAAGAGTTGAAGACTCAACTCACTACAGCTCCAATTTTGACCTTGCCAGATGGTTCAGACGACTTTGTTGTGTATTGTGATTCTTCCAGAGTCTGTTTGGGGTGTGTTTTGATGCAGAGAGGTATGTTATAGCCTACGTCTCTAGACATCTTAAGCCCCATGAAAAGAACTATCCTACTCATGATCTTGAGTTAGTAGCTATAGTATTTGCCTTGAAGATTTGGAGGCACTATTTATATGGGGTGCATGTTGATGTGTTCACAGACCATAAGAGCCTCCAATATGTATTCTCTTAAAAAGATCTAAACCTTCATCAGAGAAGGTGGTTGGAGTTGTTGAAAGACTACGACATGAGTATTTTGTATCATCCGGGCAAGGAAAATGTAGTGTCCAATGCTCTCAGTAGGATGTCTATGGGTAGTGTTGCTCATGTTGAGACTGGTAAGAAGAAGTTAGCTCAGGAATTTCATCAGCTAGCCCGACTAGGTGTTTGCTTAGTCAATTCATCAAAAGGTCGTGTGTGGGTGCAGAGTAGTTCAGAATCATCCTTGGTTTCTGAGGTGAAAGAAAAATAGTATAGGGATCCCAGTCTAGTTAAGTTGATGGAATCAATCAGGGATCAGAAGGTAGAGGTTTTCTCCCAAAGGAGAGATGGTGT
This sequence comes from Capsicum pubescens, assembly GCA_030864215.1. Taxonomy (NCBI): domain Eukaryota; kingdom Viridiplantae; phylum Streptophyta; class Magnoliopsida; order Solanales; family Solanaceae; genus Capsicum; species Capsicum pubescens. The sequence continues at coordinate 362,936,449 of CM061548.1, forward strand.
GTTACGTTGTCAGGGTCGTCTATGTGTTCCAAGTGTAGATGACCCGAGGCAGCTAATTCTTGCAGAAGCGCATAGTGCGCATTACTCTATTCATCCAGGGGCCACTAAGATGTACCATGATTTCTGGAAGATCTATTGGTGGAGTGGGATAAAGAGAGACATTGCAGAGTTTATGGCTAAGTGCTCAAGATGTCAGCAAGTTAAGATTGAGCATCAGAAGCCTAGTGGGTCCATGCAGGGGTTCAGTATTCCCACATGGAAATGGGAAGAGTGAACATGGACTTTGTGATAGGTTTACCTCGCACTCGTCGTCAACATAATTCAGTTTGGGTCATTGTAGACAAGATGACCAAATCAGCTCATTTCCTACCAGTCCATACCTCTTATTCAGCCAAGGATTATGCCAAGCTCTATGTTAGAGAGTTGGTCAAATTTCACGGTGTTCCATTATCCATTATCTCACATAGAGGTACCCAGTTTACCTCTTATTTCTAGAAAGCCTTCCAAAAGGGTCTTGGTACCCGAGTCTACCTCAGTACAACCTTTCACCCTCAGATAGATGGTCCAGAAGAAAGGACCATTCAGACTTTAAAGGATATGCTGAGAGTATGTGCGATAGACTTTAAAGGTAGTTGGGATGACCACTTGTTTTTGATTGAGTTCGCATACAACGATAACTATCATTCTAATATTCAGATGGCTCCATTTGAGAGGCTTTATGGGAGAAGGTGTAGATCTCCCATTGGTTAGTTTGAAGTGGGTGAGGCCGCAGTGGTAGGGCCTGACTTGGTATTTGATGCCTTAGAAAAAGTTTAGTTGATTAGTAAAAGGCTTAAGACAGCTCAGAGCCGGCAGAAATTGTACGCAGATGTGCACAGAAAAGATCTTGAGTTTGAGATCGGTGATTATGTGTACTTAAAAATCTCTCCAATGAAAGGAGTGAAAAGGTTTGGCAAGAAGGGGAATCTCAGTCCCCGATATGTCGGTCCTTACCGAATTCTCAGTCGTTTCGGAAAGGTAGCTTATGACCTTGAGTTGCCTTCAGACTTAGCTTCAGTGTATCCAATATTCCATGTCTCCTTGCTTAAGAAGTGCATAGGTGACCCAACAGCCATAGTCCCTATAGAGGGCATAGATGTTCGGAACAACCTTTCTTACGAAGAGATTCCAGTCGAAATCCTTGATTATCAGATCCACAGACTGAGGAACAAAGAAGTCTCTCTGGTCAAAGTTCTTTGGCGAAATCAGTCCGTTGAGGGAGCTACTTGGGAATAAGAAGTAGATATGCGGACCAAGTATCCTCACCTCTTCTCAGTAAATTCAGACTCAGTCTAAGGTAACAGTTTTCCCTTGACTTACTCAGTTCCATGCTCAGATTTCCCTTTATAGACTTGGTAGCTATTACCATTGTATTTTTTCAGTTATGTATTCATGCATCAGAATTACATGTTCAGCATGAGAAACTCAGCTTATCCGTAATTCCAGTCATGCATTCATGAATCATGTTCAGCGGTGTACTCATACATCAGATATACATGTTCAGTATGAAATTTTAGCATAGAAGTAGTGTCAGTCATGAAATCATGTTACAGTTATGCATGTCCAGTAAGAAAGTTCGATCTATCAGTTCTCCCATCTTAATCAGTCTCATTCGAGGATGAATATTCCCAAGGGGGAGATATTATAAGACCCCACAAAAATTCTAAGCTTAATTCAGTCCCTTAAAGCTTGTTAAGGGATCCCAGACTTAGAAAATTTTAGCTAAGTGTTCATACTTAGAGCCATTTTAGCCTTCGTAAGTTGGCAATCTTATTTTACGACCTTTACGTCCATTAAATTTTGATATTTAAGTTAATTTATGATCAAGAATGTCAATAGGTGTTCTTGGACAAGTTTTGAATTTTTTGAACCTCGTTTGAACCATGTTGGGATGACCAAAATAGTGGGTCGACGCGATCTCAACGCGGCTCGTCGATAGAAAATTCCCCCTAGCTTTAGTGCAATTCCAGTGAACCAATGTGGACTCAACGCAGAACGTAGGACATCACGTCGATGCGAATGATGTGGAGCGTCGACTTGCGCGTTGCTAGGCACATTTTTAGTCTTTTAAAACCAGCGTCTAGAGGGATAAATAGGTCTTTTCCCACCTTATATCAGCCTCCAAAATATGTCATTAAGCCATCCAAAAGGCAAAATTTACTCATTCTCTCTAAAATTTCTCTAGAACAAACCCTAGTTCATCATATTCAAGATCCAAGTTCTAAGAAATTCTTCACCAATCTCAAGAAATCAAGCATTAAGGTATGTCAAGTGTTCATCCAGGGGTTTCCTTTCACCCTTGGAGTTCAAGAAGCCTTTTCAAAATTCAAGTTTATGGATTTGATGAATTTCACAATTTAATGTGATTGTGTTCATGAATATCATGTTAATGGGGTTCCTAATCCATGATTTAGTTGTAAGATTTATGTGAAATTATTCAATTAGTGTGTAGTATCATGTGAATTCATGTTAAAGCCTTCAAATTGTGAATTTGATATTTGAGAGTGTGTTACTCACATGTTGTTTAGTATTATGTGCATATATTATGCCCTCCAAGTGTTTGAGGAATTGTTTATGTGAGTTGAATAGTCAAATCATATTATGTTAGCATGTATACAAGTTCATGTCATGCAAGTGTTTGGTAAAATGTCCCAATGAATGAATGGTGACCAAGTAACTAGTTATCATGTTTCAAGATTGTGCCATGTCTTATAATTTATGCTATCGAGTCCTGGGGGTATTTAATATCCGATAATTTAGCTGTTTACCTAGAGCCATGGTCATTCACAAAATAGTATCAGTTATGTCACGATCAGTAGAATTCAGTCAGTTACAGAACTCAGGAAAACACAGTGATCTTAGTATCAGTCCAGTCCAGTTCAATATAATCTTCTCAGTTCAGTTATACAGTATGATTAACAACAATTTAGTTTATCTTAGTACAGTTTAGAAATCAGTCCAATGTCTATTCAGTTGGGAGTAGGATTCAGCACCGAGCGAACCAGGGATGGGGGCATTTCTTCCAGCATAGGGTTTGACCCTTAGTAGCAATCCCTGCGTTACAAAACTACGTAGCCAGCGTAGGTTGAGATATATTTCTTCCAGACTAGGTTTGATACATCTTTTTTTATTTTTTCCTACAAGCAAGGGTTGACAAAAGAGCTTTCAGTCAGAGAGGGTTAACTCACAGCTTGTCTTTACCCGTGGCACGGTACTGATACCCTTCCAACTGGGGTTACAGGTTGGACCCCTAATCTATTCGAAAAGGGGCATGTCGGTTAGATGATTACCTCCCACAGTCTCAGTTTCATATCCAGTTTCAGCATAGAACTCGGTTTAGCTCTACAGAATCAGGACTGTCAGACACAATCACTCAGCTCAGTACGAAACTCCACATAGTTCTACAAAAATAGGACTATCAGATACAGTCGCCCATTTATCAGTAATACAGTATTAGTAAACTTAGATATCAGTTAAATCAGTATTCAGACTTAGTATCCAGTGTTATCACGATCTCAATTACAGTTTATGTATTCATGCATGTACTCTCATTCAGTTATACTCATGTCATTCAGTTAGTATTGTTCATGCATATGAACCCATGCATTTCAGCGCACCACACTTAGCACCAGTACATTTAAAGTACTGATGTATACTTTTCTCTTTTGCTATGATGTCTTATATCATAGGTTCAGACGCGCGGGCTCCCGATCATGCTTAGCAGTTCAAATTTTCAACAGTCAGAGTTAGTAGTGAGTCCTCATAGTTTGAGGACATTATTATTTTAGTATTTTAGTACTTAGTTTATTTCAGTAGTCGGACTTAGTTAGGGACTTGTCCCATCAACTTTATGTTCAGACACTAGAGGCTTTCGGACTAGAGTATTTCAGACAGATGTTTAATTTTGGTATTGATACACCGTATTCAGTATTTACTTACAGTATTGAACCTTATGGCCAGTTTCCACCTAATTTATGCATATTTATAGTATTATTATTCAGTTATTACAGCAGGTACCAGTCATGGGTTAGCTTGTGGTCCTTCGAGATTATGAGCACTGTGTAGCATCCGAGGTACAGACTCGGGGTGTTACACATTGCCTCAATCTTGGCAGGGTCTGTAGACACTCCTTCTCCTGTAATAATATGCCCTAAATACGCTACTCTATCTTGCCCAAAAAAACACTTAGATCTTTTTGCATAAAGTTGTTCTTTCCTTAAGACCTACAAGACTTGATCCAAGTGTTGAGCATATTTTTCCATGGAAGAACTGTACACCAAAATATCGTCAAAGAATACCAATACAAATTGCCTCAGGTAATCTCTAAAAACATAGTTCATAAGGCTTTGAAATATGGCAGGAGCGTTAGTGAGTTCAAAGGGCATCACCATAAACTCATAATGGCCCAAATGAGTTCTAAAGGCTATTTTTGGAATGTCAAGTTCATGCATCCTTATTTGATGATAGCCTTCTCCCAGGTCAATTTTAGAAAAAATGGTAGCACCATGTAGTTCATCCAATAGGTCATCAACCAAGGGAGTAGGAAATTTATCCTTCACTGTGAGCTTTTTCAACTCCCTGTAATCTACACAAAATCTCCAAGTCCCATCTTTTTTCTTAACCAGCAACACTGGTGAAGAAAAGGGGGAATGGCTAGGCTGGATAATTCCAATTTGCATCAGCTCCTTAACTTGCTTTTCAATTTTATTTTTCTGGAAAAAATTATATCTGTAAGGTCTAATGCTTACCGGTACTGCATTAGGTTTAAGGGAATGAAGTAGTCATGTTGTCTTCTTGGAGGCAAGGAAGAAGTTTCCAAAAATAAATCTTTATAGGCTTCCAGTGCAGTTTGAATTTACTGGTAAGTCCACTTCTTGTTCCATATTTGTTTTTGTTATAGTAAACAAATGAGACCAAAGTACCCTCCCATTCCTGAAGAGTTGTTTGAGGCTGGTGGCTGACATAGCTTTCAAGGAGGCTTCATGACACATTCCTCTCAACCTCACCCTTTTACCTTCATGAGTGACCTGTGCCTCATAAGACATAAAATCTAATAAAACTGGATTATGATTTCTCATCCAGTCTCCTTCTAATATCATGTCTGCCGCACCCAATTTAATGAGTCTCACAGAATCCTCTAAATCCACACTCTACACTCTGCATTTAAACATGGGACATATATGGTAACTCATGACCAGGTTACCATTTGCTACTGTGACTATCATGGGATTAGCATCCCTAATCACAAAACCCATTTATTTAGCTGTCACCATATCGAGAAAGCTATGTATTCTGCCAGAGTCTAATAACATTGATAGTTCTTTCTTTTTAGATTCTCTTTTGAGTCTGATTATATTAGGAATTTCAAGACCTGAGAAAGCATGCAAGCTGATTGCTTCGTCCATCACTTCTTCCTCGTTAAAAGGTAAAATCTCTCCTTGTCTTTCCTCATCAGTGTATACTACTGGTACATTCCCCTGGTCCTCTTCAGCTGTCAAAGCATTAATTTGTTTGTTTTTGCACTAATGACCATAAGTCCATTTATCACCATATTTGTAACATAATCCATGCGGCCTTCTAGTTTCTCTCAAGTTATTACCCACAGAATTAGTACTAGGTGGATTCTCCTTGTGAGTCATAGTCTGATTCTTTGTATAAAAATTTGACTGATCACCTGGGTTGCTTATCTTCATATTAGTCATCTTATTTCTCCTGTTAATGTTATTCAACAACTTCTCTTGATGCCTAGCCTTATCAACTGCTTGGGTCAAGGTGAATGGATCAAGCATTTTGGTAGTATGCTTCACCTCTTTCTTAAGCCCTTTAATGAAAAATCCTAGGAAAAATTCCTCCAAATAGTGGGATTCTTCAGAAACACCCAAGCCTTTAGGTCCTCAAACCTCTCTAGGTACTCATCCACAGTACCCTTTGTTTTATCCGCATAAACTCTCCCAAGAGGTTCAATGTACTATGAATATAATCCAAAAATCTCCAGCATATTTCTTCTACAAATTCACCCCATGTGACCCTACCTTTGCTCAAATAGAAGGAAAAATACCAAGCTTTAGCCCTTCCATTTAGATACAACACAACTATTTTGAGTTTCTCTCCAGGGTCCTCCACTCTATTATAATGAAAATATCTTTTGCATTTTCGTATCCATGCCTAAGGATCTCCGTCCTCAAAATAGGGAAATTCCACCTTGTGACTAAAATTGTTCACTTGATTTCTGATCCCAGGTACTGCGTTGAAGTCCACTGGTCGAGGACGACCTGAATTGGATCCACCGGCATGCACCCCCGCCATCGACGGTGCCTCGAGTATTCCATCTTTCTCTGACAATAGTCGCTCCATCAATAAATCAAACTTTTTTCTTAATTCATCAATTTTTCCATCTATTAATAGGCTCTTTTGGCCGGTTTCGCCAATATGATTCAACAACTATGTTTCTAACTTTTTGATACTTTCCTCCATAGTTTTTGACCTTGTTTCCGCCATTGTTAACTGGTATGTAATTGCAGCTGGAACCTGTCTTTGATACCACGTGTAACACCTTTATTCGCAAATTCCAAATCGCTAATTCAAAGTTGAAAGGGGAATTTTATTAATAGCTAACAGTCAACAATTACAATTTGGTTGTCATTTGGATTATCTATTCAACATCACCATTGATACTTGGAATTAAAGAAAAAGAAGAAGGAGGAAGAAGAAGAAGAAGAATATTTTAGAAGGATTTGGAACGAAGTTCACCAGTAAAATTGATAACCGTCTCTTCCAAAATCTGTTTAAGCTATTTATAGATAGGAATTGACTAAGATGAGTTGGCGCTGACGTGTACTCCACTCAGACTTACAACACTTCCTTTATCTTTTAACATCCTAATTGATAATCCAAATTCCCCGAATCCATTTCCGTCTATATTTTATTGCAGACATAACATTTTATTACGGATTAAAGGTAAGAATTCACTCATTTCTTAGTAATTTCTTGATTAATTTCTCAAAATTCAAAAATCTTAGGGCATAATTTTAAAACCAAATTTCACTCTTTTTCACTTGAATAATATTTTTATCTTATATTTACTAGTTTTTTTTTTATCAATTTAACCTTCAAAACAACTCTGATTCTTGATTTTAACCCGAATTTTAAAAATTTTACCCGGTAAAGCTCAAAAATAGTTTTTCTTCGATTTGAACCTCGTTTTTGACTCGATTTAACTTGGGTTTTCATCTGTAGGTTCCTAAAAATATAGAAAACATGTTTTTGAAGTAAAGTTCTAATTTCGCTATCCTTTTTTGAAAACTCATTTTGGGGATCCGTTTGATCCCGAACTAAAAGTAGTCAATATGGGTGTCGTTGATTTTATTTTGACACAGAGATTTCATATTTGATGTTTTTAGTAGATTTTGGGATTGTTCATGAAAAGTAAGATGACGAATTTAAGTGTAGCGGACTGGTTTCAGCTTTCAAGGTAGGTTATGGCTTAACTCTTCAGACTGGACTGGGTAGTAAATGATGGTACCAAATGCATGTTAAGGGTGGGAACTAATCATGAAAAATGACTATCTATGTGTTGTGCCCGTGGGGGGATTATATGTGATGTAATTGTCGAAATTGAGATATTATGTGATATGTGTGACCGTGTGGGGTCCTATGTGATATTGATAGCCTTGAATACATATGAATAATTATATTGTGTTGTTAAAATACTAATGTGGTATCATTGGTGTATTATGATCATATTCATACTTTATTGGCAAATGAGACATGTGAAAATTCATGGATGATACGAAAATAATGAGCGAATATTGACACATGTGGTTGTGGAAATGTATAATTGTGGTTGGTTATGGAAATATATTATGTGGTTGTTTGTATAAATACTCATTGTGATTGGTTGTGAGCATTACATCTTCATATCTTACTCATTCATGAATCATTGGTACTACCATAGCAATATCTCAGAAACACTGGCAACACCTTTTTAAAAGATATTGTAACACCTTATAAAACCCTTTCCAAAGGATGTGCTGGAAAGGAGATATGAGATATATGGATTGTATACTGGTTGACGAACCCCCCATGGGTCCTGTGTTGGGAGGCTTGCCTCCGCAGGTGTATACGGGGATTGTGCAACGATCCCAGTGGTTGTACTATGACCTCATGCATCATCATCATCATCATATACATTACACTTACTTTATTGTGTTATGCTGTGTTGTATTGGCATATTGACTTGTCATCTATGTATTTATAGTATCTTCTTTTACTTGTATTTGATGATCTTGTCTATGCATATTCCCCTTGTTTTTTTTATATGTGATATAATATGCACTTTTGTTCTATCTTGGTGTGATGTTGCAATATATGTGAGATATATTAGAAGTGTTAGTACAAGCGGTGTGGGCTACCGTTGTGGGATATTTTCTGATTGCAGGTGACGTACCCTTAGTTTATCTTTTGTATGCTTTAATTACTACTTTTTTTGGTCGGCCTATGATACCTACTGAGTACAAGTGGACCGTATTCATGCCTACTGCGCCCTTTCGGTGCAGGCCCTAACTAGAGTGCGCCTCAGCTTACTTGAATCGGATGATTGTTAGAGCTTCCAAGGTAGCGGTTGGACATTCATGCGTTCGAAGTTCACCTCTATCTTTCTATTGTAGTTATGTCTTTATTAGTATTCGGAGACAGATATTATTCATTTGTGGTTATTTTTCCGATGCATTTGACTTTTGAATTGTATTAGTAGCTCTTACACTATTGACACCTGGTTTTGGGCATGATTGGTATTTTGGATAAATTCTTTACACATTGTTATGATTACTTATATGATTCAGCTTCGTTCTAGAAGCCTTACCGTGGGATATTTTTATCTTTTCCTCTTTTCATATCAGTTTGGATGATAAGCTTACTTGTCAAGGTACGCCACGACAAGTGTCATTATGACCCTCATCGTGACATTTAGACACAAGTTTGAGAAATTTTTTTTTTAGTTAAATTTCGTATCAAGTCAAAATAACTCATATAAATTAAAACGGAGGAAATACCAATAATTTGTGAAAATAACAAGACAAAATGATGAATATATGTGAAATAAAAAACTTGAGAAAAAATTATAAAAAAAATGCAACTACTAATGTTACATTATCAAAAATGACCAATTGTATAGTTTCAAAATGTTTCTTTTTAATTTGTAGCTCATTTCATCTTCTTACCTTGATGTCTTTCAAAGAAGAAGAACAATGAGATCACCTTTCAGTCCTCTTAAGTAAGCATCTCGTATAGGGGCGTCAATGATGCGGGTGCGGTGTGGATTTTTTTAAAATCGGCGAATTTTAAAATCGTCCCGCACCGCATCACCTTTAAAACCACATAAATCCACCCCATACTCATACACACGCATACCGCACCGTACCGCCTCGGTTTTTTATTTTTTTATTTTTTGAAAAATTTGTAAATCTACTAAAAATCATAATATTTTCAATACCAGGAAATCGTAACAATCAATTTCTATTATATCACTTTTCACTAAGAAACTGTCAGAATAGTATCACGTGTACAAGTAATGGTCAAATATCAATTTTTCATTAAGATGAATAAAAAAATTTTAAAAAGTTAAAAAATTATTTATTTGTAGTGTTATACATGTTGTTTTAAGTATCATAAAATTTTAAGTGAAGAATACATATAATTTTAGGCAGATTCACGAGAATAATATTATTTTTTAACTTTTTTTTAGTTTAAAAAAAGTTTAGTTAAACCTGCCCCGCATCTATATAGTCTAAAATCCACAACGCCCCGCATAGTCTAAAAAGGGCACCGCACCCGCACAGCTCCATTGCAATCCCTAATCTCGTAGTAGATTATTATGATAATCTTTTTGACATGTTTCCCATCTAATTGAAAGACGGACCTCACTCTCCTTCCACTGGATAGTATGTGGATCTTTTGACTTAGCGCATTTGACTCATTTTTGTATTCATATAGTGTTAGGATTCTCACCTTATTTTGCTTCAGAGAGTTATTTTCCTGTAAGACTCATAGACTGTGTACTAGCAATTTCAAGACGAATATAATGCGCAATTTTTTTTAAAAAAATATACTACAACATGAATCACATCACTACATGACTGAATAACTAACTAGGAAAACTTAATCTTTCATTTTAATTTGACATTTGAAAATTATTTATCATATGTGGTGATAATAAGTAATAATAATCAAGAGTGGGTATGTACAATATGACATAGTTTCAGTCACAGTGACCAATGGATTGCTTGCTGGCCGGAATGAGTTTGTTTGGATGCATTATTGAGTGTTGTTTCAATTGATTCAAAACATTAATAAAAGTTCAAAACTTGTAATTTGAAGTGTTTTAGAGCATATTTAAGTTAAATTTTAGAAGGATTAAGTTAGTTTCATAAATAAACTTCGTTTCGAATGTGTATCGCTACAAAAGAACAGATACACGTTGAGAAAATTAAATCTAAAATTTTGATGATTTGGTGTAGTTTTTAAGGTGTTTTTGAATGAATCTGACGCTTGAATTCAAGGAAGATAATGAAATCAAATTTATAAAATATTGTATAGTGTTGTATATGAGTGTATTATACACCTCTTATAATTTTGAATATATATATATATATATATAATTATTCAACAATATATATAATTATACAAATATTTACATATGTATATATTTAAACAATGTGTATACATTATATACGTGTGTATAAAATGGAGAGAAGGAAGAAAATCACTCAAATAAAAAAACTGTATTATATATATAACAATATACAATATAGTGTGCAAATGTATATAAACAAAAAACAGACTTAGTCTTATTCCTCGAATTCAAGCATCAATTCATCCAAAACACCTCAAAACTACACCAACTCATCCAAAGTTTCAGGTTTGGGCTCCTCAATACCTAACTAGTCTTTTGCAGCCCTATCCACTTAAACAGAACATATTTATGAAATTCAGTTCCCAAATTTGAAGCTTCGAACTTCATTAATGATTAAACCAATTCTGCTCTATTTAAGGTAAGATGGAGTAGTTAAAAAATTTGATCAATTAAAACCGAGCGACGAAGAAGCAAATGGAGTTAGATATTACAAATTCAAAGCTTACGATTTTTAATTACCATTGAGAAAGAAAGTTTTTCCCATCTCTTTTCTTTTTTTTGAAAAAATGTGAATGAAGAAAGAGAAGGAACGGAGGAACTGAGGAGAAGAAGAAGAAGAAGAAGAAGAAGAAGAAGAAGAAGAAGAAGAGAAACAAAAAGAGAAAGAAGGTGAGGAAGAAGAGAAGAAAGAAAAAGAGGAAGAGAAGGAGGAGGAGGAGAAAGAGGAAGAAGAGGAAGAAGAAGAGAAAGAAGGAGAGGAAGAAGAGGAGGAAGAGGAGGAGGAGGAAGAGGAAAAAGAAGAGGAAGAAGAAAAGGAGAAAAAAGAGGAGGAAGAGGAGAAAGATGAGGAAGATGAAGAGGAGGAAGAGGAGGAAGAAGAAGAGGAGGAAGAAGAAGAAGAAGAGGAAGAAGAAGAAGAGGAAGAGAAAGAAGAAAAGGAGGAAGAGGAAGAGGAGGAAGAGGAAGAGGAGGAAGAGGAGGAAGAGGGGGAGGAGGAGGAGGAGAAGGAGGAAGAGGAAGAGGAAGAAGAGGAGGAAGAAGAAGAAGAGGAGGAAGAAGAGGAGGAGGAAGAAGAAAAGGGGGAGGAAGAAGAAGAGGAGGAGGAGGAGGAAAAAGAGGAGGAGGAGGAGATAGAAGAAGAGGAAGAAGAGGTAGAAGAAGAGGAAGAGGTAGAAGAAGAGGAAGAAGAAGAGGAAGGAGAAGAAGGAGGAGAAGAAGAAGGAGGAGAAGAAGGAGGATAAGAAGAAGGAGGAGAAGAAGGAGGAGAAGAAGAAGAAGGAGAAGGAAAAGGAGAAGAAGAAGAAGAAGAAGGAGGAGGAGAAGGAGGAGAAGGACGAGAAGAACGAGGAGAAGCATAAGAAGAAGAAAAAGAAGAAGAAGAAGGAGAAGCAGAAGAAGAAGGAGAAGAAAAAGAAGGAGGAGCAGAAGAAGAAGAAAGAGAAGCAGAAGAAGAAGGAGCAGAAGAAGAAGGAGGAGAAGAAGAGGGAGGAACAGAAGAAGAAGGAGAAGAAGAAGAAGGAGAAGCAGAAGAAGAAGGAGAAGGAGAAGGAGAAGGAGAAGGAGAAGAAGAAGGAGAAGAAGAAGGAGAAGGAGAAGGAGAAGGAGAAGGAGGAGAAAGAGGAGAAGAAGAAGAAGAAGGAGGAGGAGGAGAAGGAGGAGGGGGATGAGAAGGAGGAGGAGGAGGAGGGGGAGGAGGAGAAGGAGGAGGAGAAGAAGAAGAAGGAGAAGAAGAAGGAGAAGAAGACGGAGAAGAAGAAGAAGGAGAAGGAGGAGGAGAAGAAGAAGGAGGAGAAGAAGAAGAAGGAGAAGAAGAAGGAGAAGAAGAAGGAGAAGAAGAAGGAGGAGGAGGAGGAGGAGGAGGAGGAGGAAGAGGAGGAGGAGGAGGAGGGGGAGGAGAAGAAGAAGAAGAAGAAGAAGAAGAAGAAGAAGAATTCACTTATAAGTCAAATCAGTTTTTGGCTATAAAATTGTAATGTAAGTTTTAGACTACTTTTTTGCAATGTAAATTTGTTATATGTACTTTTATATAATTATCCCAAACTTTAATAACGATCTATTTTTAAAAGTTAAGGACATGTTCAATAGAACCAGGTGCATCAACAAATTTAGGTGCAATATTTGCATTTACGAGCTAGCCATCAATAAACGGGCATCCTAATTATACCATAGTTTTTCCTTATTTGGACATAGACTTTTCTCCGTTAGGCACCTGTAAGGGCAGGCATGAGAAGTATCTCCTATTCCCTTGTCAAAACTTAGTTATCTGTGAACGAGCATTTGTGTAGAATAATTATATAAATAAATAATAAGAAGACACTATTGCCTAAATGATACCCTGAATTGGAAGGGAATGAGAAGAAAGCCTTATTTTAATTATGGATTACAATCTTTAACCCTAATTACTTAAAACAACCATCTTTTCTCCCTTTCCTCCTCAAATCAGCCGACCTTTTCACCCGATCGTTGTTCATTGGAGCTCCCTTATCATTTGCATCTAAATCGTTGAAATGGCTTTCCTGCGAACAAAATAGCAAATAACAACCACCCCAACTCCTTATCGTTTTCGTCCAACCTCGTCGGAGATGGCTTTTTCCAACAAACAATCACTCCAACTCCCATTTTCCTTTCTTACCTCCACAACGCCACCAATAAACAACACAAAAATTAAATCAAAAAATAAGGAAATGTTTCAATTGAAAAATGAAGGAGAAAGTAGTGAAGTTGTGTCGATTTGATTGCTGGAAAGTCATGGGTCTATTGATGGAAACTTGTGGCTTACCAAAAAATGATAAAAAAGAAGGTAATGGGTATGTCGTTGTTGGTGGTGGTGGAGCTCTAACTGGAGTTTTGTAGTGATGGCTCATCGAAGTGAAGAAGGAGAGATGAGATGAGTGGTTGGAGTTGTTCTTTGGCTATGGTTTTTCTAGTTGTTTGCCGGATTTCGATGGCTCGAGGTGGTGTTTTTCAATTGTTTGGTAGCTTATTTGATCGGAGATGGTAGGTACGATGGTGGTGATTCACTAGAGAAAGTCTTTAGACATTGTATTAAAGTTGTATTAGAATTATATTACACATAAAGGATTGTTGTAATACAATTCGAATTCATTATTATACATTTTTATAAATTCGAAATGTTTGAAATATCATGTATAATAGTTATAATACATTTGTATTTAAAATGTTTTAGTTATATATATTCACCATGCATATTGAAATACGTCTTTAATAAGTATAATATGTCGAATTCAAAATGTATTAAATTTATTGTTTATTTTTTTCTCTTATTAATGATGTTAAAAATATATTATAATTAAATTTGAAATATCTAAAGAGTTAGTTTATGTGTTGTTATATTAAATATGTGGTTAAAAATGTACTATATATGGATTTTGTTATTTTTAATAAAAGAAAAAATTGTGCAAGCAACTCTAAGAACAAAAATATACTATAATCTATATATCTATATGTCACGACCCAAAAACGAGGGTCATGATGGCACTTGTCGCGGCGTACCTTGACAAGTAAGCCTATCACCCAAACTGATACGAATAGAGACCCCAAAGTAAGGCTTCTAGAATGAAACCGAACCATATAAATAATCATAACAATGCAGAAAGAACTTATCCAAACTACCAATCATGCCCAAAACTAGGTTTCAATAGTGTAAGAACTACTAATACAATTCAAGAGTCAAATACATCAGAAAAATAACCACAAAGGAATAATAACTATCTCCGAATACTAATAAAGACATAACTAGTATAAAAAGATAGAGGTGAACTTCGGAAGCATGAATGTCCAACTGCTACCTTGGAAGCTCCAACAATCGCCCGAATCAAGTAAGCTGAGGCGCACTCGAGCTAGGACCTGCACCGAAAAGGCGCAGTAGGCATGAGTACGGTCCACTTGTACTCAGTAGGTATCATAGGCTGACCAAGCAAAGTGGTAAATAAAGCATACAAAATATACACTAAGGGCACGTCACCTGCAATCAGATAATGTCCCACAACGGTAGCCCACACCGCTTGCACTAACAGTTCTAGTATATCTCACATATATTACAAAAAATACCAAGATACGAAACACAAGTATACATTATGTCACATATAATATAACAAGAAAGAACATGTAGATACAAGATCATCAAATACAAGTAAAGGAAAGTAAGACAAACACATAGATGATAAGTCAATAAGGCAATACAACACAACATAAACACAATAAAGTAAGTGCAATATATATGATAATGATGATGATGATGATGATGATGATGCACGAGGTTGTCGTACAACCTCCGGGATCGTCGCACAATCTCCGTATACACCTACGGAGCTAAAGCTTCCCGACGTAGGACCCATGGGGGGTTCGTCAACCCATATACAATCCACATATCTCATATCTCCTTTTCGGCATATCCCTTGAAAAGGATTTTGTAAGGTGTTACAATATTTTAAAAAAGGTGTTGTCAGTGTTTCTCAGATGTTGCCACGGTGGTACCAATGTTTCATGAATGAGTATGATATGAAGATGTAATGCTCACAATCAATCACAATAAGTATTTCCACAACCAACCACATGATATATTTCCACAACCAACCACAATGATACATTTCCACAACCACATGAGCCAATATTCACTCGTTATTTTTATTTCATCCATGAATTTCCACATGTCTCATATGCCAGTAAAGTAAGAATATAATCACAATACACCCATGGTACCACATTAAACAATACAATATAATTACTCACATGTATTCAAGGCTATCAATGTCACATAGGACCCCACACAGTCAAACATATCACATCGACAATTACATCACATATAGACCCCCACACGGGCACAACACGTAGATAGCCATTTTTCATGATTATTTTCCACCCTTAACATGCATTTGTACCATCATTTACTACCCAACCCAGTCTGAAGAGTTAAGCCATAACCTACCTCAAAAGTCGAAACCGGTCCCCTACACTTGAACCCGCAACCTCACTTTTCACAAACAATCCCGAACTCTACTAAAAATATCAAATATGAAATCTAAGCGTCAAAATAAAACCAACGACACCCATATTGACTACTTTTGGTTCGGGGTCAAAACGGACCCCCAAAATAGGTTTTCGAAAAAGAAGGGAAAAATTATAACTTTACTTCAAAAATATGTTTCCCATATTTTTAGGAACCTACAGCTGAAAACCCAAGTTAAATCGAGTGGAAAACGGGGTTCAAATCGAAGAAAAATCATTTTTGAGCTTTACCAGGTAAAATCCTTGAAATCCGGGTTAAAATCAAGAATCAGAGTTGTTTTGAAGGTTAAATTGATGAAAAACTAGTAATTATAAGATAAAAATATTATTCATGTGAAAGAGGATGAAATTTGGATTTAAAATCATGCCCTAAGATTTTTGAGATTTTGAGAAATTTATTAAGAAATTTCTAAGAAAGTGGTGAATTCTTACCTTAAATCCGTAATTAAAATCAAGAAATAGGTGTTAATCTAACTTACCAAGCTCTCACAAACTTCACTTTTAAGCTCCCAAAATATTTAGGGTTTAACTCTCAAGAGACAAGATGAAAAATGAGCAAAATGGGCCAAAAATGTGAAAAAGCTACTATATATATTGCAGATTTTTTTCTGCATAACTGAGCAGTTTTTTTTTAATTCTAACTCGAAATGAACTTCAACGGGGTGCTCGGGATTCGTTTGGAGTTCGATTTATGCAAACAAACTATGCAACCACACTAAATTCGACGTTTTGGACGCGATGGAGATACCAAATTTTCCAGAAAAATTCATTTTCACAAAATTGACCCCCGAGACCCGAAATCACAATTTTCCAAACCGAGGGTCGAAATGAGATTTAAAAGCCGTAAAATCATACCAAATATGCTAACACACTAAAATCGATATTTAGGATCTGTTGGCGAAGTCGGATTTTCCATACGAGGTTGTTTCAATCAAATGTGGGTCCCACACCCATATTTCCAATTTTCCTACTTTCTGATCAATAGGTCGAAATGAGCTCGGGTGAATCAGGACCCGAACCAAAGGTCTACCTAGCCTAAAATCAATATTTTGGAGCTGCTGGCGTAGTCCGTTCGGTCATCCGTCGCACGGATCAAATTATAACCACATAAGTCCAAAATAAGGTTCTCGAAGCTATCAAAAACCACGATATTGCATAAATAATACTAAAATGCATCAAAAATCATGTCAACCACTCCCACACCCCAGAAATACCATAATGCAACTACGGGGAGGGGTAAAACAGTCAAATCACACAAAATCATAAATTTCACATATTTCATCAAATTTTTAGGTCGTTACATCATCCACCACTAAAAATCTAGTTCGTCCTCAAACTAAGGCAAGGAAATACCTGAATCAATGAAAATCTGGGGATAGGAACTGCGAATATCAGACTCAACCTCCAAGTAGATTCATCTACAGGTTGATGTCGTCATAGGACCTTAACTACAGGGATCACTATAGAGCGCAACCGCCTAACATCCCTAGCCAAAATGGAAACTGGTTCCTCAACAAAGGACAACCGCTCATCTAACCGAATCGAATCCCAATGAATGACATGAGACTCATCAGAAATATAGCGACGAATCATAGAAACATGAAAAACTGGATGAACAACTGATAGATCAGGGGGCAAAGCCAACTCATAAGCTACATCACCAACAGTCCGAAGAATCTCAAATGGACCAATATACCTGGGGCTAAGCTTGTCCCTCTTCCCAAACCTCATCACACCCTTCATGGGTGAAACTTGAAGGAAAATACGATCACCAACACCAAAAATCAAGGCACAACGTCTACGATCAACATAACACTTCTGCCTACTCTGAGCCGCTCTAAGTCTATCCTGAATGACCCGGATCCTATCCAAAGACTCACGAAGCAAGTCTTTACCTCGAGGTCTCACCTCTGAAACATCAAACCAACCTACCAGAGAGCGATAACGCCTACCATACAATGCCTCAAAAGGAGCCATATCAATACTGGAATAGTAGCTATTATTATATGCAAACTCTGTTAAAGCCAAGTGCTGCTCCTACTGGCCACCAAAATTCATCACGCATGCGCGAAGTATATCCTCCAAAACTTGTATAGTCTGTTCTGACTGGCCATCAGTCTGGGGGTGAAACGTTGTACTAAGATCCACTCGAGTACCCAACTCATCCTGAAAAGTCTTCCAAAAGTGAGATGTGAACATAGGATCTCGATCTGAAATAATTGACACCGGCACACCATGCAGACGCACAATCTCACGAATGTAGATACGGGTCAACCTCTCAGCACTAAATAAAACCTGAACCGAAATAAAATGAGCTGACTTGGTCAATCGATCCACGATGACCCAAACACTGTCAGAACCATGAGATGTACGAGGAAAACCAGTCCCAAAGTCCATAGTGATGTGTTCCCACTTCCACTCGGGAATGGGTAACCTCTGAAGTAAACCACCAAGTCTCATATGCTCGGCCTTTACCTGCTGATAACATAGGCAACGAGCCACAAAATTTGCTATATCTCGCCTCATACCACCCCACCAGTAGTGTTGTCTCAAATCACGATACATCTTAGTCACACCTGGATGGATGGAATATCTGGAACAATGGGCCTCCTCCAAGATCAACCTAATCCAATCACCCATTTTCGGCACACAAACTCGGCCTCTAATTCGCAAAACTTCATCCGAATCAAGTGAGGCTTCCTTAGCCTCTCCACTCAATGCCTTGTCTCGAATCGACCTCAATTCAATATCATCAAACTGATGAGCTCGGATCTGCTCTATCAAAGAAGATCTAGCATCCACAAATGCCAAAAACACACCCTGGTGTCGAGATTTCAAGTCTAACCATCTGGTTAGCTAAAGACTGTACCTCTAAGGCCAAAGGCCTCTCCTAGGTCAAAAAATGCGCCAAGCTACCCATGCTAGTCGACTTTCGGCTCAAGGCATCCGCAACAACATTAGCCTTGCCTGGATGATAGAGAATAGTCAAGTCATAATCCTTAAGGAACTCAAGCCAATGACGCTGCCTCATATTAAGATCTCGCTGAGTGAAGAAGTACTGAAGGCTACGATGATCTAAAAAGATCTAACAACGAACTCCATACAAGAAGTGCCTCCACAACTTCAAGGCAAACACAACTGCGCACAACTCCAAATCATGGGTAGGATAATTCTTCTTATAAGGCTTCAATTGACGAGATACATAAGCAATTACCTTGCCCTCCTACATCAACACAACACCTAACCCAACACCTGAAACATCACAAAAGACAGTAAAGCCCACGCCCTCCTTAGGCAAAGCTAATATAAGAGCTGAAGTCAACAATTCCTTGAGCTTCAGAAAGCTCGCCTCACAAGCATCGGACCACTAAAAAGGAATCTTCTTATGGGTCAACTTGGTCAATGGAGCTGCAATAGATGAAAAACCCTCAACAAAATGTGGATAATACCCGGCCAACCCAACAAAACTTCGAATCTCAGTGGGCGAAGTTGTCACGCCCCAAAATCCCATCGGGCCGAACTGGCACCCGAAGCCGAGAAGGCCCGGGAGAACCCGTTCAAATACCTGTACTTTCACTTACATGTCACCAAAAATTTGGACAACACTTCGTTGCATATAGAAGGGTCTAATTACCTGTATCAACACAACACGTACAAATATATATATATATATATATATAATACTTTGCCATCGGGGCCACCACATATACAAATATAACATCACTATATAAACTTCCATGACTTTACCCTTCCTTATGTCTACAAAGCCTCTAGGATATACATGACATAACTAGGGTCGGGACAAAACCCCCCACCCCCCACCCCCCCCACCCACACATGACTCCTGTATAATAACAAAACATAAGGAACCGACTCGAAAAGCTCCGAAGCAAACTGGAGCTCACCAATAATAGTTGTATGACCTGGCTCCTATCTATGCTATGTATGAGCTGAAGCACATGTCCCTGTAGCATGAAATACAGGTCCCCCGTGAGGGACATCAGTACGAAATATGTACTGAGTATGTAAAGCTGTAAATAATCATATGTGATATGGGGGATCAAGAAAATCAGACACAAGTGAATAAATCATAATAGAAGTGAACCACACTTCATAAACACTTTTAGGATCATGTACATTATCATTAATCTGAATTGGGTTCTTGAATTCAAACACATTTGTGGAACGGTATACATTCGTTCATTTCATTCTTTACAATTATCATTCGCCATTACCTCTTCCTCCCGAACCTCCAACCACCTAACAATAATCAATACTGTACCGTACTGTGACCATTAGGCTGCCCCCAGTACATATCAACTGTAATCATATCAAGTATCGGGATCGGCCTATGCTAGGCTTAAGCCCCTGAGCTACCACCCACACGTATATCAAGTAACACACATAAGAGATCTTTCCAATAACTTAGTTCAAAAGCTTTTGAGATTATTACATTAGTGTTCATGCCAATATAGTACCTTTGGAACAATGATACATCAATAGGAACCAAGTAATAGACTTTCTATACAATAACGATGTAATAAAGACTCATTGGTACATCAACAATGTGTTTCAGAATCATCAATATCACAACAATGAAATAGGAGCCTTTTGGTATATCAATGAAACATTTTGACACTTTATAGAATGGAAACAACTTCGTTGATAACGTAGAACAATACATGTTTTTTTTTTGGACAACCTCGGAATCTTACTTGATGGAACATTGGTGTTTTCATGCCAAAGAACATCGTTAGAGTATGCTTTACATACCTCATTGTAGATTCGGATACCAATTCAACACAACTTCCCGCCTTTACAAATCACTTATCTACAATGAAATGTTTGGCATCTAGTATTAGCAACCCAACACCACAATTCTCTTTCATAATTCCATACAACCAATATTTGCAAAGCATTCCAAAAACCAACTTGAACAATAGGTTTATGTGTATATATATATATATAATCATCATTTCAATACCACATCATCACACCAAATCCCTTCACAATTCAACATAATCCAACCATGCACAAGAATAATCCAACATCATTTCCAATCATCTTTCAACAACAATCAAATAACATACTTCTTATGCTCACATGCGTATATATACATATCCATATAAATAACACCAACATAATTTACATCCTTACCATAAAATGTCCCTTTTGATTTCGAAGTCCTGTTGGAACAAATAAGGGGTGTTTCTCGAAGCCCTCGAGATGGTGAACACAACTACGGAATCAATTTGGATTTTCTACGGTTGAATCACAAGATAATTGGAGTTGAAATTAGGCTAGGGTTTCTTATTCTTCAATAATTTGGATGATAAATGATGGATATGAGGCTAAGTATATGTATATAATGACCAATTTTCGTCCATGAGGTGATGGAAAATGACCATATTGCCCTTAAAATTTAAGTAAATCCGAATCTGTCCATGGTGGACTGTTTTGGTAGGCTAAAGTAAATCGACCATAACTCTTTTCTCCGATAATGGATTTGGGTGAAACTAATTGCATTATAAAGAAGACTCTCGGGGCTTCTCATAGATATATAGAAGCTCACACAGTTCATTTTGTACAAGGAGTTATGATCGTTTAAAGTCGACCCAAAAATCTGTTTGGCTGCAGTACTTTTGTGTGCAGAAAATTTCTGCACATTTACTGTTCATTGCGTCCACCGTTTTCAAGTTTTGAACATGCTCGCTTATATCCGATACTCATCTGTTTTCAGAAATCTTTATATCGTTGGAAAGCTAACTCGGTAAACTTCGCATAGAAACTTCAACGAGCAAATTCCGGTATAAATAAAGTCGATTCCTATACACATATAATCAAACTATACACTTGAAACCATCTCAAAATAATCAATACTCATACTTAAATTCATATATACCTAACTTATGATCAATACATATACTCCAACACATATAACCATGGCTAATGCACGTAATTAAGTACGGGGTGTTACATCCTTCCCGCCTTAAGGACATTCGTCCTCGAATGTGAATGTAGTTATTTAGCCGAAACAAGTTCAAATTCATAATTGATATTCACGTCATCATATAGATATTATACATATGTAAAAACATACTTGTTAGTGTCCCAGTTCCACTCCTTGCACTTCTTTTTCACTTTTGAATAAATAAGGGTATTTGGATTTCATTGCTTCCTCCGCTTCCCATGTAATCTCTTCCCTTTGTTGATTTCTCCAAAGTACTTTCACCGATGCTACTTCTTTATTTCTCATCTTCTTAACTTGACGATCTAATATAGCAACAGGCATCTCCTCATAGGTAAGATCTTCTGTTACTTGCACATCTTCAGTAGAAGTAATAAGGGACGGATCTCCGATGCACTTTCGAAGCATTGATACATGAAATACTGGATGCACTGATGAGAGTTCCTGGGGTAGCTCTTATTCATAAGCAACTTGCCCACATCTTCGAATAATCTTATACGGGCCTATATATCGTGGACTCAACTTTCCTTTCTTGCCAAATCTCATCACCCCTTTCATTGGCGATACCTTCAAAAATACCCAATCGCCTAACAAAAACTCTAGCCCTCTTCTTCTACTATCCGCATATGACTTATGTCGACTTTGGGCTGTTTTCAACCGTTGCTGAATCACCTTGACTTTTTCTATGGCTTCATACACAAGATCCGGTCTGAACATAAGAGTTTCACCCGCTTCGAACCATCCTATTGGTGATCTACACTTCCTCCCATATAAAGCTTCATATGGTGCCATTTTGATACTTGAATGATAGCTATTATTGTAAGCAAACTCAATAAGAGGTAAATGATCATCCCAGCTGCCTTTAAAATCTATAACACATGCTCGTAGCATATCTTCAAGTGTTTGAATGGTACGCTCTGCTTGTCCATCCGTCTGAGGGTGAAAAGTTGTACTCAGATTCACTTGTGTTCCCAAACTCCATTGAAAAGACTTCCAAAAGTTTGCGGTAAATTGAGTTCCCCGATCCGATATAATAGAAGTTGGCACTCCATGTAATCGGACTATTTCTTTAACATACAGCTTCGAATATTCTTCAACTGTGTAAGTGGTCTTAACGGATAAGAAATGTGCGGATTTAGTAAGCCTATCCACAATCACCCATATAGAATCAAATTTCCGAGTTGTACGAGGCAAACCTGTAACAAAATCCATGTTGATCATGTCCCACTTCCAAATTGGAAGATCTATGCATTGCATATAGCCTCCGGGCTTTTGATGTTCCACTTTAACTCGTTGGCAATTTGGACATTCAGCTACAAATTCTGCGATGTTCCTTTTCATGTCATTCCACCAATATACATCTTTCAAATCTTGATACATTTTGGTTGACCCTGGATGAATAGAATACCTTGAGAAATGTGCCTCAGTCATAATTCTTTTTCTTAGCTCATCAACAATAGGCACACATAGCCGATTTTGGCATAGAAGTACTCCTTCTTGCGAAAGCTCAAATACCTTCGTCGCACCATTTTGAACATTCTCCTTGAGTTGCAATAAAACAGGATCTGCATCTTTCTTCTCTTTCACCTTAGCTACTAATGAGGATTCCGCGGCATTATGCACAATAAGCTCCTCGTCCAGAGTTTCGAGAAGACGAACTCCTAGACTAGCTAATTGATGAAGATCTTTAATCATCCCTTGCCTTTCTACAGGTGCCATCATAGCCTTACGACTCAACGCATCAGCTACTATATTCGCTTTCCTTGGGTGATACAAAATATCAACATCATAATCTTTTAATAGTTTCATCCACCTTCGTTGCCTTAGATTTAGATCCTTCTGACTGAAAATATATTGTAAGCTCTTGTGATCAGTATATATATCAACATGAACCCCATATAAATAGTGGTACCATATTTTTAAAGAAAAGATAACCGCTGCCAGCTCAAGATCATGTATGGGGTAATTTTTCTCATGTGGCCTCAATTGCCTTGAGGCATATGCTATCACCTTACCATGCTGCATTAATACACATCCTAAACCAATTCTTGAAGCATCACAATACACTGTATACCCTTTTGTACCTTCTGAAAGTACCAACACAGGTGTAGAAGTCAACTTATTCTTCAATTCTTGGAAACTCTCCTCACACGCATCATTCCATTGGAACTTGGATGCTTTATGCGTTATCTTAGTTAAGGGTGCTGAAATAGAAGAAAAACCCTCAACAAACTTTCTATAATAACCAGCCAACCCAAGAAAATTACGAATCTCCGTAGGCGTTGTGGGCCTTGGCCAATTCTTCACAACTTTTATCTTTTGAGTATCAACCTGTATGCCTTCATTTGATACAATATGGCCCAGAAATGCCACTGACTTTAGCCAAAATTCACATTTAGAAAATTTTACATACAGCTTGCAATCACGAAGAGTTTGCAACGCCTGTCGCAAATGATTAGCATGATCCTCTTCTGATCTAGAATAAACTAGAATATCATCAATGAAAACTATCACGGATACATCTAGAAATGGCTTAAACACCATATTCATTAAATCCATGAAAGTTGCAGGTGCATTAGTTAGCCCAAATGACATAACTAGAAACTCATAATGACCATACCTTGTTCGGAAAGCTGTCTTAGGTATATCTTTTTCTTTGACTCTCACTTGATGATAACCTGACCTCAAATCAATCTTAGAAAAACATTTGGCACCCTGTAACTGATCAAATAAATCATCAATTCTTGGAAGAGGATATTTATTTTTAAGAGTCACTTTATTTAGCTGTCTATAATCAATACACATTCTCAATGTGCCATCTTTCTTGCGCACAAACAACACTGGTGCTCCCCAAGGGGAAATACTAGGCCTAATGAACCCCTTTTCTAGCAAATCTTTCAATTGCCCTTTCAATTCTCGTAATTCTGCTGGGGCCATTCTATACGGAGGAATTGAGATTGGCTTAGTGCCTGGTATCACATCAATACCAAATTCTACTTCTCGTTCAGGAGGTAAACCTGGAAGATCTTCAGGGAATACATCAAGAAATTCACTTACTTCTGGTACAGTGTGAAGATCTGGTGATTCCGATTCCGTATCCTTTACTCTAGCTAAATAACATATGTAGCCCTTGGAAATCATTTTTCTCGCTTTGAAATAAGAAATAAATCTACCTCTTGGTGCGCCAATCTTACCTTGCCATTCAATAACTGCTTCATTAGGAAAATGTAAATACATCTTTTTCGTACAACAGTCAATTTTGGCATAACAAGACGCCAACCAATCCATACCCATTATAACATCAAAATCTACCATTTTTAGTTCCACAAGATTGGCCATCGTGTCTCGACCACACACAGTTACTACACAATCTTTATAAACTCTTCTAGCAATAATAGATTCCCCAACCGGGGTAGACACTTCCAATGGCTTATCTAACAATTCGGGGGTTCTTTTGAACTTTCCAGCAACCAAAGAAGTAACATATGATAATGTAGAACCGGGATCAATTAGAGCATATAGATCAAATGAAAATACGGACAACATACCCGTGACCACATCTGGGGAAGCCTCTAGATTCTGTCGATCCACTAAAGCATAAGTGCGATTCTGAGTCCCGCTGGAACTGGCGACTCTTTTTTCATTTCTAGCGTGACCCGCAGGTTGTACGCCCCTACCAGAATAAGATACCGGTGACGATGATGCAACAGCTGATCCCGAAGGTCGTGCTACGCCACCTGCACCCCTTCGTGGGCATTCTCTCATCATATGTCCTGTCATACCACACCAAAAACAAACATTTATTCCCATTCGACATACGCCCATATGATGCTTTCCGCATCGATTACATAGCTCTCGAGAAGGTCTCGATTGGCTCATGTTCCCTTGCCCATGATAACCCACTGATCGCGAACTATGACCCTCACTTCTTTGCCCAAATTGACTGTCTCTGAACCCCTGATGTTGTGGTGGAGCACTAGCTGCAGAATAAGAAAATAATGGCCTAGGTGGTCTAGCAGAAAATTGAGGTCTAAAACCTCCCTGTGGTGCCATAAACTGCCCTGTAGATCTGTCCCTCTTAGAAGATCCACTTTCAAATTCCTGTGTTCTTTTTCTTTGCCTCTGATCTTCCATTTTCTGTGCAAATGCTTGGATCCTAGCTATATCCATGTCTTTATTCAGTGCAGCAATAGTACAATCCCTAACCAAATACGGATCCAATCCATCCACATACCGATGAACTCTGTCATCCATAGTAGCTATAACATTAGGAGCATATCTGGACAAAGAATTAAATCGAAGACTATACTCCCTTACACTTGTATTACCCTGTCAAAGATTTAAGAAATGATCCGCACGGGCCTGACGAGTCTCATATGGAAGATAATGATCAATAAATGCCTCTTTGAACTCTTTCCAAGTAGCTGGGGGTGCATCAATGGCCCTTAATCGTTTCCAGTCTTCATACCAATATATAGCCTCACCTTTGAATCTATACGCGGCTAACTCCACTGTCTCTCTGCCCGATACATGCATCACCTCTAGGGCCCTTTGGATCTGATCAATAAAGTCCTGCGGATCTTCATTAAGATCGGATCCGGTAAAAGTAGGCGGATCCATCTTAAGAAAATCTTGCGTCCGAAGACTAGCCGTCCTATCAGTACCGCTAGAACCCGCGGCAGGAATAGCTTGCCCTTGGACTTGACCGGAAATAATCCGGGTCAACAGTTGTACTGCATCCCTCATATCCTGATCAGCAGCATTAACAAGTGGTTCTGTGAATATGGTTCGCCTCCCACTTATTTCATCTGGAGTGAAAGACATTTCAGATACCCGCTCAGCTTAAGCTTCACTCTGATTAACTTGTACAAGTGGTGACTTACTAGTCCCTTCTCCGGCAGCCACATCTACCTGCTCGCCAGTATTCATACTTTCGGTATCCGGCATTCTTACTGTAATAAGAGAAACAAATGAATTCAGTGGTCAACTATGACTTCATTTTCTATATAAGCTCTATGGCACGATCTATGATCTGAAGGAAAGAAACAATTTCCTAAATGTCCATAGCCTCCTGTTTATAGATGTGGTGCACAACATACCGATAAACAAGACTCTACGTAGACACGACTTTGTAGACTCACTAGGCCGAACCGCTCTGATACCACTTTTTGTCACTCCCCAAAATCCCATCGGGACGGACTGGCACCCGAAGTCGAGAAGGCCCGGGAGAACCCGTTCAAATACCTGTACTTTCACTTACATGTCACCAAAAATTTGGACAACACTTCGTTGCATATAGAAGGGTCTAATTACCTGTATCAGCACAACACGCACAAATATATATATATAATACTTGGCCGTCGGGGCCACCACATATACAAATATAACATCACTATATAAACTTCCATGACTTTACCCTTCCTTATGTCTACAAAGCCTCTAGGATATACCTGACATAACTAGGGTCGGGAACCCCCCCTCCCCCGTCCACACATGACTCCTGTACAATAACAAAACATAAGGAACTGACTCGGAAATCTCCGAAGTAAACTGGAGCTCACCAACAATAGTTGTATGACCTGGCTCCTATCTATGCTGTGTATGAGCTGAAGCACCTAAGCCTGCAGCATGAAAAGCAGGTCCCCCGTGAGGGACGTCAGTACGAAATATGTACTGAGTATGTAAAGCTGTAAATAATCATATGTGATATGGGGGATCAAGAAAATCAGACACAAGTGAATAAATCATAATAGAAGTGAACCACACTTCATAAACACTTTTAGGATCATGTACATTATCATTAATCTGAATTGGGTTCTTGAATTCAAACACATTTGTGGAACGGTATACATTCGTTCATTTCATTCTTTACAATTATCATTCGTCATTACCTCCTCCTCCCGAACCTCCAACCACCTAACAATAATCAATATTGTACCGTACTGTGACCATTAGGATGCCCCCAGTAAATATCAACTGTAATCATATCAAGTATCGGGATCGGCCCATGCTAGGCTTAAGCCCCTGAGCTACCACCCACACGTATATCAAGTAACACACATAAGAGATCTTTCCAATAACTTAGTTCAAAAGCTTTTGAGATTATTACATTAGTGTTCATGCCAATATAGTACCTTTGGAACAATGATACATCAATAGGAACCAAGTAGTAGACCTTCTATACAATAACGATGTAATAAAGACTCATTGGTACATCAACAATGTGTTTCAGAATCATCAATATCACAACAATGAAATAGGAGCCTTTTGGTATATCAATGAAACATTTTGACACTTTATAGAATGGAAACAACTTTGTTGGTAACGTAGAACAATACATGTTTTTTTTTTGGACAACCTCGGAATCTTACTTGATGGAACATTGGTGTTTTCATGCCAAAGAACATCGTTAGAGTATGCTTTACATACCTCGTTGTAGATTCAGATACCAATTCAACACAACTTCCCGCCTTTACAAATCACTTATCTACAATGAAATGTTTGGCATCTAGTATTAGCAACCCAACACCACAATTCTCTTCCATAATTCCATACAACCAATATTTGCAAAGCATTCCAAAAACCAACTTGAACAATAGGTTTATGTGTATATATATATATATATAATCATCATTTCAATACCACATCATCACACCAAATCCCTTCACAATTCAACATAATCCAACCATGCACAAGAATAATCCAACATCATTTCCAATCATCTTTCAACAACAATCAAATAACATACTTCTTATGCTCACATGCGTATATATACATATCCATATAAATAACACCAACATAATTTACATCCTTACCATAAAATGGCCCTTTTGATTTCGAAGTCCTGTTGGAACAAATAAGGGGTGCTTCTCGAAGCCCTCGAGACGGTGAACACAACTACGGAATCAATTTGGATTTTCTACGGTTGAATCACAAGATAATTGGAGTTGAAATTAGTCTAGGGTTTCTTATTCTTCAATAATTTGGATGATAAATGATGGATATGAGGCTAAGTATATGTATATAATGACCAATTTTCGTCCATGAGGTGATGGAAAATGACCATATTGCCCTTAAAATTTAAGTAAATCCGAATCTGTCCATGGTGGACTGTTTTGGTAGGCTAAAGTAAATCGACCATAACTCTTTTCTCCGATAATGGATTTGGGTGAAACCAATTTCATTAGAAAAAAGACTCTCGGGGATTCTCATAGATATATAGCAGCTCACACAGTTCATTTTGTACAAGGAGTTATGATCGTTTAAAGTCGACCCAAAAATCTGTTTGGCTGCAGTACTTTTGTGTGCAGAAAATTTCTGCACATTTACTGTTCATTGCGTCCACCGTTTTCAAGTTTCAAACATGCTCGCTTATATTCGATACTCATCTGTTTTCAGAAATCTTTATATCGTTGGAAATCTAACTCGATAAACTTCGCATAGAAACTTCGACGAGCAAATTCCGGTATAAATAAAGTCGATTCCTATACACATATAATAAAACTATACACTTGAAACCATCTCAAAATAATCAATACTCATACTTAAACTCATATATACCTAACTTATGATCAATACATATACTCCAACACATATAACCATGGCTAATGCACGTAATTAAGTACGGGGTGTTACAGAAGTAGGTCTAGCCCAGTCATGAACCGCTGCAACCTTGGCTGGATCAACCATAATACCTTCCTTAGTCACCACATGACCCAAGAAAGAAAGAAACTCCAACCAAAACTCGCACTTAGAGAACTTAGCATACAACTTCTCATCCCTCAATCTCTGAAGCACAATT